>CM069167.1:1097221-1637221 GCA_035221665.1 Okamejei kenojei | reverse complement strand
GGATAACATACAACTAGTGTGAACGGGTGATCGATGGTCGGCATGGTCTAGGTGGGCCGAAGGGCCTGTTTCCGTGCTGTTCTCCCATGTGACCCCATGGGATTCCTCCAAAACTACAAAGGCTGGTGGGTTTGTAGGTTAATTGGCCCTCTGTAGATTACTCTTTGTGTGTATGTAGGGAGTGGATGTGAAAGTTGGATAGCATAGAACTAGTGTGAACAAAGCATAGACTTGGTGGGCTGAAGGGCCTGTCTCCATGCTGGATCTTTTAACTGATCAATTGCATCCCCCCCCCCCCCCCCCCCCCCCCTCACCGCCCAGTGGAGGTTGGATCATAAAGGAACCAAGATGTCCCTCGATTACAATCCTCAACGGTTGTGGAATATAACAACAGAAACTTGAGTGGATAATTCTTTACTGAGAGAGCGGAGGGAGGGTTTAACATGTCCCACGGGCAGTGTGAGGCAAGTAGCATTTAGGAGGGAGCTGGATAAAACAGTAAAGCGAAAGAAAAGATGATGTGTTGATGGGGTGAGATTAATTAAATCTTAAATAAGATGTGAGAAGGTTTATATGGGGGCATGAATACCAGCATGGAACAAATGGGCTGAATGGCCTCAGCTTGGACCCAACACTGAGAGGAAACATTCACATTTCAAGTCAACTTTCTTTGTTACATACACACATACAAGATGAACAGTGAAATTAAAGTGACAATGCTTACGGGATTGTGCAACTACAACAGAACAGAACAGAACCAGTATTTACATTTAAAAAAAAACTGAAGGCAATCACTCATCACAGTTCCATGAAATGGTCCAACGTTTAGGCTTGAAGGGAAAACGGATGCCCACCTGGTCCGAGTTGACTGGAACCATAAGCACCTGATGGCTCACGAACATCGATGTCAGCCAACCCAGTCTTCCCACTTAAAGCCTAATTCCCCGTTCCCAACAGAATGCAGTTATCAGGCAACTGAACCATTCTACCAACAAGGTAGACACACAATGCTGGAGTAACTCAGCGGGACAGGCAGCATCTCTGGAGCAAAGGAATGAGTGATGTTTCGGGTCGAGACCCAACCTGAAATGTCCTCTCCAGAGATGCTGCCTGTCCCGCTGAGCTACTCCAGCATTTTGTGTCTACCTTCGATTTAAACCAGCGTCTGCAGTTCTTTCCGACAGATCCTACCAACAACTTATGAGCCGTCTAGAGCTACGATCTAACCGATTGGAGACCCTTGGACTATCATTGATAGGGCTCTTAAAAATAACGGAGTCAGGGGATATGGAGAGAAGGCAGGAACGGGGTACTGATTGGGGATGATCAGCCATGATCACATTGAATGGCGGTGCTGGCTCGAAGGGCCGAATGGCCTACTCCTGCACCTATTGTCTATTTTCTATTGCTACTGGACTGTATCTTGTTAGTCACCATATCTTGTATCTGCACCCTGTGAACGGCTCGATTGTAATCACGTATTGTCTTCCCGCTGGCTGGTTAGCACGCAACAAAGGCTTCTCACTGTACCTCAGTACACGTGACAATAAACCATAAACTAGAATAATTGATTCCCAATTAAATAGCCATCTTCCCATGAAAGAATTGGCAACATTGGAGAATTGGAGTCATACAGTATGGAAACAGACTCTTTAGCCCAACACCTCTATACTGACCAAGATTCTCTATCCAAGCCAGTCCCAATGATCACATTGAATGGCGGTGCTGGCTCGAAGGGCCGAATGGCCTACTCCTGCACCTATTGTCTATTGTCATTTGCTTGTGTTTGGCCCACATCCCTGTAATCCATTCCTATCTCTACGCCTCTCCAAGTGTTTTGTTCAATGTTGTTGTTGTACCTGCATCAACTACCTCCTCCGGCAGAAAGATATTGGGTATAAATCATATTTTGACGAGTTGGAGGATATTCCCGATCACTAAAACATGGAACGCACCAGACATCAATGCTTAATTTTATACAAGGCCTGAAGAGGCTTCCCATTAAATAGCAACAGGAGCATATACAGCAAATCTTAATTTTAAAATTAGCTTTAAAATTAGCTTGGAAATTGCCTAGAATCACAATGCAGCCATGAAGACAGGTTGCAATTATACACAGAATTGTTGTAATGATTTTTCACCAGCAATTTTTAGTTTTTAGGTTTAGAGATACAGCACGGGAACAGGTTTGAGTCTGTGCCGAGCAGTGATCCCCGCACTTACACTATCCTACCCATACGAGGGACAATTTTATAATTACACCAAGCCAATTCACCTACAAACCTGGAGTGTGGGAGGAAACCAGAGCACCTGGAGAAAAGCCACGCAGACCATGGGGGGGATGTACAAACTCCATACAGACAGCACCCGTAGTCAGGATCGAACCCGGGACTCTGGCGCTGTGAGGCAGCAGCTCCACCCGCTGCGCCACTGTGCCGCCCATTGTGTCCAATGGAAGTCGCAGCGTAAACTGCTCGAAAACTTTAAGCCGCCTATTGCCCCCTGGGAACTCCGGGTACGTGTGTCAGGGGTTACGGGGAGAAGGCAGGAGAATGGGGTTAGTAGGGAGAGATAGATCAGCCGTGATTGAATGGCGGAGTAGGTTTGATGGGCCGAATGGCCTCATTCTGCTCCTATCACTTATGAGACGAGACATGATTATTTTGCAAGCTGGGTGGCACGGTGGCGCAGCGGTAGAGTTGCTGCCTCACGCGCCAGAGACCCGGGTTTGATCCTGACCACGGGTGCTGTCTGTACGGAGTTTGTACGTTCTTCCCGTGCCTGTGTGGTTTTTTCTCCGAGATCTTTGGTTTCCACCCACACTTCAAAGAAGTACAGGTTTGTAGGTTAATTGGCTTGGTTTAAATGTAAATTGTCCCTAGAGTGTGCGGGATCGTGTTTGTGTGCGGGGATCGCTGGTCGCTGCGGACTCGGTGGTTTCTGCGCTGTATCTAAACTAAACTGGGAGATCACCTTGGCCAAGGTGGACACAGCGATCCTGACTGTCTGCCCTTGGAGCTATCCATGGTACCAACGTTTCCACATGGAAGTGCAGTTATAGAATAAAGGGCCTGTCCCACTTGGCCGTCATTTGTGCCTCATTTACGCGTCATATGTAAAATAGGTCGACGCGTGGTTATGCGCAACGTCGCGCGCAAATCACGCGTCATCACAGCCGTCTAGTGCGCGTGACGTCATTAGAATACCGCGCAACGACGCATGGTTATGCACGGTGACGTAACCACGCGTCACCACGCGATACACGTGAGACGTCAGGACACCAGCATGCGACGCCAATGCGCCAACGTGCGTACGCTATATACGTCACGCGGGTGGCGCGCGAGGATTTCGTACAATACAAAATCCTGGAGCATCGTGCAATACCACACGCAACTCCTCTCCTCTCCACGCGCCCGTCCCGCTTCACCCACACGCTGCCCGTGCGTAACAACGCGCCGACCTATTTTACATATGACGCGTAAATGACGGGCAAGTGGGACAGGCCCTTTACCCTGTAAGGGTTACACAAAAAGCTGGAGAAACTCAGCGGGTGCAGCAGCATCTAAGGAGCGAAGGAGATAGGCGACGTTTCGGGTCGAGACCCTTCTTCAGACTGGAAGGGTCTCGAGCCGAAACGTCGCCTATCTCCTTCGCTCCTTAGATGCTGCTGCACCCGCTGAGTTTCTCCAGCTTTTTGTGTAACCCTCGATTCTCCAGCATCTGCAGTTTCTTCGTTAACCCTTTACCCTGTAACTTCACTTCCATGTGGGAACGCTGGTACCATGGATAGCTCCAAGGGCAGACAGTCAGGATCGCAGTACTGGTACATTTTGTAACGGTGGCTTCATTCACACCAACTGGATGGACATCCTTGGAAAGAAGCAATTGTTAGTCCCCCTTGCCCTACCTGGTCTCCCGGTTTGCCAAACACTTTAACTTCTCCCTCCCCCCCCCACAATCGCACACTGACCTTTCTGTCCTGGGCCTCCTCCATTGTCAGAGTGAGGCCCAGCGCAAATTGGAGGAACAGCACCTCATATTTCGCTTGGGTAGTTTACACCCCAGCGGTATGAACATTGGCTTCTCTAACTTCAAGTAACCCTTGACTTTCCCTCATTCTCCACCCCTTCCCCCTTCTCCAACCAATCTGACCGCTCTGCTGTTTAAATATTATCTCTATGCTTTGTTGTCACCTCCTAGCCGACAATTATCTATTCTACACTTTCCTTGATCTGCATCGCCTTTGATGTCTCGTTTTCACACCTTACACTTCCCTATCGCTGTCTCTCCCTCTCCCCTAACTCTCAGTCTGAAGTAGGGGTCATGAACCGAAACGTCACCCATCCCTTCTCTCCAGAGATGCTGCCTGTCCCGCTGAGTTACTCCAGCATTTTGTGTCTATCTTTGGGTGTAAACCAGCATCTGCAGTTATAAGGTCACAAGGGATAGGAGTAGAATAAGGCCATTCAGCCCATCAAGTCTAATTTGCCATTCAATCCCGGCTGATCTATCTCTCCTTCTTAACCCCATTCTCCTGCCTTCTACTGATAACCTCTGACACCCGCACTAATCAAGAATCTATCTATCTCTGCCTTAAAAATATCCACTGACTTGGCCTCCACAGCCTTCTGTGGCAAAGAATCCCACAGATTCACCACCCTCTGACTAAAGAAATTTCTCCTCATCTCCATCCTAAAAGAACGTCCTTTGATTCTGAGGCTGTGACCTCTGGTCCTAGACTCTCCCACTAGTGGAAACATCCTTCCCGCATCCACTCTGCGCAAGCCTTTCACTGTTCTGTACGTTTCAATGAGGCCTCCCCTCATTCTTCCGAACTCCAGTGAGTACAGGCCCAGCGCCGACAAGCGCTCCCCGTAGGTGAACCTACTCACTCCATTCCTACACTAAACTAACGCTCCCCGTAGGTGAACCTACTCGTTCCATTCCTACACTAAACTAACGCTCCCCGTAGGTGAACCTACTCACTCCATTCCTACACTAAACTAACGCTCCCCGTAGGTGAACCTACTCACTCCATTCCTACACTAAACTAAACTCCATTGCCAAGTTCCCCGAATGCTCACAGTGACAGGTGCAATCAAGGTTAAAGAGGAATGAACAAAGTCCAGAAGGTACAAAGTTTGGTTTTAAAAGAGGCTGATTGTTTTCGGAAGGCAAGAGGGAACTTACAAATTGCAACATATTGCATCCAATAACGGGCAATTTGCAGCCTAACACTTACAGATGCAGTGGCTTGGAGATGCGACATATCTGATCCCTCTGGAGTAGGTTTCACTTGCATTGGATTAATAGACGATAATCTGAAAAATCACAAGCTCCCTTCTGTACCGCACGTCTGAAGTCTGTTTTCTTCATTCCTTCTCGATTTTCCTACCAACTGTACGCAGGGCGGCTCGGTGGCGCAGCGGTAGAGTTGCTGCCTTACGGCACTTACAGCGCCAGAGACCCGGGTTCGATCCTGACCACGGGTGCTGTCTGTGTGGAGTTTGTACGTTCTCCCCGTGACCTGCGTGGGTTTTCTCCGATAACTTCGATTTCCTCCCACACTCCAAAGACGTACAGGTTTGTAGGTTAATTGGCTTGGTATAAATGCAAAATAAATTGTCCCTAGTGTGTGTAGGATAGTGTTAATGTGCGGAGATCGCTGGTCGGTGCAGACTTGATGGGCTGAAGGGGTGTGTGTGTGTGTGTGTGTGTGTGTGTGTGTATGTGTGTGAGTGTGTATGTGTGTGAGTGTGTATGTGTGTGTGTGTGTATGTGTGAGTGTGTATGTGTGAGTGTGTATGTGTGTATGTGTGAGTGTGTATGTGTGAGTGTGAGTGTGTATGTGTGTATGTGTGTGAGTGT
This sequence comes from Okamejei kenojei, assembly GCA_035221665.1. NCBI lineage: Eukaryota > Metazoa > Chordata > Chondrichthyes > Rajiformes > Rajidae > Okamejei > Okamejei kenojei. The sequence goes on along the minus strand of CM069167.1, from coordinate 1,631,353 downwards.
GTGTGTATGTGTGTGAGTGTGTATGTGTGTGAGGGTGTGAGGGTGTGTGAGTGTGTGAGTGTGTATGTGTGTGAGTGTGTGTGTATGTGTGTGAGTGTGTGTGTGAGTGTGTATGTGTGTGAGGGTGTGTGAGTGTGTGAGTGTGTATGTGTGTTTATTGGTTTGCACATGTGTGTGTAACTAATGGGCTACTGTATTTGTTACAGGTAGCCCATTACAAATGTAACAAGTGGTGTAACATGTAACACCAGGATCAGTGGTGGGTTAACAGCACGAAAGTTGTGGGCCAAAGGGCCTATTGGTGTGCTGTACTGTTCTATGTTCTGCATTAACCTTATGCCATTGACATCCGTATTTGGATGGGCAGGCTAAATGTTCCAAGGGCATACAGATCGGAAAGAGCTGCCTGCTCCTCTTCCGGCTTCACATCCATGGCTGGTGTCCCTGGTGAGGGAACACACGGTGTCGAGTGTTTTATTGTCATATGTCCCGGACCTGACAATGAAATCCTTACTTGCTGCAGCACAACAGCACATGTGAATATGTAAACATTGTATATAACGGGAAAAAAAATAAAAAGTTCAACAAATAACTAATATAGTGCAAATAATAAATAATAATATAGTCTTTTGCAGTTCGGAGCTCAGAGCTTATTTGTTGTTGTGTTTAATAGCCTGATGGCTGTGGGGAAGAAGCTGTTCCTGAACCTGGACATTACAGTCCTCAGGCTCCTGTACCTTCTTCCCGATGGCAGTGGTGAGATGAGTGTGTGCCAGGGTGGTGTGGGTCCTTGATGATGCTGGCAGCCTTTTTGAGGCTTTTGGCTGCTTCCTGGGATCTCAGGCCACCAGAGAGACTTGGTTATGACTTAGATGAGAGTGATAATGTTTTAGTTTCAAACTTTGCTTACATGTATTTTCTTTTTTTATTGCGGGCGGATTTACACTTCTCCAGAGTAACGTGTTAGTTTCATTAGTTGCTTCCTAAACTTGTTATAAAATTGCTTTTGTTATTTTTAAAAATACATCGTGCGGGAAAGCGCATTGTGAAGAGGACTTCAGGAAACAGTAACGTGATGGATCAGGATTGAGTGATTGGAAAAGATGGAAAATGGAAAATGATGCGGGGTAATATGTATAAGAAGTTATGAGAGGTATAGATAGTTGGAACCTTTCTCCCAGGGTAGGCACGTCAAAGACTCGTGTGCAAAGCTTTAAGGTGAGAGGGGCAAAGTTTAAAGGAGATGTGTGAGGCAAGTTTTTATTTTACACAGAGGGGGGTGGGTGCCTGGAATTATCAAATTGATTGAATTCTTGGCTCTGAAGCACTCAACCTTATTTATTCCAAACTCCGATATTTTAATGTAATAACTGGAACATTACATGGAATGAACAACAGTACACGTTCATGTATCTGCACACTGTAAAAGCTCAGTTACAATCATGTTCTGTCTTTCCACTGACTGGGTTAGCACGCAACTGCAGCTTTTCACTGTACCTCCGTACAGGTGACGATAAACTGAACTAAACGGAACTTCAGAGCCTTAAAGGCCGAGAGACAATGTTGTTCCGTTCAGTTTATCGTCACGTGTACCGAGGTACAGTGAAAACCTTTTGTTGTGTGTCAACCAGTCAGCGGAAAGGCAATACATGATTACAATCGAGCTCATTCCGACAAGAAGAGTCTCGACCTGAATCGTCACCTATCCATGTTCTCCACAGATGCTGCCTGACCCGCTGAGTTACTCCAGCACTCTGTGAAACGTCACCTATCCATGTTCTCCACAGATGCTGCCTGACCCGCTGAGTTACTCCAGCACTTTGCGTCTTATTTTTAAACCAGGATCTACAGTTCCTTGTTTCTGCGTCTGTGACTTACATTCAGTTCCATATATAACCATATAACCATATAACCATGACAGCACGGAAACAGGCCACTCGGCCCTTCTAGTCCATGCCGAACACTTACTCTCACGTAGTCCCATCTACCAGCACTCAGACCATACCCCTCCATTCCTTTCCCGTCCATATACCTATCCAATTTATTTTTAAATGATAAAATGGAACCTGCCTCCACCACTTCCACTGGAAGCTCATCCCACACAGCTACCACTCCTCTGAGTAAAGAAGTTCCCCCTCACGTTACCCCTAAACTTCTGTCCCTTAATTCTCAAATCATGTCCTCTTGTTTGAATCTTCCCTACTCTCAATGGGAAAAGCTTATCCACGTCAACTCTGTCTATCCCACTCATCATTTTAAAGACCTCTATCAAGTGCCCCCTTAACCTTCTGCGCTCCAAAGAATAAAGACCTATCAGTTCCTTGTGTGTATTAACCAGCACTTGCTGTTCCTTGTCTCGATGCTTATAACAGTACTGGTGACAGAGATATAGGCAGCAATGTCGCTGCCATCCATAGAAATAGTTCCCCCTCCTGCAGCATGGCGTTTCAGCACAGGCTTTGTAAGAGGGCTGCCGTGGGTCACATTAACAATTGGTAAATAGATGAGGCGTTGAAACGACTGATTTGGGCAGTAGCTGGCAAGGCCAGTGGACAGCCCAGGCTGACTCTGCAGAGAATGCAGGCTGCAGCTTCTCATTAATATGAGTCTCACATCCCCAGCGCCGGTATTGTACAGCACGCAAGACAGAATCAATTCCTCCCCCCCACCCACCCATCCCCGCCCCCCCTCTCGCTCTCTCACACAAGCCAGCATTGATCATTCCCTCTGTGTTCTGCCAGGGATCCAGGGCCACGATTCGGGAAACCTAAACTGAGGATCGGAACGAGCCTTTGGGAATTTAAATGAGGAGCAGAGAAGGATTGGGTGGGGGGGGGGGAGGGAGAATGTTGCAATAATAAGCATTTATTATATTGCATTGTCTGGGCCTGGATGGTGTATGAGTTCTCTCAGCATGCTGGCCCCAGAGGTAAAAATACTGACAGAGACATATCTAATGCAGGGTAGAAGGTGAGCATGTGAAGGTGAGGAGAGGGGGAGGGGGCAGAGAGAGCGGGGGGGGAGAGGGGAAGAGCAAGGGGAGGGAGAGAGGGAGGGGGAGAGGGAGGGGGAGGGAGGGGAGGGGGAGAGAGGGGGGATGGAGAGAGAGGGTAGAGAGAGCAGGGAAGAGTGAGGGGAAAAAGAGAGGGGGGGAGAGAGAGAGGGAGGGGAGAGTAGGAGGGGAGGGGGAGAGAGGGATGGAGGAGATAGAGGGAGGGGGAGAGAGAGGGAGGGTAGAAAGAGAGAGGGGGAGAGAGGAGGGGAGGGGGAGAGAGAGGGGGGGGAGATAGAGGGAGGGGGGGAGAGAGGGAGGGTAGAAAGAGGGTATGGAGGGGGAAGAGGGAGGGGGATAGGAGACACATTCTATGCAACACCAGAGAGTTGAATTGCAGCAAGCACGATTTATAAAATCAGGCAGACATTTTTTTTTTAATGGAAAAAAAACCCCTCTTGTTTTCTTTATCATAATTATTCAGCTTCTCCTCAAATTGACTCCTGGGAAAATCTCCCTCTCCATTGTTCATGGGCCGTTAATTGCAAAGGAAATGCAGATTTCCTCAATGTTTTGATCTGATCCTCCCGTGTTTCTGGATTCTAACCGGGTAAAACTGCTGCAAGAAATTACTGTGTGTGATATTCCGCCTGCTTTCTGTCCTTGCATATAAATTCATCGGCTAATTTAATGATCAAATATTGAACACACTAATTTCTGACCATTAAAAGCGTGTGGTTGGTCGCCTATTCCCACACTGACCTTTCTGTCCTGGGCCTCCTCCACTGTCAGAGTGAGGTCCAACACAAGTTGGAGGAGCAGCACCTCATATTTCACTTGGGCAGCTTACACCCCAGCGGTATGAACAGTGACTTCTCTAACTTCAAGTAGCCCTTGCTTTCCCTCTCTCTCCATCCCCCCCCTTCCCAGTTCTCCCACCAGTCTTGCTGTCTCCGACTACATTTTATATCTGTACTGCCCACTCCCCTGACATCAGTCTGAAGAACGGTCTCGACCCGAAACATCACCCATTCCTTCTCTCCAGAGATGCTGCCTGTCCCGCTGAGTTACTCCAGCATTTTGTGTCTATCTTAGAAATATAGAAACATAGAAAATAGGTGCAGGAGGAGGCCATTCGGCCCTTCGAGCCAGCACCACCATTCATTGCGATCATGGCTGATCGTCCCCAATCAATAACCCGTGCCTGCCTTCTCCCCATATGCCTTTATTCCAATAGCCCCTAGAGCTCTAACTCTCTTAAATCCATCCAGTGATTTGGCCTCCACTGCCCTCTGTGCCAGGGAATTCCACAAATTTACAACTCTGGGTGAAAAAGTTTTTTCTCACCTCAGTCTTAAATGGCCTCTCCTTTATTCTAAGATTGTGGCCCCTAGTTCTGGACTCGCCCAACATTGGGAACATTTTTCCTGCATCTAGCTTGTCCAGTCCTTTTATAATTGTATATGTTTCTATAAGATCCCCCCTCATCCTTCTAAACTCCAGTGAATGCAAGCCTAGTCTTTTCAATCTTTCCTCATAGGACAGTCCCGCCATCCCAGGGATCAATCTCGTGAACCTACGCTGCACTGCCTCAATCACAAGGATGTCCTTCCACAAATTAGGAGACCAAACCTGTACACAATACATCGATCATAGATAAGAGACAAGACAAGAGACATTTCTTGTCACATGCACCAATTGTACAGTGACATTTGTAGTCCCCTTACAGGCATATGAATAAAATAAAGAACACAGAACATGAGAGTCTATAACATAAACATCCCCACGCAGCGGTATCAAAGTTTCCCACTGTGCGGGAAGGTGCCAACTTTCAGTCATCCTCCGCTTAGATGTTGATAATAGACAGCTTTACCACTAACCCACCCTACCTTCAAATTCATTTGGACTATCTCCGACACCACTTTCCCCTTTCTCGATCTCTTTGTCCACATCACAGCTTAGTTTGGAGATACAGCGCGGTTAAACAGGCCCTTCGGCCCACAGACCAGCGGTCCCCACACAATAAAGACTATCCTACACACACCAGGGACAATTTACATTTGTACCAAGCCAATTAACCTACAAACCTGTTTGTCTTTGGAGTGTGGGAGGAAACCGGAGCACCGGTTGAATATAAGATTGTTAAGGGCTGCGACACACTAGAGGCAGGAAACATGTTCCCGATGTTGGGGGAGTCCAGAACCAGGGGCCACTCAGTTTAAGAATAAGGAGTAAGCCATTTAGAATGGAGACGAGGAAAGACTTTTTCTCACAGATCGTGGTGAGTCTGTGGAATTCTCTGCCTCAGAGGGAGGTGGAGTCAGGGGATATGGGGAGAAGGCAGGAACGGGGCACTGATTGGGGATGATCAGCCATGATCACATTAAATGGCGGTGCTGGCTCGAAGGGCCGAATGGCCTACTCCTGCACCTATTGCCTATTGTCACCCGGAGAAAACCCACGCAGGTCACGGGGAGAACGTACAAACTGTGTACAGACAGCACCACGCTACTAAAGGCAATGGGATGTGGGGGGGAGGGTGGGCAGATTAGTGCAGAGAAATAGAGGGGGGGGGGGGGACACAGAGCAAGCTCAGCGCTGCAGGGGGGCTCAGGCTTCAGGTAGCTACGGTGGGAGCAGCTTCATAAATTATGTCCCGTGGACTATTATTAGACCATAATTGCTCCACAACATATGGTGTCGATGAGATGAATTTGTGTTCAGAGTCCCGAGCAGTAAAGAAAAAGGCAGCAAGACAGCAGTGATTTAGAAATGTCGAGGTGAAGCCCAGTCCTCGTTGGAATGAAGCTGGTGGTGGGGGAGGGGGGTCACTTGTACAACTTCTGCCGAAATCTAACATAGAGCAGATGTTGCCTGATGTTAACTGACCATAAGACAGAGGAGAACAATTAGGCCATTTGGCCCATCGCGTCTGCTCCGCCATTGAATCATGGCTGATCCATCACTCCATCTCAACACCATTCTCCTGCCTTCTCCCCCTAACCTTTGACGCCCTTAATCAAGATATTTTTAAGGCAGAGATAGGTACGGGTGTCAGAGGTTACGGGGAGAAGGCAGGAAAATGGGATTAGGGAAAGAATGAGAGAATGGGGTCCAGGGGCCACAGTTTAAGAATAAGGAGCAAGCCATTTAGAACGGAGACGTGGAAACACTTTTTCTCACAGAGAGTGGTGAGTCTGTGGAATTCTCTGCCTCAGAGGGCGGTGGATGCTTTCAAGAGAGAGCTAGATAGGGCTCTTATAAAATAACAGAGTCAGGGGATATGGGGAGAAGGCAGGAACGGGGTACTGATTGGGGATGATCAGCCATGATCACATTGAATGGCGGTGCTGGCTCGAAGGGCCGAATGGCCTACTCCTGCACCTATTGTCTATTGTCTATTGACAGGTAGATCAGCCATGATTGAATGGCGGAGCGGACTTGATGGACCGAACGGCCTAATTCTGCTCCTATCATTTATGAATAGGAGCTTTCTATCATTTAGTACGGGATACTGAGTTGGATGATCGGCCATGATCATATTGAATGGTGGTGCAGGCTCGAAGGGCTGAATGGCCTACTCCTGCACCTAATTTCTATGTTTCTATTTCTATGAACTTATAAGCTGTTCTTGAACCTGGAGGTCATGGTTTTCAGGCTCTTCTGTACCTTTTTCCGGATGGTAGGAGCGAGATGGGAGTATGGACTTGGTGGTGAGCGAGTGTACGTATGCGTGCGTAGGTGTGAGCGTATCTAGATAAGAATGAACGAAGGCAGAACTATCTCATGAAGTCATACCATCCAGTGTGGGACTATAGTCAAGTCAAGTCACTTTTATTTCTATAGCACATTTAAGAAACAACTCTCGTTGGCCAAACGCTTTACATTGGTGGGGGTACTAAGGTAAACAGTCTGAGTGGGCACGGAGAGACCATACTGCACCGCAGCAGTGGTCACCACCTCACAGAGTCAGGAGGGAAAAATTAAAAGATAAAAACCAGGAAGAACAACATTTGGACAGGTTCTTGGTCTCTGGGAGATTCCTGCTTCTAAAGCCACTCTTGGGACCAGAGAGCTATTTACAAAGAGATCGAAGCAACGCGCTGAAAGACTTGGTATTCCCATCCCCAGTTACTGAGTACACACACAGATTCAACTCTTGGTCCTTTGAGAAATGAAATTATATTGAAGCTTTGTTCACTCGAATGTTTCTGCCTTGAACTTGAAGAAGCGATAAGCCATTTAGAATGGAGACGAGGAAACACTTTTTCACACAAAGAGTTGTGAGTCTGTGGAATTCTCTGCCTCAGAGGGCGGTGGAGGCCGGTTCTCTGGATGCTTTCAAGAGAGAGCTAGATAGGGCTCTTAAAAATAGCGGAGTCCAGGGATATGGGGAGAAGGCGGGAACGGGGTACTGATTGGGGATGATCAGCCATGATCACATTGAATGGCCTCCTCCTGCATCTATTGTCTATTGTCTGTTGTAACTGTAACCCAGAACCATCCCTCATTTTCAACGTTACCTATATTGGGCAATCTTGACTCTGATTTAATTTAGAGGTACAGCGCAGAAACAGGTCCTTCAGCCCAACGGGTCCTCGCCGACCAGCGATCCCCGCACATTAACACTATCCTACACACACTAGGGACAGTTTGTACATTTACCAAGTCAATTAAACCACATACCTGTACGTCTGTGGCGTGTTGGAGGAAACCGAAGATCTCGGAGAAAACCCACGCAGGTCACGGGGTGAACATACAAACTCCATATAGACAGCGCCCGTAATCGGGATCGAACCCGGATCCCCGGCGCTGTAAGGCAGCAACTCTACCGCTGCGCCACCGTGCCACCCACTAGTGATTTCTGTCACTTTACCAGTGGTGGTATCTCATTGGTATTTAACATACGATGGCGTTTGGCCTGTACTCGCTGGAGTTTAGAAGGATGAGGGGGAACCTCATTGAAACTTACCGAATAGTGATAAGCATAGATAAAGTGGATGTGGAGATGATGTTTCCACTAGTGGGAGAGTCTAGGACTAGAGGCCATAGGCTCAGTTAAAGGACGTTCTTTAAGGAAGGAGATGAGGAGGAATTTCTTCAGTCAGAGGGTGGTGAATCTGTGGAATTCATTGCCACAGAAGGCTGTGGAGGCCAAGTCTATGGATATTTTTAAGGCAGGGATAGATAGATTATTGATTAAGAAGGAACTGCATATGCTGGAAAATCGAAGGTAGACAAAAGCACTGGAGAAACTCAGCGGGTGAGGCAGCATCTATGGAGCGAAGGAAATAGACAACGTTCTTCTTCTCTTCCTTTCTGCTTCCCGCCGCCCCCCCCCCCCCCCCCCCCCGCCCCCAACCCTCACATCAGTCTGAAGAAGGGGTTCGGCCTGAAACGTCACCTATTCCTTCGCTCCATAGATGCTGCCTCACCCGCGGAGTTTCTCCAGGATGTTTGTCTACCTTAGATTCTTGATTAGTACGGGTGTCAGAGGTTATGGGGAGAAGGCACGAGAATGGGGTTAGGAGAGAGAGGTAGATCAGCCATGAATGAATGGCGGAGTAGACTTGATGGGCCGAATGGCCTAATACTGCTCCTATCACTTATGATCTTATGAAATCAAATTAAGTCAAGTGGACTTTATTGTCACAGGGTGTGATACAGTTACTGCTGCAAGCAAGACCTTCATTGTATCACAGCCACATAGACAACACACACAACATCAATGATCCATACGTTATATAAGAAGGCTTAGGTTTAAGGTGAAGGGGAAAAGATGTAATAGGAATCTAAGGGGCAACGTTTTCACACAAATGGTGGTGGGTGTATGGAACAAGCTGCCAGAGGTCTGAAGAACGGTCTCGACCCGAAACATCATCCATTCCCTTCTCTCCAGAGATGCTGCCTGTCCCACTGAGTTACTCCAGCATTTTGTGTCTATCTTTGGATTAAACCAACATCTGAAGGGTGACAAAAATGCTGGAGAAACTTAGCTTGTGAGGCAGCATCTATGGAGCGAAGGAATAGGTGAGGCTTAAGAAACAGTTAGACAGGGTACATGGATAGGACAGGTTTTGAGGGATATGGGACAAACACGGGCAGGTGGGACCTATGTAGCTCACACATGTTGACCAGTGCGGGCAAGATTGGGCTGAAAGGCCTGTTTCCACGCTGTATCACTCTATGAATCTAAGACCTGGATGTGATCTTGTAGGCCTCAGTTATAGCGAGAAGGTGGAATGGAAGGTTCTGGATGTTTGATGTGGTAGATGGACAAGGAGAAGGGAGGGATCAGGAGGTGCAGAGATCCAGAATGGATTGAGGGAACGTACATGAGACGGTTTTTCGAGCAGATGGACCTTCTCAACCAGCTTCGCACCAATTAATATTTCACAATAATTACACCCAAAGGAGTGAGGTGGGGGGGGGGGGGGGGGGTCTTGGTGGGGATTTGGTGACGAGGTGCTAATAAGTCACTTCTGCATCAGCTTGGCACAGTGCCTGACCTACGGAAGCCACCTACACACATCGCCCCGGTCACGTTGCTTGCAGCGCCAGACACACGGAGCGGGAGGTGGCGCGGTCTTGCCTGCGGACGGGAGAGGTGCCAGGTTTAGATTAGTTTAGAGACACAGCGCGGAAACTGGCCCTTCGACTGCAGATGCTGGGACCTTGAGCAAGATACAAAGTGCTGGAGGAACCCCGCGGGTCGGGCAGCATCTGCGGAGGGAATGGACAAGCGATGTTTTGGGGTCGGGAACGTTAAGCGGACTGATGGAGCCGGGGAAGAAAGTTGGAATAGAGAGGAACGGATACAACACAGCCCGGCAAGTGATAGGTGGAAGGTCCACAAAGTGTGAGAGTTTAGTTGTTTAGTTTAGAGATACAGCGCAGACACAGGCCCTTCAGCCCACCGTGTCCATGCCAACCAGCGAACCCCGCACACTTACACTATCCTACACACACTGAGGACAATTTACATTCATACCAAACCTACAAACCCACACGTCTTTGAAGTGTGGGAGGAAAGGAGAGCTCTCGGAGAAAACCCACATGGGTCACGGGAAGAACGTACAAACTGCATACAGGCAGCACCCGCAGTCAGGATTGAACCCAGGTCTCTGGCGATGTGAGGCAGCAACTCTACCGCTGCACCACAGTAACATCACGGAGGAGGTTCATTCGCTAGGAGCTACTTGTGGTTTGTAACTGTCCTAACAAACACAGAGCAGTGTGAGTGTTTCAGGTGTGGAGGGAACAGTGAGGATTAGATGGTTTCTTCAGTACATTAATAGTACATTTAGAAAGGAGTCATAGAGTCACACTGCGTGGAAACAGGCCCTTCGGCCCAACTTGCCCACACCGGCCAACATGCCCCATCTGCACTAGTCCCCCCTGCCTGCGTTTGGCCCATATCCCTCTAAACCTGTCCCATCCATGTACCTGTCTAAATGTTACAATAGTTACCTGCCTCAACTACCTCCTCTGGCAGCTACTTTGGCCAGAGGGTGGTGAATCTGTGGAATTCTTTGCCCACACACAGTGGTGAAGGCCAAGTCATGGAATATTTTTACAGCAGAGATTGAAGGTTCTTGTGTAGGAAGGAACTGCAGATGCTGGTTTATACCGAAGGTAGAAACAAAGTGCTGGAGTAACACAACGGGTCAGGCAGCATCTCTGGAGAAAAGGAATAGGTGACGTTTCGTGTCTGAAGAAAGGTTCCAACCCAAAAACGTCACCAATCCATGTTCTCCAGAGAAGCTGCCTGACCCGCTGAGTTACTCCAGCACTTTGGAACTGTTCACAGGTTGTTGATCAGTACTGGTGTCAGGGGTTATGGAGAGAAGGCAGGAACAAGGGGTCAAGAGGGAGGATAGACTCATCATGATTGAGTGGCGGAGGAGACTCGATGGGCTGAATGGCGATTCTGCTCCTATGTCTTATGAACGTATGAAACGATTGTGGAGACATTGGGATTGGCCAATGGTCTCGACCCGAAACGTCACCCATTCCTTCTCTCCAGAGATGGTGCCTGTCCCGCTGAGTTACTCCAGCATTTTGTGTCTATCTCCAGTTATTCAACTTTAATCCATTTATCATGTATCTATGTTTTCTATGTATCGTGTATTAATGTTTTATTATTATTAATGTTTAGTGTTTTCTGAGTCATTCGTAAATGTCACTGTATGTCATGTTGCTACGTGAGCGGAGCACCAAGGCAAATTCATTGTATATGAATGCTTGGCCAATAAACGTACTTACTTATACACTGTAAATGGCTCGATTGTAATCACGTATTGTCTTTCCGCTGACTGGTTAGCACGCAACAAAAGCTTTTCACTGTACCTCGGTACACGTGACAATAAACTAGACTGAACTAAAGTCTACAACAGGTTGGCTTTAGATCCTAGGAGGAATATCCTGTGGCTCTTCCTCACCTTCCCAGCCCATGGGCAAACATGGTGCGGGTGGGAGGGAGAGACCAAGTCAGGTCAAGGGGGTTTATTGTCCTGTGTCCCAGGTAGGATAATGAAATTCTTGCATTGCTTCAGCACAACAGAGTATTGTATACAAAATACAGAACAGTTCACAGTTCAATATACACATAAATAAGCAGATAAAGTGCAATAGGCTGTTACTGTTCAGAGTTTGTTTGTTGGCGAGTTTAATACACAATAGATAATGATAATAGACAATAGGTGCAGGAGGAGGCCATTCGGCCCTTCGAGCCAGCGCCGCCATTCAATGTGATCATGGCTGATCATCCCCAATCAGTACCCCGTTCCATGCCTTCTCCCTATATCCCCCTATTTTTAAGAGCCCTATCTAGCTCTCTCTTGAAAGCATCCAGAGAACCGGCCTCCACCACCCTCTGAGGCAGAGAATTCCACAGACTCACCACTCTCTGTGAGAAAAAGTGTTTCCTCATCTCCTTTCTAAATGGCTTACTCCTTATTCTTAAACTGTGGCCCCCTGGTTCTGGACTCCCCCAACATCGGGAACATGTTTCCTGCCTCTAGTGTGCCCAAGCCCTTAACAATCTTATATGTTTCAATCAGATCCCCTCTCATCCTTCTAATAGCCTGACGGCTGTGGGGAAGAATTATGATTGCATCAGTGTGCTGGGACCAGGAGAGATCTTCAGAAATGTGCACGCCCAGGAATTTGAAATTCTTGACCCTTTCAACCCTTTAAACAGGATTGTGGGTCCCTATCCTACCCCTTCCAAAGTTCACAGTCAGTTCCTTGGTTTTGCTGGTGTTGAGGGCCAGGTTATTGTGCTGGCACCATTTGGTCAGTCGGACGATCTCACTTCTATACTCTGACTCGTCCCCATCAGTAATTCGTCCCACAACAGTGGTGTCGTCAGCGAACTTGATGATGGAGTTCGCACTATGTCCGGCTACACAGTCATGAGTATAGAGTGAGTACAGCAGGGGGCTGAGCACGCAGCCTTGAGGTGCTCCCGTGCTGATTGTTATCGAGGATGATACATTTCCACCAAGGGGAATACAAAAGGCCTGAGGGCATCAATAAACCTGCAGCCTCCTTTCAAGTCGAGCCAGAACTTGTTACTTGGGCAAGACACAAGGTGCTGGAGTAACTCAGCGGGTCAGGCAGCATCTGTGGAGAACATGGATAGGTGACGTTTCACAGAGTGCTGGAGTAACTCAGTGGGTCAGGCAGCATCTGTGGAGAACATGGATAGGTGACGTTTCACAGAGTGCTGGAGTAACTCAGTGGGTCAGGAAGCATCTGTGGAGAACATGGATAGGTGACGTTTCACAGAGTGCTGGAATAACTCAGTGGGTCAGGCAGCATCTGTGGAGAACATGGATAGGTGACGTTTCACAGAGTGCTGGAGTAACTCAGTGGGTCAGGCAGCATCTGTGGAGAACATGGATAGGTGACGTTTCACAGAGTGCTGGAGTAACTCAGCGGGTCAGGCAGCATCTGTGGAGAACATGGATAGGGTCCTTCCTCTTCAGATTGAGAGCCAATGGTTTGGTTTGGTTTACACACTAACACTATCCTACACCCACTAGGGACAATTTACACTCTACCAGCCAATCAACCTACAAACCCGCACGTCTTTGGAGCGTGGGAGGAAACCGAAGATGTCGGAGAGAACCCTCGCAGGTCACGGGGGAACTTACAGACTCTGTTCAGACAGCGCCCGTGGGCAGGATGGAACGTGGGACTGGCGCTGCGCCACTGTGCCATCTCTGGATATATCTGGCATGATTTGTTGCAAGATTCCCAACGTCTTTCCTTGATGTCTACCATAATGGATCCTGGGTTTTTTTAAAACCCAATTGCAAAAATAGATTTTACAATTTGCAGAATTTTTTTTTTTTTTAAAGAAAAGGCTGTGACATTTGGGATATTTTTGGCGAGTAGCAGCCTCCAAACTGTGAGTCACAAAGGGATCAGTGACATATTTGGTACACACCACGCGGTGAATGATGTCCCTCTGAGGCACCTGCACTGAGGCCTGCTTAAAGGAAAAGTCACAGAGACACAGAGACACATGGAGCCACAGAGTCACATGGAGTCACAGAGACACAGAGACACATGGAGCCACAGAGTCACAGAGACACATGGAGTCACAGAGTCACAGAGACAGAGTCACAGAGACACATGGAGTAACATGGAGTCACAGAGACACAGTCACACATGGAGTCACAGAGACACAGAGTCACAGTCACACATAGAGACACAGAGACACATGGAGTAACATGGAGTCACAGAGACACAGTCACACATGGAGTCACAGAGACACAGAGTCACAGTCACACATAGAGACACAGAGACACATGGAGTCACAGAGACACAGTCACACATGGAGTCACAGAGTCACAGAGACACAGTCACACATGGAGTCACAGAGACACAGTCACACATGGAGTCACAGAGACACATGGAGTCACAGAGTCACAGAGACACAGTCACACATGGAGTCACAGAGTCACAGAGACACAGTCACACATGGAGTCACAGAGACACAGAGACAGAGTCACAGAGACACATGGAAACACATGGAGTCACATGGAGTCACAGAGACAGTCACAGAGACACACAGTCACTCACAGAGTCACAGTCACACATAGAGACACAGTGACACATGGAGTCACAGAGTCACAGAGACAGAGTCACAGAGACACATGGAGTAACATGGAGTCACAGAGTCACAGTCACACATAGAGTCACAGAGTCACAGTCACACATAGAGACACAGAGACACATGGAGTCACATGGAGTCACAGAGACACAGAGACACATAGTCACACATGGAGTTACAAAGACACACAGAGACAGAGAGACAGATGGAGTCACTCATAAGGGTCACAGATTTAGTCATGGAGACAAAGAGACAAATCGTATAGCATGGAAACAGGCCCTTCGGCCCGCCAAGGCCATGCCAATCACCAATCCCTACACGCTAACACTATCCTACACGCACTAGGGGCAATTTACAATTTTACCAAGCCAATTATCCTCCAAACCGGCACAGTCTTTGGATTGAGGCAGGAAACTGGAGCACCCGGAGAAAACCCAACGAGGTCACGGGGACAAGGTACAAACTCCATACAGACAGCACCCGTAGTCGGGATGGAACCTGGGTCTCTGGCGCTGTGAGGAAGCTGCTCTACCCGCTGCGCCACCGTGATCTGGGCGCTGCCTACAATGAAGTGGTTCCACACATCAATCTTCATTATGGTGCATGGTGACACAGCAGGCGGAGCCACCGTCCGTCCCCTTTAAGGGCCTCAAACTTAATCTACTTCCTTTTTTAATTAATTGTACGAACACCTTTATCTCTTCTAATTATCACCCTGGAAGTGTAATTTTGGTTGGGAGAGCGCCCTATTCCTGAAGAGCTTTTTTTTTAAATAAAAAAAAATTAGACTGCTGATCCCACAGAATTAATTACGAGTCGGATCTTGCTGTGATAAGGACGGAGGATTTATTAAAAGTTAAAAGAACACCAATTACTCTTTGGTGTAGATTTTATTTTCCCCGCAAGGCTCCAAGCCCCAATTTATATCTGCCTACCCCCAGCCCCTCCCCTTCAATTCCTTCTCAGCACAGCCCGACAGCGAATGCCGCGCGGGGACCCGGGTTCGATCCTGACCGCGGGTGCTGTCTGTACGGAGTTTGTACGTTATCCCCGTGACCTGCGTGGGTTTTCTCAGAGTTCTTCGGTTTCCTCCCACACTCCGAAGACGTGCGGACAGGTATGTAGGTTAATTGTTCTTGTAATAATGTTACCCGGCGCGCCAAAGGGCCTGTTTCCACGCTATATCCCTAAACTAATTCCGTAGTGCAACGCTATTGGGTCTATTGGGACACGACAGCACACGGCGCCCCAGACCCGAGTTCGATCCTGACCTCGGGTGCTCTGTGTGTGTGTGTGTGTGTGTGTGTGTGTGTGTGTGGAGTTTGCACGTTCTCCCCGTGACCTCCGGGTGCACCAGTTTCCTCCTGCATTCCAAAGACTTGCGGGTTTGTAGGTTAATTGGTTTTGGTGGAGTAGTGCGAGTGTGGATGAGAAAGCGGGATAACATAGAACTAGTGATCGTTGGGCCGAAGGGCCTGTTTTTATGCTTCTAGATTCCTTGCCAGTTACCTGGCCACTTTCTGTCACCATGCCATCACAGTTTAAAGTTATAGAGAGAGTATCGAAACAGGCCCTTCAGCCCATCGAGTCCACACCAACCATCCATTGTCCATTCACACTCATTCACTGTAGGTCCAGCCTATCTCTGCACAGGAGCTGACACTGAGAAACACACACGGGTCCTATAACATCAGCAGAGAATTGTGGATGTGGCCCAGTTCATCACACAGACCACACTCCCCACCATTGACTCCATCCACACTTCACGCTGCCGACATAATCAAACACTTGTCCCTGACCCACCCCGGTCATTCCTTCTTCTCCCCACTCCCATTGAGCAGAAGGTATAGAAACTTGAAAGCGCGCACCACCAGACTCAGGAACAGCTTCTTCCCCTCTGTTATCAGGCTTCCGAACGGTCCTTCCATGAGCTAGGGTACTGTCCGACTCACCTCTACCCCATTGAGGACATTGGACTGTGTCTGTGGAACTGATGCGCTACAATGCTGAGAACTATATTCTGCACTCTGTATCTTCCCCTTTGCTCCACCTATTGGACTGGAGTTTCCACCGATTGTATTTATATATGGTATGTTTGATTAGATTGGGTAGCATGCAAAACAGTGCGTTTCATGATACAGCTGACAGTAATAAACATAAATCTTAACCTGCCATCAACTCCATCTAATCTTCACACTGCCTCGGGAAAGCAGCCAACATAATGAAGGACAATTTTCACCACGGTCATTCCCTCTACTTCCCTCTCCCGTCGGGCAGAAGATACGAAACCGTGAAACTGCTGACGCCATCAGTCCGTAGAACAGCCTCTTCCCCGCGGTGAGCAGATTACTGAATGGCCCTCCTTTAAGTGAAGGTGCTGACCAAAACCCCTCTCACATTATTCACCGCCATTCCCATCACAATGGCAACCTCGCTCTCCCTTTCACATGCAGCGTCTGACCAACTGGGTCAGCATTCACTCATCAGCTCACCCTACACGAATCTGCCCCCAGACTCTTCCCAAATTGCCAGCTCTTCCTACGTGCCCCGGACGAACAATGTACTCACTGATTGCCTCCTCGGGCATCTGATGAGGAGCCCTGGCATCTCGCAGGTGAAGCAACATTGAAGTGTGATTTAATTTTACAACCATTTCATCAAAAGGAACATCAACTGCACTGCTTGAAGCCAACCAGTGAACCACCAACCTGCAACATCGAAGACATCCCAATAATCCTATCATGTTTGTAAGTTATCGGAGCAGAATTCGGTCATTTGGCCCATCAAGTCTACCCCGCCATCAAGTCTACCTCCCCACTAAAGTAAATGTCACAAAGTGTAGATCCCTCCAATACCTCAAAGCCCACGGAGCTACACAGACCATAGAACAGGACAGCACAGGAACAGGCCCTTCGGCCCACAATGTCCGTGCCAATCCAGATGACGTTAACCTGCACGTGATCCATATCTCTCCATTCCCTTCATATCTACGTTCCAATGCAAAAGTCTCTTGAATGCCACAATCATGTCTGCCTCCTCCGCCCCCCAGGAGCTTAGATAGAATAGATGCTCAACTTGAGATTAGTTTTAAAGCTACATCATGGAAATTGGCCCTTCGGCCCATCAAGACTGTACTGACCTTCCATCACCCACTCACACTAGCTCTATGTTGTCCCACTTTCTCATCCACTTCCTGCACACTTTTACCAAAGCCAATTAACCTACAAACCTGTACGCCTTTTAGGGTGAGGAGAGTAACCAGAGCTCCCGGAGAAAACCCACGCAGTCACAGGGATAACATGCAAACTCCACACAGACAGCACCATTTAGCCAGGATGGCACCCGGGTCTCTGTCTGTGTGAGGCAGCAACTCTACCGCAGCGTCACCCTGCCGCCCTACAGCACGGCTGTGGATAAAATGTATCACCCAACTGTTGGTAAACATCCTGAACTCACAAAGCAGACAGCAACACCATTGACACACCCTCAGCCCCCTGCTGGGGTGGGAGATTGCAACCTTCACGTGTTCCGCCCTGTTTCGTCAAATGCAATCAACCCGGCGTGCACAATCAAATAAGATCAAATAGAACACGTTGTCCGACAACTTTAGGCTGTGTACGCCATACGCAAGAAGAAGAAGAGCCTTCTGCTCTCAGGGGAAGGTACGTTCCCCCTGTGAACGCGTGGGTTTTCTCCAGGTGCTCCGGTATCCTCTCACATTCCAAAAACGTACAGGTTAGTTTGGTTAATTGGCTTTGGTAAAACAAAATTGTAAATTATCCCTAGTGTGTAGGCTGGTGCTAGTGTATGGGGCGGGATCGCTGGTCGGCGGGGTCTCGGTGGGCCGAATGGCCTGTTTCCGCGCTGTATCTCTGAAGTCTGAAGTAAAGAAAGAATTGGAGAAATATGGGTCAAATGCAGGCAGGTGGGGCTGGCCGAGATGGGGCATGTCGATTGGCATGGATGGGTGTTTGTCGTCCGCGATAGTTCGGGTTATGGGAATGTGGACATGAGTTAACATTCACAGCTCTGCATCCCAAGAGGTTCTTGAAGCTCAACATGGTAGCTGGGGAGTTTGCATTCAAATGATTAAATACATCTTAGAATCACGTTAGTGTCTATGATGGTGATCATGAAGCTATTGGATGTTTGTAAAAGCCCATCTGGATCACTAATGTCCTTCCAGGAACTAAACCTGCCATCCATGCTCACAGTGGCCAAGACACGATCCCCACTCACCCATCTGGTTGTTCAGCGGGTGAGGCAGCATTTATGGAGCGATGGAAATAGGCAGCAATAGACAATAGGTGCAGTAGACCATTTGGCCCTTCGAGCCAGCACCGCCATTTAATGTGATCATGGCTGATCATCCCCAATCAGTACCCCGTTCCTGCCTTCTCCCCATATCCCCTGACTCCGCTATGTTTAAGAGCCCTATCTAGCTCTCTCTTGAAAGCATCCAGAGAACCTGCCTCCACCGCCCTCTGGGGCAGAGAATTCCACAGACTCACAACTCTCTGTGAGAAAAAGTGTTTCCTCGTCTCCGTTCTAAATGGCTTACTCCTTATTCTTAAACTGTGGCCCCTGGTTCCGTACAGTCCCGCCATCCCGGGAATTAACCTTGTAAACCTACGCTGCACTCCCTCAATAGCAAGAATGTCCTTCCTCAAATTAGGGGACCAAAACTGCACACAATACTCCAGGTTGGTGGGGAATGGGAAGTGTTAACCATGTTGGTGGGCACCAAGTCACACGTGGACCAGACCAGATAGACAGCAGATCCCGGATCTGATGGAGAGTTACATTTAGCACTTAGAGCTAAATGAATCGAGGGAAATGGGGAAAAAAGCAGGAACGGGGTACTGATTTTAGATGATCAGACATGATCATATTGAATGGCGGTGCTGGCTCGAAGGGCAGAATGGCCTCCTCCTGCACCTATTTTATTCTATGTTTTCTATGAGGTTAGTGAACAATGTGGATTTTGACAAGTGTCTGATTGCATCAAGGTCACCCTGACAAGGTTTATAATTCTGGATCAAGCTGATATTCCCCAGTAGCCCAAAAGGGATTTGAATTTATGTGCATGGATTATTAGTCCAGGCTGCGAGAAACTAAGCCAATAACCTCATCAGTGAGTCTGTAAAGGGACCCGACATATCCATGTTCTCCAGAGATGCTGCCTGACCCGCTGAGTTACTCCAGCACTTTTTATAAACCGGCATCTGCAGTTCCTTGCTTGGAGTCATACATAGTCATAGAATGATACAGCGAGGAAACAGGCCCTTCGGCCCAACTTGCCCATGCCGACCAGCATGCCCCATCTATACCTGCTAGCATTTGGTCCATATCCCTCTAAACCTGTCCTATCCATGTACCTGTCTAACTGTTTCTTAAACGTTGCGATAGTCCCAGCCTCAGTTACCTCCTCCGACAGCTCGTTCCATAAACCCGCCACACTCAGTGCGAAATGTTACTCCTCAGATTCCCATTAAATCTTTCCTCCCTCATCTTAAACATATGTCCTCAGGTTCGCTGTTGTTCTTGTACTGTTGC
The DNA here is from genome assembly GCA_035221665.1 of Okamejei kenojei. Lineage (NCBI taxonomy): Eukaryota > Metazoa > Chordata > Chondrichthyes > Rajiformes > Rajidae > Okamejei > Okamejei kenojei. Next base: position 1,611,680 of record CM069167.1, on the reverse strand, counting down.
GGTTACCTAATTACAGTTATTAATTTATCATATTATTGATTATTATATATTTATCCGCGTGTGACTGTGGACCTGTTATGCTGCAGCAAGCAAGAATTCCATTGTTCCACTGCCAGCACATATGACAATTAAACACTCTCGACTCTCGATGAGGAAACTCAATAAGCTGAAGCAAAGCAAACAATACTTAAGCACTTGCTGAGAATGTAGAAATATTTCAGGAGGTGTATGTTTTCACAAGCTGCACATTAACAGATGGCTGTCACAGATACCATACACCTCCAGCACATCGGGTGAACAGAAGTGAATACACCCCTTTGATACCTCTGGGCTCGTGTGTCTTAGTGTCAGTTTTTGCACGTTCAAAGTACGCATTGAGATAAAGGAAGATGATTTGCTTCCATCTGGCATTGAACCACAGCTGGTTCCCATTGCATATCCTGTACGTGCCCTGGTTTAAAAGGTAGGATTCAATCCGGCTGGGGGCCGCACGGTGGCGCAGCGGTAGAGTTGCTGCCTCACAGCGCCAGGGACCCGGGTTCAATCCTGACTGCGGGTGCTGTCTGTACGGAGTTTGCACGTTCTCCCTGTGACCTGTGTGGGTTTTCCCCAGGTGCTCCGGTTAGCTCCCACACTCCAAAGACGTGCAGGTTTGTAGGTTAATTGATTTCTGTGAAATTGTCTCCAGTTTGTAAAATAGAACGAGTCTGAAGAAGGGTCTCGACTAGAAACGTAACCTATTCCTTTTCTCCAGAGATGCTGCCTCAACTAACTGAACTACTCCAGCTTTTTGTGTCTATCTTAGTGTACAGGTGACCGCTGGTCAGTGTGGACTGGATGGGCTGAAGGGCCAGTTTCCACACTGTATCTTTAACCTAAACTAAACTAAATCTGTGGCTCCAAATGAATGAATCAGGTTTAGGTTTGTTATTCTCACATGTACCAAGGTACCGTGAAAAACTTGGTTTTGTATTTGCTATTTGCCGTTCTTTCCTATTGATGGATTATAATTTTTTTTATTTTTTTATTTTTTTATTAAAAGCATTTGTACAAATAATAATAAACGACAAATTGGTTACAGTGTTCTTACATAGCTTCAATTTTTAAAGTTTTTTTTAAAGAAAAGAAATAAAGAAAGAAAGAGATAAGAGAAACTATAAACTAATAGAAAGAAGAAAGAAAGAAAGGAGATTACAAATATAAAGATTGTGGAGATAGATCCGGGAGATGTTGAGTTTAGTTGCTCATCCAACCCTGAACTCAAATTTTGTGTTAAACCAATTTACCTTTTTAAAAATTCAATAAATGGAGATCATATTTTAAAAAATAGTTCTGATTTGTCAATTAAGACAAATCTTATTTTCCCCAAATGCAAGGTCTCGGTCATTTCCATAATCCACATTTTAATTGTGGGGGTTGCTGGTTTTTTCCAAAATTTAAGTAGTAATTATTTTGCAGTTATTAAACTGTAATCAAGAAAGTGTCTCTGGCTTATCGTAATGATGGATTCTTGATTAGTGCGGGTGTCAGGGGTTATGGAGAGAAGGCAGGAGAATGGTGTTCCTTCATCGTCTTGTGTATGGTGTGCACAGCCGAACGTTGTAGGACAACTTGTTCTGTTTGATCTTATTTGACTGTGCACGCCGGGTTGATTGCATTTGTCGAAACAGGGCGGACCACGTGAAGGTTGCAATCTCCCACCCCAGAATGGGGTTAGGAGGGAGAGATAGATCAGCCATTATTAAATGGCGGAGTAGACTTGATGGGCCAAATGGCCTAATTCTGCTCCTATTCCTTATGGCCTTATGACTAACCAAGTTGTGTGAGCACTGAGGGAGGAACTGAGGGTTTGATGATGAATGGTGGATCTGTGGTCCCTTCAGAAGTAGATCATTTCTGAAGAAGACTTGAGATGTCTGTGTGTATTAAGCCATAGATTCATAGAGTGATACAGCATGGAAACAGGCCCTTCAGCCCAACTTGCCCACACCGGCCAACATTTCCCAGCTACACTAGTCCCACCTGCCCACGTTTGGTCCATATCACTCCAAACCTGTCCTATCCATGTACCTATCTAACTGCTTCTTAAACGTTGGGATGGTCCCAACGTTTGCGTATAGTTCTGGTCTCCAAATCTGAGGAAGGACATTATTGCCATAGAGGGAGTGTAGAGAAGGTTCACCAGACTGATTCCTGGGATGTCAGGTCTGTCTTATGAAGAAAGACTGGATAGACTTGGTTTATACTCTCTAGAATATAGGAGATTGAGAGGGGATCTTATAGAAACTTACAAAATTCTTAAGGGGTTGGACAGGCTAGATGCAGGAAGATTGTTCCCAGCTTAAGGATAAGGGGGAAATCCTTTAAGACCGAGATGAGAAAGACCTTTTTCACACAGAGAGTGGTGAGTCTCTAGAACTCTCTGCCACAGAGGGTAGTTGAGGCCAGTTCATTGACTATATTTAAGAGGGAGTTAGATGTGGCCCTTGTGGCTAAGGGGATCAGGGGGTATGGAGAAAAGGCAGGTATGGGATACTGAGTTGGATGATCAGCCATGATCATATTGAATAGCAGTGCAGGCTCGAAGGGCCGAATGGCCTACTCCTGCACCTAATTTCTATGTTTCTATGTTTCTATGTCCCTGACTCAACTACCTCCTCTGGCAGCTCGTTTCATACACCCACCACCCTTTGCGTGAAAAAAGGTACCCCTCAGACTCCTATTAAATCCTTTCCCCATCACTTTAAACCCATGTCCTCTGATCCCCGATTCACCTACTCTGGGCAAGAAACTTTGTGCATCTACCCGATCTATTCCTTTCATATTTTTATTCACCTATACAACATCACCCCTCATCCTTCTGTGCTCCAAGCCAGCCTGCGTAACCAATCGCTCACACACTCTAGTCCTTGCAACATCCTCGTAAATGTTATTTACTCTTGTGGTCAGGGTTTTTTTTTCCCTATGGATGGCATTCTGTCTTAGGAGGACAAAATATAATGAAAATAACTGCAGATGCTGTTTTATACCAAAGATAGACACAAAGTGCTGGAGTAACTCAACGGGTCAGGCAGCAAATCTGGAGAAAATGGATAAATGACATATGGGGTCTGAGGAAATGTCCCGACCTGAAACGTCACTTATCCATGTTCTCCAGAGATGCTGCCTGACCCCCTGAATTACTCCAGCACTTTGGGCCTGTTTCCACGCTGACAGCACAGTGGCACAGCGCTAGAGTTGCTGCCTTACAGCACTTAAAGCGCCAGAGACCCGGGTTCGATCCTGACTACGGGTGCTGTCTGTACGGAGTTTGCACGTTCTCCCCGTGACCCGCGTGGGTTTTCTCCGGGATCTTTGGTTTCCTCCCACACTCCAAAATTGTACAGGTTTGTAGGTTAATTAGCTTGGTATGAATATAAAAAATATCCCTAGTGTAGGGCAGTGTTGATGTGCGGGGAGCGCTAGTCGGTTCGGACTCGATGGGCCGAAGGGCCAGTTTGTGGGCTGTATCTCTAAACTCAACTCTACTAAAAGGAAGGGTAGACGTCGCTATAATTACTGATGGTGCTAAGCTCATTGGGAAAATAAGTTGTGATGAGGCAAGAAGGATTGCTGGTAAAAGTTAAACGGGTGAGGAAATGAAGATGAAGGAGAAAATGCTAAACTGTTCATTTTTAGCAAGAAAAATGAAAAAAATGAAGCACATTGTGTGAAAGGTGAGATAATGCAGTCTGGGTACAGAAGATTCTGGGCCTCCTGACTGAGCTACAAGTAGCTGTTTGCAAGTAAAGTTAGGTGTGAGCAGGATGCTAGGAGGCTGCAAAGTGACTTGGATAGGCTGGGTGAGTGGGCAAATGCATGGCAGATGCAGTATAATGTGGATAAATGTGAGGTTATCCACTTTGGTGGCAAAAACAGGAAAAAAGACTATTATCTGAATGGTGGCCGATTAGGAAAAGGGGAGATGCAACGTGACCTGGGTGTCATGGTACACCAGTCATTGAAAGTAAGCATGCAGGTGCAGCAGGCAGTGAAGAAAGCGAATGGTATGTTGGCATAGCAAAAGGATTTGAGTACAAGAGCAGGGAGGTTCTACTGCAGTTGTACAGGGTCTTGGTGAGGCCACACCTGGAGTATTGCATACAGTTTTGGTCTCCTAACCTGAGGAAAGACATTCTTGCCATAGAGGGAGTACAGAGAAGGTTCACCAGACTGATTCCTGGGATGGCAGGACTTCCATATGAAGAAAGACTGGATAGACTCGGCTTGTACTCGGTGGAATTTAGGAGATTGAGGGGGGATCTTATAGAGACTTACAAAATTCTTAAGGGGTTGGACAGGCTAGATGCAGGAAGATTGTTCCCGATGTTGGGGAACTCCAGAACAAGGGGTCACAGTTTATGGATAAGGGGGAAGTCTTTTAGGACCGAGATGAGAAGATAATTTTTCACACAGAGAGCGGTGAGTATGTGGAATTCTCTGCCACAGAAGATAGGCCAGTTCATTGGCTATATTTAAGAGGGAGTTAGATGTGACCCTTGTGGCTAAAGGGATCAGGGGATATGGAGAGAAGGAAGGTACGGGATACTGAGTTGGAGGCTCGAAGGGCTGAATGACCTGCTCCTGCACCTATTTCCTATGATTCTATGTAATAGGGAGAGTTAACAGAATGATACTGTTCATCGCTTGAAGAGCTGATGGAAGCCGTAGGTATAGGTAGACAGGTAGACAGACAAAACAAGGAACTGTAGATGCTGGTTCACAAAAAAGGCACAATGTGCTGGAGTAACTCAGCGGGTCAGGCAGCATCTGTGGAGAGTGGGTGAGGTTTCGGGTTGGGGTTTGAGGTTGTCAGCTCAAACACTGGGCCCGCCAGCCAAACCCAAGACCGCTGAACACTCTGAGATTAATGGTGGCAGTTGTTCAGCTGTATTGATGCAAGTGTCTGCACTTCCCACACAGCGCTCGCTTGGCAATGCATCAACCTAGAGCTAAAAATATTCAGCAGGGTTGGTCACTCGGGGGAAATGTCAGACTGCAGTGTGGAGAGGAATTAATCTTCACCAGCAACGCTCGGTGCTTGGCAAGCACTACTTGGAGACACTCGACTCCTCTTCAGGAAGGCTAGCTCCATCCTGGGGGTGGAGTTGGAGTCGGATTCATGGGGGGTGGTCTTGTAGGGGAGGATGCTCCTCAAACTGTGAACAATACAGCTCACCCCCTCCGTGACACACTGGTCAACCTGAGGAACAGACTGGTTCCGCCAAGATGCAGTGCAGAACGCACTGGAGATCCTTCTTCCCTGTTTCTATCAAACTGTACAACTCATCCCCCTTCTGTCGTGGGGTAGACTGAGTCCCCTCCCCCCCCCCCCCAAACCTTTGCACATCCCCAAACCTTTCCACTCGTCCCTTTAATTTCCTGTACTAGTATTTTATGACCGTTGCCAGATTAATTTCCCTCCTGGGATAAATAAAGTTCTATCGTATCGTCTTATAGACAATAGGTGCAGGAGGAGGCCATTCGACCCTTTGAGCCAGCACCGCCATTCAATGTGATCATCCCAAATCATCCCCAATCAGTACCCCGTTCCTGCCTTCTCCCCATATCCCCTGACTCCCCTATTTTTAAGAGCCCTATCTAGCTCTCTCTTGAAAGCATCTAGCGAACCTGCCTCCACTGCCCTCTGAGGCAGAGAATTCCACAGACTCACCACTCTCTGTGAGAAAAAGTGTTTCCTAGTCTCCGTTCGAAATGGCTTACCCTGTATTCTTAAACTGTGGCCCCTGGTTTTGGACTCCCCCAACATCGGGAACATGTTTCCTGCCTCTAGCGTGTCCAAACCCTTAATAATCTTATATGTCTTGTTATGGACCTTCTGTTTGACAACTCTACCGCTGTAACAAACCCCAACGCCACTGTCCGAGCCAGTCACTACCTGAGAGTGTGATTGGTAGAGCAAGTGGGTATGGGTTCTGAAGAAGGATCCCGACCCGAAACATCACCTATCCATGTTATATAGTGATACAGCGAGGAAACAAGCCCTTCGGCCCAACCTGCACACAACTACCAACATGCCCCATCTCCACTAGTCCCAGCAGCCTGCATTTGACCCATGTCCCTCCAAATCTATCCTATCCATGTACCCGTCTAACTGTTTCTTAACTGCCTCAACTACCTCCTCTGGCAACTCGTTCCATACACCCACCACCCTCTGTGTGAAAAAGTTACCCCTCAGATTCCTATTAAATCTTTTCCCCTTCACCTTAAATCTGTGTCCTCTGGTCCTCGATTCACCTACTCTGGGCAAGAGACTCTGTGCGTCTACCCGATCTATTCCTCTCATGATTTTATACACCGCTCCAGCGATACTGCCTGGCCCGCTAATTTACACCACCACTTTGTGTTTGCCCTGGGTTCGAATCCCACTAGGCACTGCCAGAAATGGTGGACTTTCAAATGGGATCTTAAACCAAATATTTTCTCAAGCCTTTGTAGAAAATCCTACTCTTTCAAAGAAGACCAGAGACAATCTCCTTGATGTTCTGGCCAACTTTTATTCCCAGAACCAACACTGCCAAGGCAGTATGTAGCTAATGAGGGAGCTGGGTCTATAGAAGCAGATTGATGAGCCTCCCATATTTCAAGACTAATTGCTCTTCTAAAGTCTTTCACTGGTTGTAAGGTGCTTTGGTGTTTGACAAAAGATGCTAAATAAACTGCGTCACGGTGGCACTGCTGCCTCACAGCGCCAGAGACCCGGGTTCGATCCCGACTACAGGTGCTGTCTGTACGGAGTTTGTACGTTCTCCCCGTGGCCTGCGTGGATTTTCTCCAAGATCTTCGGTTTCCTCCCACACTCCAAAGACGTACAGGTTTGAAGGTTAATTGGCTTGGTGTAAAGGTAAATTGTCCCGGGTATGTGTAGGATAGCGTTAATGTGCGGGGATCACTGGACGGCGTGGACTTGGTGGGCCGAAGGGCCTGTTTCTGCGCTATAAACTAAAACATAACTAAAACTAAAAAGTCTGCCAGGCAGGCAGGCTCACAATTGGTCCCAGGCAGTAAATAGCAATTAATTAAGATCAATTGGAACGATCTGAAAGTCGTTGGTTTAATATCCAATCTACGTTGAGTTCACTGATGTTATTTAGGGCGGGGGATAGCACTGGTCCAGTTGGATGTGACCCTGGGCTAGATGTGGTGAGGGGCTGGGCTGGGTTGAACATCTAGTCTAGATGTGCCCTCAAAGCAAGGGGAATCTCATTGAAACATATAAGATTGTTAAGGGTTTGGACTCACTAGAGGCAGGAAACATGTTCCTGATGATGGGGGAGTCCAGAACCAGGGGCCACAGTTTAAGAATAAGGAGTAAGCCTTTTAGAACGGAGATGAGGAAACACTTTTTCTCACAGAGAAAGTCTGTGGATACTGATTGGGGATGATCAGCCATGATCACTTTGAATGACGGTGCTGGCTCGAAGGGCCAAATGGCCTCCTCCTGCGTCTATTGTCTATTGTCTATGTGGACTATGCGCCGGCCAACAGCCGCACACACACTCAAACAGAAAGTGCTTCAGGACAATGTCTGAACAAGGTTCCTGACCTGAAACATCACTTATCAATGTTCTCCAGAAATGCTGCCTGTCCAGCTGAATTACTCCAGCACAAAGTCATACAATGTGGAAACAGGCCCGTCAGCCAAACTTGCGCTCACCGACCAACGTGCCCCATCTACACTAGTCCCACCTGCCTGTGTTTGACCCATATCCCTCCAATCCTGTCCTATCCATGTACCTGTCTAAATGTTTCTTAAATGTGGGGATTGTCCCTGGCTCAACTACCTCCTCTAGCAGCTCGTTCCATACACCCACCACCCTTTGTGTGAAAAAGCTACCCCTCAGATTATTATTAAATATTTTCCTCTGTCCTTTGTCCTATGTCCTCTGTTCCTTTATCGGCCCATCAAGTCTACTCCGCCGTTCAATCACGGCTGATCTATCTCTCCCTCTCAACCCCATTCTCCTGCCTTCTCCCCATAACCCCTGACACCCGTACTAATCAAGAAACTATCTATCTTTGCCTTAAAAATATCCACTGACGTGGCCTCCACAACCGTCTGTGGCAAAAAATTCCACAGATTCACCACCCTCTGACTAGAGAAATTCCTCCACATCTCCTTCCTAAATAAACGTCCTTTAATTCTGAGGCTGTGACCTGTAGTCCTAGACTCTCCACATCCACTCTCTCCTCGTCTTGCACTATTCCGTAAGTTTCAATGAGGTTTTCCCCTCATCCTTCTAAACTCCAGCGCTGCCAAACGCTCATCGTATGTTAACCGACTCATTCCGTGGATCCTTCTAGAAAACCTCCTCTGGACCCTCTCCAGAACCAGCTCACCCTCCCTCAGGTATGGGGCCCAGAACTGCTCACAATATTCCAAATACGGCCCGACCTGCGCCATACTCGGGCCTCAGCATCGCGTTCCTGTTTTTGCATTCTAGGCCTCTCGAAACAAATGGCAGCGTTGGGTTTGCATTTGTTGTGCCATGTGGCTTTGATGTTTCAGATGAACGTTTAACCTGCGCACACAATTGTTGAAACTATCAAAGGAGTCCTCTTGTGACCTCAGCGCCCTGTCCAAGTGTTCCAGCTCAGAGAAAATAAAGCATTGCGATTGCAGACGTACACCTTTGGAAATGGAGAGATGTTTAATTAGTGCAGGGGGACCTCGACTTAGATTTATTTGAAGTCTCGATCCGACACGGATTAGTTCGGCATTCACTTGTGGGGACTTTCTTTCAGGAAGAATTTCCAATCTCTTGGTGAAGATTGAAAGGTCATTTATTAAAATAGCACTGGGGTTATGGAACCGGTTATAGAGGAATTAATATAAAGTCAATAATACTGTCCTTGCAGCAAGTGAAGCTCATAAGTTCATGTTTATAAGTCATAGGAGCAGAATTTGGCCATTCGGCCCATCGAGTCTACTCTGCCATTCAAACATGGCTGACCCTCCTAACACCAATCTTCTGCCTTCTCCCCATAGCCCCTGACACCCGTACTAATCAAGAATCTATCTATCTCTGCCTTAAATATATCTACTGACTTGGACACCACAGCCTTTTCTGTAGCAAAGAATTCCACAGATTCACCGCCCTCTAACTAAAGAAATTCCTCCTCATCTCCTTTCTAAAGGTACGTCCTTTTATTCTGAGGCTGTGACCTCTGGTCCTGGACTCTCGCACTAGTGGAAACATCCTCTCCACATCCACTCTATCCAGGCCTGCCAGAGGATTTCAAAATGATGAAGGGTTTGAGGGGAATAAATAAGGAGAATCTGTTTCCATCATCAAAGGACTAAATGAGAAGTCTCACAGTGACACAGCTGTTAGAGCCAGGGCCTCACAGCGCCAGAGACCCGGGTTCGATCCTAACCTCGGGCGCTGTCTGTGTGGAGTTTGCACATTCCCTGTGTGACCTAGTGGCTTTCCTCCGGGTTCTCCAGTTTCCTCCCACATCCCAAAGACTTGGGATTTGCAGGTTAATTGGCCCTCTGTACATTGTCCCGAGTGTGTAGGGAGTGGAGGAGAAAGTGAGATAACATAGAACTAACTTGAGTTGCCGTTTAGTTTATTGTCACGTGTACCGAGGTACAGTGAAAAGCTTCTGTTGCGCGCTAACCAGTCAGCGGGAAGACAACACATGATTACAATCGAGCCGTTTACAGTGTACAGATACATGACAACTAGGGTGATCGATGCTTGGCGTGGACTCGATGGGCCAAAGGGCCTGTTTCTTCTACACTATCTTTCAGTCAATCAATCAATAAAAGATCTCAGAGGGTGAAAAGGAGGTGTATATGTATATATATGTGTATACATGTATATATATATGTATGTGTGTATATATATGTACATATATGTATATGTGTGTGTGTGTGTATATATATATATACATACATACGTGTGGTTGTATATATAGTGTGTGTGTACGTGTGTGTGTATATATGTGTGTGTGTGTGTATGTATATATGTGTACGCACACATACACACACACACATACACACACATACACGCACACACACACACACACACATATATGTACACACACATATATATATATACACACATATATATACACACACACACAGATATATCTACACACATATATGTACATATATATACACATACACATATATATATATATACACACATATATATATATACACACATATATGTGTGTGTGTGTATATATATGTGTATACATATATATGTGTATGTGTATATATATGTACATATATGTATATGTGTGTATATATATATATACATACATATATGTGGTTGTATATATAGTGTGTGTGTACGTGTGTGTGTATATATATGTGTGTACGCACACACACACACACACACACACACACACAGATATATATATATATACACACACAGATATATATACACACATATATACATTATTTTATCGCAATAAGTGGTTGAGACTTGCAATTCTGGGATGAAAAACCAAAAGAATAGTCATGTTCAGAAGGGGATTAGATTTAGCACAAAAAAGAGGATAAGGAAATGGCAAGAAGTGGTGGTGCTGTGGGTAGGAGCGAGGGAGTTGGATTAATTAGATGACTCTTTCCAAGAGGTGTGTTGTTCTCCCGTGGCCTTGTCCTGCACTGAGCCGGATGTGGCGTCCCTTGGTGCTGAAGGAACACAGCGAGTGATATTTCGTGTTCACACCACTTAGCTGCCTGAGCAAAGAGAGAGCTCAGACAGACAGAGTTAATGAAGGCCCCAGTGTACGTAGGAACAATCTCGCAACCAGCTTCTTCCCTGCGACTCTTCAAACCGGTGGGTGCCTCCGTGAATATCGGGCAACTCCACAGATCCATTCCAAAGACGTACAGGTTTGTAGGTGAATCGGGTTGGTAAATGTAAAAAATTGCCCTGAGTAGTGTTAATGTGAAGGGATCGCTGGTCGGCACGGACCCGGTGGGCCGAAGGGCCTGTTTCCGTGCTGTATCTCTAGACAGAAACAGAAAATCTGGGTGGAGGGAGAAGGAGACAACGTTTCATGCAGAAGCCTCAAAGACTGTGGAACGGATAGCGAGAGTTACCGGCTGGGATAGCAAGCGTTTTGATGTTTCCGAATCGACTCCATGCCTTGAGTGATGCAGCACAGAAACAGGCCCATCTCTGCCATGTCCTGAACCAAAACGTCGCCCACTCCTTCTCTCCAGAGATGCCGCCTGTCCTGCTGACTTACTCCAGCAGTTTGTGTCTATCCTCTCTGACCAAGATGCCCCATCTCCACTGGTCCCATTTCCCCACATTTGACCCACATCGCTCTGATCCTTTCCTATCCATATACACATCCAAATGTCTTTATAATCTTGTTATTGTACCTGCCTCACCTACACCTGCAAGGAAGAATTTCATTCTGACTCAATTGTGTTCTGGCCCTGATTGGTCCTGGTATTCTCTCGCCTTTAGTTCTTTCCCCTGCCCTCTACATTCAGTCTGAACAAGGGTCCCGTCCCAAAATTGTCACCCATCTTTTTTCTCCAGTGAGGCTGCCTGACCCACTGAGTTACTCCAGCACTCTGTGAAACGTCACCTATCCATGTTCTCCACAGATGCTGCCTGACCCGCTGAGTTACTCCAGCACTCTGTAAAACGTCACCTATCCATGTTCTCCACAGATGCTGCCTGACCCACTGAGTTACTCCCAGCACTCTGTAAAACGTCACCTATCCATGTTCTCCACAGATGCTGCCTGACCCACTGAGTTACTCCAGCACTCTGTGAAACGTCACCTATCCATGTTCTCCACAGATGCTGCCTGACCCACTGAGTTACTCCAGCACTCTGTGAAACGTCACCTATCCATGTTCCCCACAGATGCTGCCTGACCCGCTGAGTTACTCCAGCACTCTGTGAAACGTCACCTATCCATGTTCTCCACAGATGCTGCCTGACCCACTGAGTTACTCCAGCACTCTGTGAAACGTCACCTATCCATGTTCTCCCACAGATGCTGCCTGACCCACTGAGTTACTCCAGCACTCTGTGAAACGTCACCTATCCATGTTCTCCACAGATGCTGCCTGACCCACTGAGTTACTCCAGCACTCTGTGAAACGTCACCTATCCATGTTCTCCACAGATGCTGCCTGACCCGCTGAGTTACTCCAGCACTCTGTGAAACGTCACCTATCCATGTTCTCCACAGATGCTGCCTGACCCACTGAGTTACTCCAGCACTCTGTGAAACGTCACCTATCCATGTTCTCCCACAGATGCTGCCTGACCCGCTGAGTTTACTCCAGCACTCTGTGAAACGTCACCTATCCATGTTCCCCACAGATGCTGCCTGACCCACTGAGTTACTCCAGCACTCTGTGAAACGTCACCTATCCATGTTCTCCACAGATGCTGCCTGACCCGCTGAGTTACTCCAGCACTCTGTCTACCTTAAGAATTTCATTGTCCCGTTTCTGGACATAATGACAATAAAACGCTCTCATTCTTTGACTACTCTGCAGCTCATTCCATGTACCTACCACCCATGGGTGTGACGAAGCTGCACCTCTTAATGCTGTCTGTACGGAGTTTGCACGTTCTCCCCGTGACCTGCGTGGGTTCTCTCCGGGTGCTCCGGTTTCCTCCCACACTCCAAAGACGTACAGGTTTGTAGGTTAATTGACTTTGGTAAAAAATAATTTAATTGCCCTGAGCGTGCAGGATAGTGCTTGTGTGCGGGCGATCGCTGGTCTGCGTGGAGGCGCTGTGTCTCTAAACTAAAGCTGTTTCCGTACAACACAAAGGACATGCATGGAGTGGCTGCGATTGCCAGGAGAGGTTTGCGGGAGACACGTGGGAGGGTTCCGGGATAAATGGGAAATGAGAGATAATAAGGGTGGAGGAGGCTCCATCTTCTCAACCCATGTTCTCAACCCACAGTACCTAAATAGATCTATCTATTCTCTGTTCTCTGCAGAGAATAGATCTGTTTAGGTACTGTGGGTTGAGAATTAAGTGGCTGCTGTAGATTGCCACCTTGTGTGCAGGTGAATGGGAGAATCTGTGGGGAACTGATAACAATATGGAGAGAGTAAAGTTGGATTACGTTAGTGTAGGATTAGTGTGAATGAGTGGCTCGCAGTCATAGCTTGTTGCATTATGTTGGAGAGGGAGCGGCTGAATGGCGCAGCGGGTAGAGCTGCTGCCTCCAAGCTCCAGAGACCTGGGTTCATAGGTTCCAGTAGCAGAGTTAGGCCATTCAGCCCATCAAGTCTACCCGGCGCTTCAATCATGGCTGATCTATCTTTCCCTTTCAACCCCATTCTCCTGCCTTCTCTCCATAAAACCCTGCCAGGTTCGATCCTGGGGTGGGAGATTGCAACCTTCACGTGGTCCGCCCTGTTTCGACGAATGCAATCAACCTGGCGTGCACAATCAAATAAGATCAAATAGAACAAGTTGTCCAACAACTTTAGGCCGTGCACGCCACACGAAAGAAGAAGAGAGTTCGATCCTGACCGTGGGTGCTGTCTGTGTGGCATTTGCACGTTTTCCCTGAGACCACGTGGGTTTCCTCCGGGTGCCCTGGTATCCTCCCACATCCCAAAAACGTGCGGGTTTGTAGGTTAATTGCTGGTGTAAATTGCCCCTAGTGTGTAGGAAGCAGTTGGAAAATTGGGATAACATAGAACTAGTGTGATCAATGGTCAGCGTGGACTAGATGGGCCGAAGGTCTCGTTTCCATGCATTATCTCTCTATCTATCTCAGCGTAAAGCAGATATAGACTTTTCCTAACATACGGAGATAGACACAAAATGCCGGAGTAACTCAGCGGGACAGGCAGCATCTCTGGAGAGAAGTGATGGGTGATGTTCCGGGACGAGACCCTTCTTCAGTCTGGTCAGGGAAAGAGAAGCAAGAGATATAGAGGATGATGTGGAGAGATAAAGAACAATGAATGAAAGATATGCAAAAAAGTAACGATGATGAAGGAAGCAGGCCATTGTTGGCTGTTTGTTGGATGAGAACAAGAAGCTGGTGTGACTTTGGTAGGGGAGGGGTGGAGAGAGAGGGAATGCCGAGGCTACTTGAAGTTAGAAAATTCAATTTTCTCTGCCCAAGCGAAATATGAGATGCTGTTCCTCCAATTTGCGTTTAGCATCACTGACAATGTGGGAGGCCTTGGACAGAAAGGTCAGTGTGGGATTGGGAAGGACAATTAAAGTGTTGGGCAACCGGGAGATCAGGTAGGTTGAAGCTGTCCTTGTAGCACTGACTCTTTACCTAACGTTGAGAGATCTTAATAAAGTGATTCATTATGTCCTGAAGATCTGTTGCAAGGTTCTCTGGCTGGTGGGCGGTTTGATTACAGACAAACCTTGAAATATTTGCCTCCTTTCAAAGCAATATTCCTGAGGGAGATCAAGCAACTAATGAATCTTATCTGACTTTCTTGATGCAGTCGCTATAGGAGGAATCAACATTCGAGGTGTTTGAGACTGGAGTGTAAAACCTGGTGACTTGACCATGACGGTGCTGAGGGAGCAGGCAACATCAGGGCAACACGGTGGAGCAGCAGGTAGAGCTGCTGCCTCACAGCGCCACAGACACAGGTTCGATCCTGACTACGAGCGCTGTCTGTAGGGAGTTTGCATGTTCTCCCCGTGAACCACGTGGGTTTTCTCCGGGTGCTCTGGTTTCCTCCCATACTCAAAATACGCACATGTTTGTAGGATAATTGGCTTCCGTAAATTGTCCCTTGTGTGTGTAGGATATTGTTAAGGGCCTGTCCCACTTGGCGATTGTTTCTGCGACTGCCGGTGTCATTGACTGACGTATCAGGGTCGCCGAAGGGTTTTGAACGTTTCAAAATCCAGCGGTGATAAAAAAAATGTTGCAACACCCGAGGATGCGCCGCGCGTCAATACGTCATCACGCCGCGATTTTGTCGGTGACCTGATACGTCAGTCAATGATGCGGCAGTTGTCGAAAAAAATCGGCATGTGGGACAGGCCCTACAGTGTATGTTGCGATCGCTGGTCAGGGCGGACTGGGTGAGCCAAAGGGCCTGTTCTCACGCTGTATCTCTAAAGTCTAAAGTAAAGTCTAAAATCGGAGTCTGTCGGGCTATCTAAAATCGGACTTTATCTTGCACTAAACGTTATTCCCTTCATCCTGTATCTGTACACTGTGGACAGCTTATTGTAATCATGTACAGTTTTTACACCGGCTGGATGAAGCATGCAACAAAAACCTCTTCACTGCACTTCGATGCACGTGACAATATTAAACCAAGATAAATTAAACAATAATCAAATCTCTGAATCTACCTGCTCCGACGTGAACTTTTGGTTAAATCCCTCATTGCTCAAACTGTTCCAATAAATCTCCTTCTTGTGTGATCAGCCCACATCCCAGAAATGAACAAATAACAAGAACATCTTTTTGAACGTTAAGTGGTCTAAAGTGAACACAATATTCCAGCGACAGCTTTAGTGATGCTTGGAACTTGTTTATCATGACATTTCCACACTGCACAGCGCGCTTCTATTTCTGAAACGCAGCATTCCACATACATCACAAACTGCCCCCTCAATAAGCCTTGAACAAGCCATGATCACATTGAATGGCAGTGCTGGCTCGAAGGGCCAAATGGCCTACTCCTGCACCTATTGTCTATTGTCTCAAAACGTCGCCTGTCCAGTCCCTCCACGGATGCTGCCTGACCCCACTAAAGTTTCTCCAGCAGTGAACTAGTTTCTCTCGTTTATTATAGTATTGTTTACAGAATACTATGTTTAAATAGACACAAATAAGCTGGAGTAACTCAGTGGGCCAGGCAGCATCTCTGGAGAGGAATGGGTGACGTTTCAGGTCGAGACCCTTCATCAGACTTTGAAGAAGGGGCTCGAACCAAAACGTCACCCATTCCTTCACTCCTGAGATGCTGCCTGTCCCACTGAGTTACTGCAGCTTTTTTGTGTCTATTTAAACATTGTCGAGATAGATCAGCATGATTGAATGGCAGTGCACTTGATGGGCCGAATGGCCTAATGGCCTCATTCTACTCCTATCACTTATGATCTTATGACATAGGCAGGATGGAACATGGGTCTGAGTTGTGCTGCGAGGCAGTAGTCCTACCGTTGTACGACTGTTGTGAGCGGTTACACGATCTAGGCGAGCTCCAGGCTGCCGCAGGGCCTCCGACATTGACTAAGCTGACAATTCCTGATTGGCTGTCAAGTGCTTAGGAGGTGATGATAGATGCTTTACAATTGCAATCAGGGAGGGAATTGATCTTTTCATTAATTACATCACTGAATAATTAATTACTTCCATTCAGCTCTCTTTCTTTCATTCTTTGCATTTCTTTATTTTCCTTTTTTCTCCCATTTCGTTCTTGGGGAATAAAACCTTTAGACTCCAAGCAGCGAGCAGCCAGTGGCATTAGTACTGCATTATCAATGCCTGAATGAGGTAGTCATAGTGCACGGAAACTGGCCCTTCAGTCCAAAACGTCCAACTGGGGCAGCACGGTGGCGCAGCGGTAGAGTCGCTGCCTCACAGCGCCAGAGACCCAGGTTCGATCCTGACTACAGGTGCTGTCTGTGTAGAGTGTGTGCGTTCTCTCCAGTTTCCTCCCACACTCCAAAATGTACAGGTTTGTAGGTTAATTGCCTTGGGTAAAATTGTATATTGTCCATCGCATGTAGGTTAGTGCTATATCGGGTGATCGCTGGTCGGCACAGCCTCACCGGGCCAAAGGGCCTGTTTCCGCGCTGTATCTCTAAAGTCTAAACTATCCATGACCACTAAGATGCCACATCCGAGCTAGTCCCATTTGCCTACATTTGGTCCATATCAGGGCTGGGGAACCTTTTCATGTTGGAATGCCACATTAAGTTAGCTGTAATCTAATAAGGCCACATCCAAAGTATTAAATTTGATACACTTCAAAATGTACATTATTTTGTTAACCTAGCCCCCATGACTTACTAATATTTTAATTGTGGCCATCAGTCGGGGGGATTATTTTGTTGAATCTCCTTTTACTCTTCGGAATTTAAAATACGTTCATTTTAAGATTAAATAAAAAAATAAAAAAAGATGAACAAAAACATGTTAATAAAAATAAAAGGATTTGTTCTGCAAAATTTGGATTCATTCAAATGGCCGCACTTAATGGCCTAGAAGGCGGCATTCGGCCTTAAGCCCACAGGTTCCCTTCTAAACCTTTCCTGCCATGATCATGGAAACAGACATGGGTAGGAAATCTATGTACGAGATATAGCCTCCTCAGCAGCGGGTTAACAAGATGCGTAACTCCGGATGCTGGTTTACACCGAAGATAGACACAAAATGCTGGAGTAACTCAGCGGGTTAGGCAGCATCTCTGGAGAAAAGGAATTCTGTGGAATTCTCTGCCTCAGAGGGCGGTGGAGGCAGGTTCTCTGGATACTTTCAAGAGAGAGCTAGATAGGGCTCTTAACGATAGCGGAGTCAGGGGATATGGGGAGAAGGCAGGAACGGGGTTCCGATTGGGGATGATCAGCCATGATCACATTGAATGGCGGTGCTGGCTCGAAGGGCTGAATGGCCCACTCCTGCACCTATTATCTATTGTCTACTGTCTATTGGAATAGGTGACATTTCGGGTCGAAACACTTCTTCAGGCTTCGACCCGAAACGTCACCTATTCCTTTTCTCCAGAGATGCTGCCTGACCCGCTGAGCTACTCCAGCACTTTGTGTCTATTTGCAGGTTAATAAGATGTGGTTGACTCTTAACCTTCCAATAAACACCAGCTGCCAGTGCTGTTCACCTCCCGAGAACGATGGTTCTGTACGTTGGCAACTCTGACCATAAACAGGGAGGTTTTGGCAGATTTATTGGGACAACAAGTTCTGGGAGCAGTGCGCAGGCCTGGCTAAGAAGCAGAGATGTGGAGTGTCCGATATAACACAGCATGAAAGATGGATGTTAGCAACACATGGGCTCCATGCAAATCTTGTCTGTGGTTCCAGCATTGCTACTCCCACTGTGGCACAATGTTACTGAGAGCCTTGCCTTCAATCTCATAGAGTGTCACAGAGTGATACAGTGTGGAAACAGGCCCTTCGGCCCAACTTGCCCACCCTGGAAAACAATGTCACAGCTGCCCGCGTTTGGTCCATATCCCTCTAAACCTGTCCTATCCATGTACCTGTCTAACTGTTTCTTAAATGTTTGGATAGTCCCAGCCTCAACTACCTCCTCTGGCAGCTAGTTCCATACACCCACCACCCTTTGTGTGGAAAAAGTTACATTCCTACTAAATCTTTTCCCCTTCACCTTGAACCTATGTCCTCTGGTCCTTGATTCACCTACTCTGGGCAAGAGACTTTTTCACACAGAGTTGTGAATTTCTCTGCCTCAGAGGGCGGTGGTTCTCTGGATTATTTCAAGAGAGAGTTAGATAGAGCTCTTAGGGATAGCAGAGTTAAGGGATATGGGGAGAAGGCAGGAACGGGGTACTGATTGTGGATGATCAGCCATGATCACATTGAATGGTGGTGCTGGCTCGATGGGCCGAACGGCCTCCTCCTGCACCTATTGTCTATTAACTCTGTGCATCTACCCGATCTATTCCTCTCATGGTTTTATACACCTCTATAAGATCATCCCTCACCCTCCTGCACTTCAAGGAATAGAGACCCAGCCTGCTCAACCTCTCCCTGTAGCTCACACCCTCCAGTCCTGGCAACATCCTCGTAAATCTTCTCTGAACCCTACCCATCTATTCGAGTTGGCAGCATAAGTAACTCACTTGGTTTGGCTGAAATGCTCAATCCGTGAGTTCAGACAATTATGTGATTGACATTAAAGATTTTGTGTTCATAACTGCAGGAGAATCAGTGACAAAACAGGAAGGTCATGCTTATCGTGCAATTATGACACATGCAAGATTAAAATGCTCGAAATGATTCATTTGCAAATCACAAATACTGCTTGGAAGAGTATTTATGGAAGAAAGTGCTTGTATTTATATACAGCCTTTGGTAACCTCAGGGCATTGCGAAGCACTTTGTGGACAATGAAATCATTTCTGCAAGCAGTCAAGTATGATAATCGTGGACGCAGGGCATCTCTTTTGCACACAGCAAGATCACATTAGCCGCACTGTGTTAATGACCAAATGATCTGCCAATGTCTAGAGGGCTGGGCTTTAAGGTGAGAGGGACAACGTTTAAAGGGGCAGGTTTCTGTTTCACACAGAGGGTGGTGGGTGCCTGGAACGCACTGCCAGGACTGGTGGTCGAGGTGGATATGGCAGTGGGGTTTGAGAGGCTTTTGGGTTGGCACATGGATACGCAGGGAGTCAAGAGACAAGTGCTTTATTGTCTGTCATCTGTCCCGAAAGGGAACAATTAAATTCTTACTTGCAGCAGCACAACAGAATATGTGTGAAGGTAGACACAAAGTGCTGGAGTAACTCATTGGGTCAGGCAGCATCTCTGGAGAACGTGGACAGGCGACCTTTCTGGTCTGGACGCTTCTTCAGACCTATCCACGTTCTCCAGAGATGCAGAGTTACTCCAGCACTTTGTGACTATCTTTGGGGGAAGCCAGCATCTGCAGTTCTTTATATCTACAGGTTCTGCCTCCAATTCATTTTTTGCCAAGCTGCTACTGAAAACTTCTTGCATCTTTCTTGCACTGACCAGTAATTTGATTTGCATGGTGTCGTTCACACAGTCTCTCTCTCTCTCCCCGTTCCTTCCCTTGCTCCTGACTGAAGATAGCACTCTTGGGAAAGTATGGATATGGATTGCTTGTAGTGCAGAGGAGAGTAGTTGGTCTTGACAGAGGTTCAAGGTGAAGGAGAAAAGATTTAACGGGAATCTGGGGGGTAATCTTTTCACACAAAGGGTGGTGGCTGCATGGAACGAGCTGCCAGAGGAGGTAGTTGAGGCTGGGACTATCCCAACGTTTAAGACGCAGTTGGACAGGTACATAGATAGGACAAGTTTGGAGGGATATGGACCAAACGCAGACAGGTGGGACTAGTGTAGCTGGGTCATGTTGGCCGGCTGGGGCAAGTTGGGCCGAAGGGCCTGTTTCCACACTGTATCACTCTATAAGCCAATTAACCTACGAAACCTGCATGTCTTGGGAATGTGGGAGGAAACCGGAGCAGCCGGAGAAAATCCACGCAGGTCACGGGGCGAAGGTACAAACTCCGTTGTCAGGATCGTACCCGGGTCTCTGGCGCTGTGAGGCAGCTGCGCCACCGTGCCGCCCCTACATCTGCAGTTCTTTGTTTCTGCGGCTCCTTCTATATTAGTAGCTGTGTCTTCGCTGCTTGTTAGTACATTCTGTAACTGCTGATTGCATATTTCTTGTTAGGCTCCTGTTCAATCAGCATCAGTCAGTTCCCTTTGATGTCTTTCACGACTATGTCTCAGCCTGTTATACACATGTGGGATGAAAAATAATTTTCTTAAACTAGGCTCAGGCTTTCTCTGTTCCTCATGGTGCTCCTAAACATCGGAATGAGAGACAGCCTTGGTGCTGAAGCCTACACAACAATCCCCGGGATTGCCGGCTTCCATCTTGTGTGTAGTGCCCTGCACTGGCCTGGATAGAGTGGATGTGGAGAGGATGTTCCCACTAGTGGGAGAGTCTAGGACCAGAGGGCACAGCCTCAGAATAAAAGGACGTACCTTTAGAAAGGAGATGGGGAGGAATTTCTTTAGTCAGAGGGTGGTGAATCTGTGGAATTCTTTGCCACAGATGGCTGTGGAGGCTAAGTCAGTGGATATTTTTAAGGCAGAGATAGATAGATTTTTGATTAGTACGGGTGTCAGGGGTTATGGGGAGAAGGCAGGAGAATGGGGTTCTTCTTGCGTGTGGCGTGCACAGCCTAAAGTTGTTGGACAACTTGTTCTATTTGATCTTATTTGATTGTGCACGCCAGGTTGGTTGCATTCGTCGAAACAGGGCGGACCACGTGAAGGTTGCAATCTCCCACCCCAAGAGTAGGGTTGAGAGGGAGAGATAGATCAGCCATGATTGAATGGCAGAATAGACTTGATGGGCCGAATGGCCTAATTCTGTTCCAAGAAATGATGAGCTTATGAATGGTTCCCCACTATGTTAGCTGACTGAGAACTGGCCTTCTCCCTTCCACCGACGGCTGTTTGAACACGTCAACACACCTAGAAGCAGCTGCATCGCCGTTGGTCAGACCGCACTTGGAGCTGTGCGTGCATGTCTGGTCTCCCAGCTGCAGGGAGATGGCATCAAGGTGGAGATGGTGCAGAAGCGATTCGCCAGGATGTTTCCTGGGCTGGAGTTACAGGGAGAGGTTGGACCGGCTGGGACTTTAATCTCTGGAGTGTAGGAGGCTGAGGAGTGACCTTATTGAGGTGTACAAGATCATGAGGGGCACGGATAAAGTGAATGCTCACAGTCTTTTCCCCAGAGTAGAGGACTCTAAAACTAGAGGACACAGGCTTAAAGTGAGAGGGGAGAGCTTTAATGGATACCTCAGAGGGTAGTCCGTATCTGGAACGAAATGCCAGAGGAAGCTACAGAAGTGGATACAATTATGACTTTTAAAATACATTTGGGCAGATATTTGCATGGGAAGGGCTTAGATGCCAAATGCAAGCAATTGGGATTAGCCAGCTTGGTCGGCATGGACCTGGTGGGCCGAAGGGCCTGTTTCCGCGCTGTGCAGCTCTCTGGCTAGTGTGGCATGGTGGCACAGCGGTAGAGTTGCTGTCATACAGTGCCAGAGACCCGGGTACGATCTGACTACGGGTGCTGCCTGCACGCTCTCCCCATGCCCGCGTGGGTTTTCTCCGGGTGCTCCGGTTTCCTCCCACACCCCAAAGATGTACCGGTTTGTAGGTTAATTGGCTTCGGTAAAATTGTAGATTGTCCCCAGTGTGTGTCGGATGATGTTGGTGTATGTGTGATCTTTGGACGGCACGGATGCGGTGGGCCGAAGGGCCTGTTTCCACGCTGTATCTCTACAGTCTAAAGCTGGTGTAGACACTGGTAACATCATTGCAGTCCCTCGATTTGCACTTTTGAGCAAACTATTAAGGTTCCTCTCATAATCAAACTGCGGAGTTGCCAATCACACCAATTGCTAATTATAAGTACAAAGACTTGTAACAATTCCTGTATGTACAGAACGAAGGAAACATTAAGAAACTGGCAAAGAAAAGTTGTGATATATCCCCAGTTTTAGTTTAATTGAAATGTGTAGGAAGGAACTGCAGATGTTGCTTTAAACCGAAGATAGACACAAAAAGCTGTAGTAACTCAGCGGGACAGGCAGCATCTCTGGAGAGAAGGAATGGGTGACATTTTGGGTCGAGACCCTTCTTCTGACCTGAGAAGGGTCTCGACCTGAAACGTCACCCATTCCTTCTCGACAGAGATGTTGCTTGTCCCACTGAGTTACTCCAGCTGTTTGTGTCTATCTTTAGTTTAGAGATACAGCGTGGAAACCAGGTGGCCGACTGAGTCTGCAGCGACCAGCGATCCCCGCACACCAACACTATCCTAGGGACAATTTTTAAATATTTATACCAAGCCTATTAACCTACAAACCTGTACGTCTTTGGAGTGTGGGAGGAAACCGAAGATCTTGAAGAAAACCCACGCAGGTCACGGGGAGAACGTACAAACTCCACACATACAACCACCCATGGTCAGGATCGAACCTGGGTCTCTGGCGCTGTGAGGCAGTAGCTCCACCGTGCTGCCCTAAGATCTGCACACCTTGATACAGAATGCCAGCACAGAATTGTAGTTGTATTAAAAATACTCTGTTAACACTTTCTGTGACAGCTATCATCAATTAGGATCTCCGTTTTCAAGAGAGCTGTGTCCACAATCTCAGCTACCGCTCCCAGGATAATGGAGACACAAGAGACTGCAGATCCTGGAACTTTGAGCAAAACACAGAGTGCCGGAGTAACTCAGCGGGTCAGGCAGCATCTGTGGAGAACATGGATAGGTGACGTTTCACAGAGTGCTGGAGTAACTCAGCGGGTCAAGCAGCATCTCGGGAGAACATGGATAGGTGACGTTTAGGGTCGGGACCCTTGTTCAGACACCCCAGTGTAATATTGAGGGAGCTCTGCATGTCAAGTGTTGACATCGAGATGAGATTCTTGATTAGTGCGGGTGTCAGAGGTTACGGGGAGAAGGCAGGAGAATGGGGATGGGAGGGAGAGATGGATCAGCCGTGATTGAATGGCGGAGTAGACTTGACGGGCCGAATGGCCTGCTTCCACTCCTATTCCTTATGATCTTATGATATCTTAAATCAAGGTTCCATCTGCCTCTTCAAATGAATGTAACATATTATGTTACATTCCTTTCTCACCATGCAGGGACTAACTTTACTGGACCATTTTACCGTTGTGTGGTGTCTTTTTAAAATTGCTGGGTTTTTTTCTTTGTTCCTCCCACAAATATGTAATATGTGAATATGTGTTTCTGTTCCATTCTGTTTTGTAGTTTTGTTTTGCACAATCGCGAGCATGGCCACTTTTCATTTCACTGCACATCTCGTATGTGTATGTGACGAATAAACCTGACTTGACTTGACTTGAGGTGGTTATAATGTTTCAGGGAGCATTAGTTTGTGTGGCCAACATCACACAACGAACATCATTTTAGACGCTGGTGTTCGTTGTGTACAGATTGGCCAATGTGTTGCCAATGTGACAATTAGTTGTTAAGTGCTTTTGCATGATCTAAGCCTGCAGTTGCTAAAAAAAATCCAATTATTTCTTTGAGTTGACCCTGATTAACCTGTTAACCATTGATTGCAGAAACAAAATAGCTTCAAACACAAAATGTCAGGAGTGCAGGAGTTTCATTCTGTTCTGATGGCATTTGTAGATTGGGTAAAATGACATTTTGCTCCCACAATAACTCCTGTGGATAGGATGCTGAAACTGGTTTATTATTGGTAATAAACGTGGGTTTTCTCCGGGTGCTCCGGTTCCCTCCCACGCACCAAAGATGTACAGGTTATTAGGTTAATTGTCATCAGCAAGTTGTAAAAATTGTCCCTAGTACGTTAGTGTAGAGGGTGATCGCTGGTTGGCATGGACTCGATGGGCCGAAGGGTCTTTTTCCGCACTGTCTCTCTAAAGTCTAATGTCTAAACATAGCGTAAAGACTAAAATGCCAGAGTGCAAATTTTTTACAGTGTTACAAATACAGAGAAAGTGCAGTTTACAGAAAAAATGCAAAGTAAGCAATGAAATAGGTTGGAAGATCAAGACTATACCCCAACTGATGTGAGGACCATTCAATCACCTGTACACAATGGGCCAAAACTGTTTCTGAATCTGGTGTGAAGGAGAATAACTTGAGTTTAGAAGAGTTCGGCTTTGATTGTCTTTCTAAGAGCTTTCGCCTGTCTTTGCTTCAATGTTCCCGCAATAGGCACTCGTCCCAAGAGACTCCAGCAACGTCTTACTGAGATATTATGGCCATTACCTGCCCCAAGTCAACCAGACAGTAATGGGGCCCTCAAGAGCAGCAATGGGATTCTCTGGGGCAGTAACGACACCCTGAGGGACGACAAGAGGTGTGATCGCTAATACAAGCAAATACATCCTTCTCCTCCCGTTAAGCAATGCAGACGGAGGTTCCATTGCTTCACTTGTGTCTCCTCTGTGACACCGCACCAAATAATATTCTTTGGTTAGGACTACCGGAGAAATCTGGGAATATTTAGCACATACACAACATTTATGGGAAGTGGGCAGAGTTAGCAAGGCCAGCATTAATCGCCTGTCCAGAAGAGCAGAAAATGATGCTGGAGTTGGCCCTCTCTTCTGCCATTTGATGGATCACAGTTGACCTGATCTTGGCCTCAGGCCCACTGTTCTGCCTGTTCCATCTTTTCCCCTGTCATCTGAAAACTTGCTCTGCCTTGAATACATTCAGTAACGCCCAGGACACTGCCCGGTCCATCACGGGTACTGACCGACCTACCATCAAAGGGATCTACAGAAGACACTGCCACCCTCAAAGGTCAACTAATATCATCAGAGACCCACACCACCCTGGCCACGCTCTCATCTGGCTGCTACCATCGGGAAGAAGGTTCAGGAGCCTGAAAACTGTGACCTCCAGGTTCAAGAACAGCTTCTTCCCAGCATCTATCAGAATTTTGAACACAGCACAACACAAAACCTCAACTATGAATTCAATACAGATTCAATGATACTTTATTTCACATGTACCCAGGTACAGGGAAAGCTTTGTTTTGCATGCAACTCGGGAAAATCTTATAGCAAAGCTCACCTACGCAGCACAGAACTAAGGGCGTTGGGATTTTCTTGCATTGATTTTTTATTTACTATATATATTTATTATATATTATTTGTGTGTATTGTGTTTACAGGTGTGTTAAGTAAGTAAGTTTATTGGCCAAGTATTCACATACAAGGAATTTGCCTTCATGCTCCGCCCACAAGTAACAACAATGACATACAGTGACAGTTACGAATGACTCAGAAAACATTAAACATTAATAATAATAAAACATTAATGATAAAACACCATTGATCAAGCATGTGAACCAACAAAATACCAGATCAAAGGGAGGCTACAGATTTTTGGCTGTTGAGTAGAGCAACTACTCGTGGGTAAAATCTGTTTTTATGTCTGGCTGTGGCAGCTTTGACAATCCGGAGTCGCCTTCCAGAGGGAAGTGCTTCAAAGAGTTTGTGCTGCAAATATCAATGTCATTGGTCTGTCGTTGGTACAAATGACAATTAAACACTCTTGCCTCTGGGCTCACTGTGCAAAGGTGTTTGCCCTAGAGCCATTGAACTCGCAGGTTAGTTAGCAATGGTTTGTTAAAACCATTGTTAGAAGGCACTTATGGTCTGGAAGAACTTGTTCTTCTTTTCGAGTCCATCTTGTTACAAATGTTGACCTCGCTGTCATCGTCCGTCCTGAAAAGGACGTGAGATTCCAGCGACAATCAGCGGGAGCCATCACTTGTCGCAAAGGATGATGGTGGTAGCAGGATTAGCTGAGGATACGTCCAGTTTGCAGCCCCGCGATGTGGACACTTCTGCCCTGGGACCGAAGCACATGTTGAACAGTTTGGATAAGGACATCGGCTGCAAGGTGGCGCAGCGGTAGAGTTGCTGCCTTACAGTGCTTGCACCGCCAGAGACCCGGGTTCCATCCTGGCGACGGGCGCTGTCTGTACGGAGTTTGTACGTTCTCCCCGTGACCTGTGTGGGTTTTCTCTGAGATCTTCGGTTTCCTCCCACACTCCAAAGACGTGCAGGTTTGTAGGTTAATTACAAATTGAGATTGAGAGGGGATCTTATTAGAAACTTACAAAATTCTTAAGGGGTTGGACAGGCTAGATGCAGGAAGATTGTTCCCGATGTTGGGGAAGTCCAGGACAAGGGGTCACAGCTTAAGGATAAGGGGGAAATCCTTTAAGACCGAGATGAGAAAGACTTTTTTCACACAGAGAGTGTTGAGTCTCTGGAACTCTCTGCCACAGAGGGTAGTTGAGGCCAGTTCATTGGCTATATTTAAGAGTGAGTTGGATGTGGCCCTTGTGGCTAAGGGGATCAGAGGGTATGGAGAGAAGGCAGGTACGGGATACTGAGTTGGATGATCAGCCATGATCATATTGAATGGCGGTGCAGGCTCGAAGGGCTGAATGGCCTACTCCTGCACCTAATTTCTATGTTTCTATGTTTCTATGTTTCTATGTTAATTAGCTTGGTGTAAGTGTAAATTGGCCCGAAAATGTGTCGGATGGTGTTAGTGTGCGGGGACCGCTGGTTGGTAGGCTCAGTGGACCAAAGGGCCCGTTTCCACACTGTATCGCTAAGCTAAACAGTTCAGTTTATTGTCACGTGTACCGAGGTACAGTGAAAGCTTTTGTCGCGTTCTAACCAGTCAGCGGAAAGACAATACACGATTACGATCGATCCATTTACAGTGTACAGATACAGGATAAGGGAATAACGTTTAGTGCAAGGTGAAGCCGGCAAAGTCCGATCAAGGATAGTCCGAGGGTCACCAATGAGGTAGATAGTAGTTCAGCGCTGCTCTCTGGTTGTGGTAGGATGGTTCAGTTGCCTGATAGCAGCTGGGAAGAAACTGTCCCTGAATCTGGAGGTGTGTGTGTTTTCACTCTTCTGTACCTCTTGCCTGAAGGGGAGTGGGGGGGGGAGCAGGGAAATTGGGAATGTTAGTATGGGTTTAACAGCATGGATTCAATGGCCCTTTGGTGCCTTAACCGTGTGCATTGTTACCCAGATACAGTGACAAATGTTGTTTGCATGCTTTACAGCTTCATACAAGGTGAAGCCAGTAAAGTCTGATCAAAGATAATAATAATAATAATAATAATATCTTTTATTGTCAATACACATCAGTGCAACGAGATTTGGTTTGCAACTTCCATCCGATGTCATAACTTAATCGACAAATAAAATTTAGGTTTAGATACCCCGAGAACAAGGTTTGTAAAAACGAACATTAGACCAGTAAAATCAACACTGACTAAAGTACAAGGCTGGGAAGACAGTCCATGGGGGTGGGGGGTACTCAGCAGGGCCGGTTCAGAGCCGCTATAGCTCTGGGAATGAAGCTGTTCCTGAGTCTGGAGGTGCGGGCGTAGAAGGCCTTGTAGCGTCTGCCGGAAGGGAGTAGTTCGAACAGTCCATTACAAGGGTGAGAGGTGTCTTTATGGATGCTGACGGCCTTCCTGAGGCACCGGGTGTGGTAGATGCCCTCCAAGGCTGGTAGCGGTGTCCCAATAATCTGTCGAAGATAGTCCAAAGATGTCCGTGGAGTGTAGATAGTAGTTGTGGTAGGATGGTTCAGCCGGGAAGAAACTGTCTCTGAATCTGGAACAGCAGATATCTTTTTTCTGGATGACTTGTGAAGCAGGTGGGCTTTGGAAAAGTGCAAGTGTCCTTTAAACATTGTATTTACACCCACTGCTAGCGCTTCCACGACCAGCTCGTTCCATACACCCACCACCCTCTGGATTAGACTGAAGGGGGCGAGTGCCTGAACACGCTGCCAGAGGTGGTGATGGAGGCAGATATGATGGTGGCGTTTAGGAAGTTCATATGTGATAGGAGAAAAATGAGGCCATTCGGCCCACCAAGTCTACTCTGCCATTCAATCATGGCTGATCTATCTTTCCCTCCTATCCCCATTCTCCCCATAACCCCTGACTCCCCTAATAATCAAAAATCCATCTATCTCGGCTTTCAAAACATTCCATTGACTTGGCCTCCACAGCCTTCTGTGGCAATGCATTCCACAGATTCACCACCCTCTGACTAAAGAAGCTGGATATGCAGAGAATAGAGGGACATGGACCATGTACAGGCAGAGGAGATGAGTTTAAATTGACACCATGAATGACACAGACTTTGCGGGCTGAATGGCCTGTTCCTGTGCTGTACTGATCTAAGATAGGCACAAAATTAGTTTAGTTTCCTTTATTGTCATTCAAACTTTTAGTTTGAACGAAATTGCGTTCCTTGCGGTCATGACAGAAAATAAAATAACAGAACACACAATGAACACAGTTTAACATCCACCAGAGTGAGTTTACCAGGCACCTCCTCACTGTGCTGGAGTAACTCAGTGGGACAGGCAGCATCTCTGGAGAGAAGGGTTGGGTGACGTTTTGGGTTGAGACCCTTCTTCAGACTGATCTGAAGATCCTTCAGTCTGAAGAAGGGTCGCCTTTCGATAGCCCTTGTTTTCTCTCTCCATCCCCTCCCCCTTCCCAGTTCTCCCACCATTCTTACTGTCTCCGCCCACATTCTATCTTTGTCCTTCCTCCTGACATCAGTCTGAAGAAGGGTCTCGACCCGAAACGCGCCCATTCCTTCTCTCCAGAGATGCTGCCTGTCCCGCTGAGTCACTCCAGCATTTTGTGTCTATCTTCAATTTAAACCAGCGCCTGCAGTTCTTTCCTGCACTGTGCTGATCTGTGCTATAAAATGCAAAAAAAAAGGCTGAGTTTGCAAGAGAGGGAAGTAGGTTAATAGTGCGGGGGGAAGCTGCTGAAGGATGAGTGAAATGTGAGGTTATCAATTTTGTTCGAGAGCAGACAGAAACAGAATCTTGTTTTAACGGTGTGAGCCTCATGAATTGAGAATGTGTAGAGAACTCTTGGGATCACTCTCCAAGAAAAATGAAAGCCAGTGTTTGAACAGTAAGTATTCATGATGGAGTGGGGTGCAAAGTTTAGTTTAGTTTGGAAAATCGTTAGCGAATCATGCCCTTCGGCCCACCGAGTCCACACCGACCAGCGATCACTCCAGTTCCATGTAATCCCACTTTGTAGACAATAGACTATTGTCTCCGTGTGTGAGAAAGAACTGCAGATGCTGGAAAAATCGAAGGTAGACAAAAATGCTGGAGAAACTCAGCGGGTGAGGCAGCATCTAAGGAGCGAAGGAAATAGGCGACGTTTCGGGTCGAGACCCTTCTTCAGACTTGTCTATTGTCAATATCGCACTTTCTCATCCACTCCTCACACACCGGGGGCAATTTACAGAGGGCCAGTTAACCCGCAAACCCGCACGTCTTTGGGATGTGGGAGGAAACTGGAGCACATGGTGGAACCAGTGCAGTGAGAACGTGCGAACTCCACACAGGGGTCAGCACCCGAGGTTAGGATCTAACCCGGGTCTCCGGCATTGTGAGGCAGCAACTCTGCACGCCGCGCCACTGCGTGTCACTTCTGATTTAGTCTTTATTCTCTTTATTTACTCTCCTCAAACCCATCGCAATGTTGCAATCTCTAATAAATATCTGGGGCTGGGTCGAGTGAATGTGAAGAGGATATTCTTTGTGCTCACGATTCCAGCATCTGCAGTTCCCTGTGTCCAATACCTGTGGGTCTTGTTCAATAAGGTCAACATGCCTTGTGAGATCCATGGCGTTAGTTAGTGATGTACAATGTGGACAGCAGTGTAGATGCTGGTTTACATCGATGATAGACACAAGATGCTGGATCTGAAGAAGGGTCTCGACCCTAAACGTCACCTATC
Source organism: Okamejei kenojei (assembly GCA_035221665.1). Lineage (NCBI taxonomy): Eukaryota > Metazoa > Chordata > Chondrichthyes > Rajiformes > Rajidae > Okamejei > Okamejei kenojei. The sequence goes on along the minus strand of CM069167.1, from coordinate 1,581,564 downwards.
CCTTCTCTCCAGAGACGCTGCCTGTCCAGCTGAGTTACTCCAGCATTCTGTGTCTATCTTCAGTTTAAACCAGCATCCACAGCTCCTTCCTAATCTAATCGTCGTGTTCCCCGTCCAAATATACCGGAGTCCTTGTCGCAATGTACTCGCTCAAGTTCCATTCAATGGGGTGATGGGTTTTTATATTTTTTTAGAAATTCAGGCAGTTCCTTTTAAGAATAAAGGGTCGGCCATTTAGGACTGAGATGAGGAAAAACTTCTCCTCCCAGAGAGTTGTGAATCTGCCACAGAAGGCAGTGGAGGCTAATTCACTGGATGTTTGCAAGAGAGAGTTAGATTTAGCTCTTAGGGCTAACGGAACCAAGGGATATGGGGAGAAGGCAGGAACGGGGCACTGATCTTAGATGATCAGCCATGATCATGTTGAATGGCGGTGCTGGCTCGAAGGGCCGAATGGCCTACTCCTGCCCCTGTGTTTCTATGTTTCCCTACTGCAGTTCCTTCCTACACATTATATTTGTGCGACGGAGGCAGCTCTTTTAGCGCTTGTGGGGTTAAGATTGGCCCGTCAGTAAGGAGCTGGGAGCCGGGCGAGTAGCGAGGATTCACGGCGAGCACAAGCGAGGATGTGAGACGGCGGCCGGGGTGGGGGGGGGGGGGGGGGGGTAGGGAGCGGGTGGAGGGGGCGGGGGGTGGTTGGATTTTTTTGGTTTAAATTATTGCTTTCCATTAAAAAGGTGGGAGGTTAGAAGAAGGTGTCTTGGTGGAGGAAGCATCTGTGCCTCGTATCCACTGCCCTGCTCATCCAATTGGCCAGTGTCCGGGAAAACGGTGGGTTGGAATGATATCATTGGATTTCATGTATTGATATGAGAGGGGAAAAATAGTGAGCGAATGATAGAGAGCGAGAGAGCGAGGCACACATTGATTCACCGCACAGAGAAGAAGGAAAAACCTTCCTCGGTCTCGCCCGATCGAAGAGGAAACATAATTCTTTCTTTTTTTTCTTGGAGAAAAAATGTAGCAGATCTATGGCGAGTCAGACATCCAGAAAGCTGCTTTTTTAATCACTCCTTTTTTTCTCCAGCTTTGGAGATTGGATTGGTTTGGATGTAGAGCAGGTGTGGGGGAGGTGAAATAGTTTCTACCTGACACTGGGAAGCAAGCGGGGTTCCAAGGTGGGGGGGGGGGGGGGGGAGGGGAGGGGTGAAGGAAATGGATTGTGTGTCTGCCGACTGCGACCTGGGAGCGTTGATTTAGAGGGGGGAGAGGGAGAGAGACAGGGGAAGAGAGAGAGAGGAGAGACAGAAGGAGGGACACAGAGGGAGAGTGACAGAGAGAGAGGAGAGACAGAGGGAGAGAGACGAGAGAGAGGAGAGACAGAGGGAGAGAGACAGAGGAGAGAGAGGAGAGAGACAGAGGGGGAGAGACAGAGGGGGAGAGAGACAGAGGGGGAGAGACAGAGGGGAGAGAGACAGAGGGAGAGAGAGAGAGAGAGACAGAGGAGAGAGAGAGAGGGGAGCAAAGGCATAGATGGGAAAAACGGCAGCAGCAGAAGAAGAAAAGGCAGTGTTGCAGTTCGTGGAATGCCCGCACTGCTGTGTGACTTGAAATCTTAATAACTCGACAAAGAAGAGATTATTCCATTAACAAAGGGCTGGCAGATCGAGCCACGTTGAATAGGGGGTCCCGCTGCAAGGGAGGGGAGGGGAGGGGAGGGAGCCGGAGAAAGGAATCGAGAGAGAAGGGAGACGGAGAAAGCCCGGTGAAGATTGAACACAAATATACTACATCGATCTGGGGGGACCGAGCGAGCGAGATCAGCCCTCACTGCCTCGCCTCCAGAAGCTGGGGAGGAAAATGGAAACTGTCGAGGCCTGGCTGGTTGATTGAGTGGTTTATTCCTCGGGTTCCCTTCTTGAATCGTCTCATTGTTTGCCTCAAGCCTCCTCCTGGCCGGGGAGGGGGAGAGTGGACAGGGAGAGAGAGAGAGAGGGGGGAATGGTTCGGCGTCGTGTGCCGGCCCCTCTAGCAGCAAGGTTGAGCTGCCATCTACTCCGCGTTGGGCCGGGCGAAGAAGGATCAGTGTGGAGGCGAGGAGGAGATGGAAGAATTCAGAATACACAAGAGACTCTTCACTAGAGAGCGGCAGGAGCGCGGAGTGGGTGAGTGGTCTGTGTGGGGGTTGGGGAGGGGAGTGGGTCCAGGACCAAGAGAAGGAACAGAGACAGAGAGAGAGACTGTGTGAAAGACACGGTGCAAATCAAATTACTGGTCGGTGCAAGAAGGTTCAGTAGCAGCTTGGCAAAAAATGAATTGGAGGCGACGTGTAGATATAAAGAACTGCAGATGCTGGCTTCCCCCAAATATAGACACAAAGTCACGGTGCTGGCTCGAAGGGCCGGATGGCCTACTCCTGCACCTATTGGCTATTGTCTAAAGTGGTGCATGTCTGGAGATCATGGATAGGTCTGAAGAAGGCTCCCGACCCGTAAGGTCAGCTGTCCACGTTCTCCAGAGACGCTGCCTGACCCAATGAGTTACTCCGGCACTCTGTGACAACAGTGTGTGTGTGTGTGTGTGTGTGTGTGTGGTGTGTGTGTGTGTGTGTGTGTGTGTGTGTGTGTGTGTGTGTGTGTGTGTGTGTGTGTGTGTGTGTGTGTGTGTGTGTATCTACATTGTTGAAGGACAATCCGAAGATAGACACAAAAAGCTGGAGTAACTCAGCGGGACAGGCAGCATCTCTGGAGAGAAGGAATGGGTGACGTTTCGGGTGGAGACCCTTCTTCAGACTGAAGAAACATCACCCACTCCTTCTCTCCAGAGATGCTGCCTGACCCGCTGAGTTACTCCAGCACTTTGTGTCTGTCTTCGGTTTAAACCAGCATCTGCAGTTAATTCTTGCACATGCAAACCACGAACAGGTGGACTGCAACCAAATGCTTCTCTCTTTATAGAGACCGAGCATGATGGGCCAAATGGCCTCCTTCTGTGGTAATTGATTTTTTGATTTTTTTTGTTATTGCGAGACGGATGGATAGAGGCGGGAGGGGGGGGGGGGGGTGTGGGCTCGTTTGTAGATGAACATGGCCCGCGAGGGGAATGAGAGATGATGGGGGATTGAAATAAAATGAAGGCACCGAGGCGGGGAAAGCGCGGATCATTAAAGAGCTGGATTACAAGACTGGACGAGAGCATTAATGAAGGAAGACTGGGAAACGGAGAGAAGAAGGAAAGATGGACTGGTGGGGGCAGAGAGACAGAAGGGACAGAATGAACGGGCAGCGGGTTAGAGAACAAACATGTGGGGTGGACAAAGACAGGGCGTGTAGCAGAGGACACGGCGTTCACGAGTAAAGGACACACACACAGAACGGGAGCTGTAGAGAAACGCGAGGGTTATAATTCAGAGCTACATGGTAGAAACAGGCCCTTCGGCCCCTCCGAGTCCGCGCGACCACCCGCTCGCACTGGTTCTATCCCACACACCAGGGACGATGTACAGAGGGCCAGTTTGTGGACAATAACCTGCACGTTTTGGGGTGTGGGAGGAAACCGGAGCACCCGGTGAAAACCCAGCCGGTCACGGGGAGAATGTCCGAAGTCCGTACAGGCAGCATCTGTAGTCAGGATCGAACCCGGGTCCCTGGCGCCGCGAGGCCGCAACTCAAAGAGCGACTGACACAAACTAGAGGGGTCGGGTGCGAATGAAACCTGGCCTGTTGGAGACTCCTTGCTTCTACTGGCGGGGAGCCTTCAGCCACTTGAGCCCTAATAATAAACCTCAGGAATTCTCACCCCAACACCTTCTCTGCTTTTAATTCCCTCTCCCTAATACATTCTCTATAACCGATTTAATTGTCAAAACCTTTGCGTTTCCCCATGTTTTAATGGCAAACCTTTGGTCATTTCCACTCCGGTTAAGGACCGTGGTGATGTGAATAGACAATAGGTGCAGGAGGAGGCCATTCGGCCCTTCGAGCCAGCACCGCCATTCAATGTGATCATGGCTGATCATCCCCAATCAGTACCCCGTTCCTGCCTTCTCCCCATATCCACTGACTCCGCTATTTTTAAGAGCCCTATCTAGCTCTCTCTTGAAAGCATCCAGAGAACCTGCCTCCACCGCCCTCTGAGGCAGAGAATTCCACAGACTCACCACTCTCTGTGAGAAAAAGCGTTTCCTCATCTCCGTTCTAAATGGCTTCCTCCTTATTCTTAAACTGTGTTCCCTGTCAAAGCTGCCATTTGGTCGCTGTTGATTTCCACCTTGGGTCAATTGTCAGGACAAGCCCTTAGAGTGCTAATTCTAAACTGCACATTTGACCTCCAGTTAGGCTGGAGTTAAGTTAAGGCATTGGAATAAATGGGATTGGGTCGTGTGCTTATTTTCCCTGAACATTTCAACATTAGCGCTTAGAATGTTGTAGATAGCTACGGGCAGAAGGGTGACTATTGGGCGAAAGGCTTTGCCATTGGCTTGAACCTGCCTGGATTAGATATAAGATTGTTGAGGGCTTGGACACACTGGAGGCAGGAAACATGTTCCCGATGTTGGGGGAGTCCAGAACCAGAGGCCACAGTTTAAGGATAAACCATTTAGAACGGAGACCAGGAAACACTTCTTCTCACAGAGAGTTGTGAGTCTGTGGAATTCTCTGCCTCAGAGGGCGGTGGAGGGGAGTTCTCTATATACTTTCAAGGGAGAGCTAGATAGGGCTCTTAAAAATAGCGGAGTCAGGGGATATGGGGAGAAGGCAGGAACGGGGTACTGATTGGGGATGATCAGCCATGATCACATTGAATGGTGGTGCTGGCTGGAATGGCCGACTCCTGCACCTATTGTCTATTGTCTATTGCCATTAGCTATCAGGAGAGGTTGGACAAGCTGGGTATGTTTTCTCTGGAGAGGTGGAGGCTGAGGGGAGATCAGGAAAAAGGGTTGACTATCAATCATTCCACTCTTTTAAACAGAATGACGCCTAGATTAGAGGGCTTCAACTACAGGGAGAGAGAGACTTGGATTGTTTTCTCTGGAATGTCAGAGATGAGGAGAAACCTGGTAGAAGTGTATAAAATGAGGAGTGGCATAACCATATAACCATAACAATTACAGCACGGAAACAGTCCTTCTCGGCCCTTCCAGTCCGTGCCGACCATTTGTTTTCCCCTAGTCCCATCTACCTGCACTCAGACCATACCCCTCCATTCCCTTCCTGTCCATATACCTATCCACTTTACTTTTAAATGTTAAAATCGATCCTGCCTCCACCACCTCTGCTGGAAGCTCATCCCACACAGCCACCACCCTGAGTAAAGAAGTTCCCCCTCGCCTTACCCCTAAACTTCTGTCCCTTAATTCTCATGTCATGCCCTCTTGTTTGAATTTTCCCTACCCTCAAAGGGAAAAGCTTATCCACGTTAACTCTGTCTATCCCTTTCATCATTTTAAAGACCTCAATCAAGTCCCCCCTTAAACTTCGGCATCTTCGGTAGACAGTCAGAACCTTTTCCCAAGAGTGGAAATGTCAATGACTTTAAGGTGAGAGGGGCAAAGTTTAAAGCAGATGTGCGGGGGGGGGGGCAAGTTTTTTACCCACAGAGTGGTGGGTGCATGGAACGTGCTGCCAGGGGTGGTGGTGGAGGCAGATACCATAGTGGGGTTTAAGAGGCTTTTAGATTGCCAGAAGCTAGAGGGATGTGGACCACATGTAGGCAGAGGAGATGAGTCTAACTTGGTGCCATGTTCGGCATAGACATTGTGGGCCGAATGGCCTGATCCTGTGCTGTACTGCTCCATTTGCGGATCTGCTCACTTCCTGATTGGCTGCAAAGAAGGAATGTCTCTGAGATTATGTCAGGTGACCAGAAGTGGAAGGGAGCGTGTAATCACATTACTTGTGTCCCTCCAAAGTTGGCTTGACAGCATGGAGCCTCGTTGTACATGTGATAGGAGCAGAATATTGCCATTCAGCCCATCAAGCCTACTCTGCCATTCAATCATGGCTGATCTATCCTTCCCCCTCAACCCCATTCTCCTGCCTCCTCCCCCTAAGCCCCTGTTATCAGAATCCGTATCTGTTTCCCCTCCATCTCTCTTTGATCATCATTACTTTTTTGCATTCATTTGTTCTATATCTCTCCACATTACCGTCTATATCTCTCCTTTCCCTTTCCCCTGACTCTCAGTCTGAAGAAAGGTCCTGACCCAAAACGCCACCCATTCCTTCTCTCCAGAGTTGCTGCCTGTCCCGCTGAGTTACTCCAGCAGTTTTGTGTGTCTTACTTCCCCTCATCTTCCGTGACTTTGCCAAGCTGTAGAAAGCGTCGCGGCCAATCCAGACTACAAGATTAGGCCTGAGATAATAAGTGTGAGAGAGATGATGTCTCAGGGACAAGTTGACCAGAGACACTTGCTGCTGTCGTCTGAGTGCCGACACATTCACATGTTCTCGGTTAAATATTGAGTCTGTGGTGAAGCAAGCGGGACATCAATAATGATCAGATTTGCCCAGAATAGATGGTGTAAATCCTAGCAGGGACACCACATAGATTCACTGAGGTAGTTCCTGTTATTGGACTACAGTGTTTAGATGTTCCATTCCTCAATCAAATCTTCTCCAAGATGGTCAGCTTCCAAACAGTGAATTCTAATTGATTTTGGCTCATTGAGTGAGTAAAATGGCAGATTTTCTGGCCCAGGGAACACTGACAATATTATGGACCATGAACTCAGTGGGGATGTGGGAGGAAAAAGGGTTTTTGCACGAGTTATTGGGAGATAGTTTGGAGCGATTGAGAATTTCTACTTTGGGAAGTTATAAACCCACGCGGTCACGGGGAGAACGTACAAACTCTGCACAGACAGCACTCGCTGTCAGGATCGAACCCGGGTCTCTGGCGCTGTGAGGCAGCAGCTCTACCCGCTGCACCACCGTGCCACTAATGGACTAATTAAGAATCTGGGTTGTTTCAAGGAGATAGAAGTGTCTCTCACAATGTCCTAGCCCTTATCAACATCGCAATTAACATCGCTAATGCTCTTAATTTGATTGTTATCCAATTTATCAGATCTTACGGTACTCAGGAACAGCTTCTCTCAAGAACAGCTTCTTCCCCTCTGTTATCAGGCTTCTGAACGGTCCTTCCATGAGCTAGGGTACTGTCCGATTCCCCTCTACCCCATTGCGGACATTGGACTTTGTCTGTGGAACTGATGTGCTACAATGCTGAGAACTATATTCTGCACTCTGTATCTTCCCCTTTGCTCTGCCAATTGTATTTGAGTTTGACTGATTGTGTCTATCTTTGGTATATCTGATCTGCTTGGATAGCATGCAAAACAAAGCTTTTCACTGTACCTTGGAACATGTGACAATAATAAACCTAATCAAAAAAGCCTAGCAAAAGAGAACACAAAGGTAGACAAAAGTGCTGGAGAAACTCAGCGGGTGCAGCAGCATCTATGGAGCAAAGGAAATTTCGGGCCGAAACCCTTCTTCAGACCCGAAGACGTTTCAAGGTTTCGGCCCGAAACGTTGCCTATTTCCTTTGCTCCATAGATGCTGCTGCACCCGCTGAGTTTCTCCAGCACTTTTGTCTACCTTCGGTTTTCCAGCATCTGCAGTTCCTTCTTAAACAGAAGAGAACACAAAGTGCTGGAGAAACTCAGTGGCTTGGACACCATCTCTGAAGGACATGCATGGGTGATGTGTCAGGTCGGGACCCTTCTCCACCAGGCCGCAACTATTTCTCAAGAATGTCATACTGTGATCTCCCAGATATGTGTGAGAGAGAGGGAATTAATACAATAGGTGACCAAAATAATAACCTTGGGTGTCTTGGTCAGTAGCGAAAGGAAAAACAAAAACATGGTCTTTAGGGAAAGGATCGGAAATAAGACACCTTTACCAAAGAGGCCAACACAGAGATACATAAATACATAGACAATAGGTGCAGGAGTAGGCCATTCGGCCCTTCAAGTCAGCACCGTCATTCAATGTGATCATGGCTGATTATCCCCAATCAGTACCCCGTTCCTGCCTTCTCCCCGTACCCCTTGATTCCGCTAGCCCTAAGAGCTCCATCTAACTCTCTTTTGAATGGACTGAGTTGATGGGCTGAATGACGAACATTTTATACATCATAATTTTATATGATCACAAATACACCCAGAATTCAAGTCACATTTTTCCCTTCCACCTACCAAGAATTTCAACCTCGTAGAATTCTCAGAGAAACATTTGGTTTCGTAGCAAAGGCAACATTCACAAATTCTCGCCTGCAAAATGAAGCCACAAAAAAGAGAAAATATTGTCCAGTGCTAAAGGTGAGCCACGACCCTTGTCGATTATCCCTTCAGTTCATTTTATTCGAGCAACGAAACATGCCCTTCATGCCAACAAATATGCCCCATCTATGCCAGTCCCACTTGCCCGCATTTGGCCCATATCCCTCTAAACCTTTCCTATCCATGTACCTGTCCAAATGTCTTTTACATGTTGTTACAGTAGTGGCCTCAACTACCTCCTCTGACAGCTCATTCCATACAGTTTGGACAGTATGGAAAAAGTTGCCTCTCGGGTTCCTATTAAATCTTTCCCCTGTCGCCTTAAACGTATGCCTTCTATTTCTTGATTTCCCCAACAATAGTCCTGGCAGCATCCTATTAAAACCCCTGTCCCACGGTACGAGTTCAATCCAAGAGCTCTCCCGAGTTTGCCCTGATTCAAACTCGGAGATTTACGGTAATGGCAGCTCGTCGGTACTTGGGGCTCTCGTGGACATTTTTCATCATGTTGAAAAATCTTCACGAGTCTTCCCGTGCTTACCTGCCGTTAGCGAGTCTTCCCGCGTACCTGCCGTTAGACGTCCCCGAGAGACGTCCCCGAGCTCCGACGTACCCGCTACGTTCATTCTCCGTGCTTACCACGAGTTTGATTTTGTTTTAACTCGGGAGAGCTCTTGGAATGGACAGGGCTATAAATCTTCTCTGCGCTCTTTCCAGCTTAATGATGTCCCACCTAAAGCAGGGTGACCAAAACTCAGCCCAAGACTGACTTGTACAACCAATGTGTCCACTCAATCCATTGGATATTCCGCACTTTCCCAGTGCATTGGTCAGTGTATGGAACAGTACTTTAATGGAAGTATTGGCATTGTCATATGTGTGTAGAATAAGTATATGTGCGTGTGTAAGAGGAATGTATGTCTGAAATGGATGTATGTGTGTATGTGACAGGCAAAAAACATGTATGTGTGAGGGACATGTGTATCTATGTGTTATACATGTGAGAATGAAGCATTTATTTGCAGCATTTGTAAGAGTGGGTTTTGTGTTCATTTAAGCATGTCTAGTGGATATTTATACATGAATGTGTGTGTGATGTACCTGTAGAGTGTATCTCGGTGTGTGTCTGTTGTATCCAATGTTTTTTTTCTTGTAATGGGATGGTGTATTGGACATGCCTTAAAATGTAAAAAACAAGATTCCAGAATTTTTAATATTACGATACGATACGATGGAACGTTATTTATCCCAGGAGAGAAATTGGTCTGCCAACAGTCATAAAACTCAAAATACATGGAACATGAAATTAAAGTGATGAGTGGAAAGGCTTGGGGGGGGGGGGGGGGAGGGGGGGAGTCAGTCTCAGTCTACCCCAAGACAGAAGGGGGAGGGGTTGTACAGTTTGATAGCCACCGGGAAGAAGGATCTCCTGTGGCGTTCTGTGCTGCATCTTGGTGGAACCAGTCTGTTGCTGAAGGTGCTCCTTCATTACTAAAGATTTTTTATAAATTATTGATTAGATTGGGCGGTTAGGTCCTTTAAACAGAGTAAGTGGTTTATAGGACGGGAATCTGTCATAGTCACCAACAGCGAAGAATGGTGTGTGCACCGGTAGCGTTTTGTCTGTAAACATGGCAGTGTATGTTTGAACAGTTATTTGTTGGACAAACCTGGCTTAGAGGGCATAACTTTAAGGTGAGAGGGGCAAAGTTTTTACCCAGAGGGGGGTGGGTGCCTGGAACACGCTGCCAGGGGTGGTGGTGGAGGCAGATGCGATAGTGGTGTTTAAGAGACTTTTAGATAGGCACAAAAAAGCTGGAGTAACTCAGCGGGACAGGCAGCATCTCTGGAGGAGGAATGGGTGACGTTTCAGGTCAAGACTGAAGAAGCATCTCGACTCGAAATGTCACTCATTCCTTCTCCCCAGAGGTGCTGCCTGTCCTGCTGAGTTAGTCCAGCTTTTTTGTGTCTATCTTTGTTTTTAAACCAGCATCTGCAGTTCCTTCCTACACTACACCTAAATAGGCACATGGATTATGGAGGGAATGCTGGGGTTATGGATCACGTGCAGGCAGAGGTAATTGATTTGTCTGGGCATTATGTTCAGCATGGACATTATGGGCTGAAGGGCCTGAAGAACATGGATAGGTGACATTTCTGGTCAGGAGTGTCTATTCTTTGCATTAAGTCCTGTCCCGAAAGGTCACCTATCCATGTTCTCCAGAGATGCTGCCTGAACCATTAAATTACTCCAGCATTTTATGTCTTTTTTGTTTGTAAACCGGCATCTCCAGTTCCCTGTTTCACTAACTCTTATCTGACTGCACGTAATCCATATGCCTCCACTCCCTGTATAGTCAAACGTCTGTTTAAGGCCACTATCGATCCTGCCTCCACTGCCTTCACCTGCAGCAGGTGTGTAGACCTGAATTGGATACTTTATTCTCACATGCTAACAAGTCACAGTGAAACCTTTTGCTTGGATTCATTGCCAAGGTATGCAAATAGTGGCCCATAAAGGGCAAGTTACAAATTCCCCCCCACCCCCCTCCCTCACACGGTCCCCCCCCACGCCGGCTCCTCCTGTGTTCCTTCCCCCGGCAGCAACGTCCTCACATCCACGTGTCCGTCCTCAGCGGTCGGTTGGTCGGCGCCGTCATCGACCGCCGCACCCACCTCTGCACCGTCGGCGCCAGTTCCCCTCCGGACACCGATCCCAGCCCCGTGTGTGTGTGTGTGTGTGTGTGTGTCCATACATGTGAACAGCCAGCAACAATGTGGACTGGATCAGGCTTCAGCGCCGAACCTACAGCTCACATACAAAGACCAAGGTCGGGCTGGAGATCAGGAAGATTAGTGCCTCTGCAAGAGATTATGTTTTGGTGACAGGATGCTGTGCAAATTCCACAGTTGCTATTGAAGTGTTATTGGGGCATGACGGGACATAATGGTGCCTTTCGTGAAGCATTCTGATCAGGCAGCAAGGGATAACGCGGGATTAAGAGGAAAGTGGAGAGAGAGAGCGAGCTGTGATGAAGGAGAAGTGACGGCAGAATTAGAGTGAGAGTGACGGTAGAATTAGAACAGATGTCAAACCCGCTTTAACAACATCCAGCAGTGAGATAAGGTGGTTCAAGGGATGGTTTAAGGATCAAGGACACAGTTAAACATTTGAAGTTTAAAAATACGGGCTTGAAGTTGTGTAAGACGTTGGTGAGGCCACATTTAGAGTATTGTGCTCCGGTTTGGGCAGAATGTTATAGATGCTCATGGAAGATGTCGTCAAGCTGGAAAGGGTGCAGAGAAGATTTATGAAGATGTTGCCAGGACTCGAGGGCACCCGTTGTCAGGATCGAGCCCAGGTCTTTAGCACCGTGTGGCAGCAACTCTGCCCCCGTGCCACCATATCTAGGCATGGGTGAGATGAGAGAGGGAATAGTTTGGAGGGACATGACAGGAAGGGGTGAACGGAACTGGGGTTGGAGGAGGTAGCGGTGGTCTGTATGACCACCAGCGCCAGAGCCAGTGTCAGAACAAGTCCATGATTCTCCGGCGAGGTTGGTGGGAACAGCTCGGAGAAGTTTGAAAAGTACAATGGGATCAGGAAGGACCTGTTTGACCTGAATCTGCACTGCCAAACCACAAGGTCACGACTTAAAGTGACAAACTCCAGAGTGAGTCAATCAAATGGGTATAAGAAGGAACTGCAGATGCTGGAAAATCGAAGGCAAAAGTGCTGGAGAAACTCAGCGGGTGCAGCAGCATCTGTGGAGCAAAGGAAATAGGCAACGTTTCGGGCCGAAACCCTTCTTCGAATCAAATGGGTATACAGCTTAAAAAGGATCGCTACTTTCTGTTTGGGTCAAGTCATCCATAAGGTACTCGAGTGATGGCAGTGAAGATGATGGGTTGGGAGTGTAGTTCAGTTCACCAGCAGTTCATCAGTCTGAGGAAGGGTCTCGACCCAAAACGTCTCCCATTCCTTCTCTCCAGAGATGCTGCCTGACCTGTTGAGGATTAGTGCCTCAGCAACTAATGCTTTTATTTTAATGCATTAAAAAATGCATTAAAAACCTGTATATTTTGGAAAATAAGGAATTCAGTATTGAAGTATAACATGGGATGACAGTCCCTGGGATGGCGGGACTGTTATATGAGGAAAGATTGAAAAGACTAGGCTTGTATTCACTGGAGTTTAGAAGGATGAGGGGGGATCTTATAGCAACATATAAAATTATAAAAGGACTGGACAAGCTAGATGCAGGAAAAATGTTCCCAATGTTGGGCGAGTCCAGAACCAGGGGCCACAGTCTTAGAATAAAGGGGAGGTCATTTAAGACTGAGGTGAGAAAAAACCAGAGAGTTGTGAATTTGTGGAATTCCCTGCCACAGAGGGCAGTGGAGGCCAAGTCACTGGATGGATTTAAGAGAGAGTTAGATGGAGCTCTAGGGGCTAGTGGAGTCAAGGGATATGGGGAGAAGGCAGGCACGGGTTATTGATTGGGGATGGTCAGCCATGATCACAATGAATGGCGGTGCTGGCTCGAAGGGCCGAATGGCCTCCTCCTGCACCTATTTTCGATGTAACATTTTTAGACATTAGAGATACAGAGCGGAAACAGACCCTTTGACCCAAAGAATTCACCCCTTACACTAACCTACACACACTTGGGATTATTTTGTACAATTTACCAAGCCAATTAATCATGCAAACCTGTATATCTTTGGAGTGTGGGAGGAAACCGGAGCACCCGGAGAAAACCCACGCAGGTCACGGGGGGAGCGTGCAAACTCCGTACAGACAGCACTTGTAGTCAGGATGGAGCCCGGGTCTCTGGCGCTGTGAGGCAGCAGCTCAACCGCTGCGACACCGTGACCCCTATTGTTAGAAGATAGAGAAGAAACAAAGGGTGGTGGCGTAGGAGTACTTAATAGAGGTAATGACAGCAAGGAGTACGACAGAAATAGAATCCACACAGATAAAGATAAGAAATTTAAAAGATCAATCAAGCTCAAAGGAATAATCTATATAAAACCGTGAAGGGAGGTAGGCATGGAATGTGCAAGCTTATAAGAGAAATAAGTGATTAGCATCAAATAATATTCATGAGAACTTTTAACTCCTGAAAATTAATCAGTAAAATAAATGCGGGAAAAAAAGATATAAAGCGGTAGAGCTGCTGCCTCACAGCGCCAGAGACCCGGGTTCCATCCTGACTACGGGTGCTGTCTGTACGGAGTTTGTGCGTTCTCACCGTGACCTAGTGGGTGACCTCCAAAATTATCTGTTTCCTCCCACACTCCAAAGTCCCACAGGTTTGTAGCATAATTGGCTTGGTCTAAATGTAATTTGTCCCTCGTGTGTGTAGGATAGTGTTAGTGTGCGGGGATCGCTGGTCGGCGCGGACTCGGTGGGCCGAAGGGTCTGTTTCCGTGCTGTATCTCTAATCTAAATGAAACTAAAAGGATTGTGTTCCTGCCATGTGTGTACTGGATGTCAAGTTCCCAAAGAGGGAGCATTTGTTAGTGCACCTAGGAATGGGGAATAAATTGGAGCGTATTATCTGGGGAGCATCGAGGCAATAATGAGCACAATATAAGGTGGTGCTCAATAGCCAAGGAACTGCAGGTGCTGGAATCTTGAGCAAATGACAAAGTGCTGGAGTAATCAGTGGGTCAGGCAGCATCTGTGGAGAACATGGATAGGCGACGTTTCACAGAGTGCTGGAGTAACTCAGCGGGTCAGGCAGCATCTGTGGGGAGAACATGGATAGATGATGTTAAACAAAGTGCTGGAGAAACTCAGCGGGTGAGGCAGCATCTATTACTTACTGCCTATTCTACCTCCTGGCAAGTAGGGCAGCAACGAAGGTCCTCCACTCCTGTTGATTCCTTCAGTTGCTGTTTCCGTAACATATTTGTTTTACGAGACAGGGTTGTTAGCCCTATGCTCAACCTCCAACCTGAAGGACCATTGGATCGCTCTTCGTCTCACCTCTACCCTTCCACCTGCCCTAACAGGAGAGGAATCTCCCGCTGGCGTAGCTCTAGGGGTCACTGAGACACACACGCTCCCCGACCACGACAAGGTTGCAATCCAACGGGGAGGGGCAGCATCTATGGAGCGAAGGAATAGGCGACGTTTTGGGTCAAGACTGAAGAAGGGTCTCAACCCGAAATGTCGCCTAGTCCTTCGCTCCATAGATGCTGTCTCACCCGCTGAGTTTCCCCAGCATTTTTGTCTACCTTTGAGTTATGAGAATATTTTTCTAAAACCTAAAACAAACTAATTTCAAGGGAGGATTTGTTGTGGAAGAATGAATGCACATGAGAGAAAAATTAAAACGAAGGAAATTAGCTGATAACAAGCTAATGGGGAGAGCAAGACTGAAGGGAATATGAAGAAACAGCAGAAAATTGGAAACTATTTATCACGGCCAAGAGGAATAAAGAAATAAAATTATTGGGAACCAAATGAGTGGAATGTTTTCAGGCACAAAAATTATACTGAAGAAAAGTGAGACGAGTGTCAGGATAAAGTTATTGGCACGTAAACAAAATGAAAGAAATATTAAATAATGGATTCACATCAGTATTTACCATGGAGACGGATCCAGTGGACTTTGGAAGATGAGATTAGAAATTGCTTAAATATAACTGTGTTCAGTTAAGTAACTCAAGGACTATACCACTGATGCAGGTAGAATAATCAATGCATTCTTAAATAAAACGACAAAGGACATTTATTGTCACAAACACCAACCAATTGGTGCAGTGAAATTCGAGTTACCATGCAGCACACAAATAAGATAAACACAACACTATAGAATTTAACATAAAACATAAAAAATATCCCCACACAGCGGAATCAACGTTTCCCCACTGCGTGGAAAGGCAATAAAAGCTCATTCCTCATCCTCTTGTTCAACCGTGGTTGGGGCCTATTGAGGCCTCCACAGTCGCTGCTACGGACGGCCCGGTGTTTCAGGCCTGCTCGCTGGATAATGGTGCTCTGTTGTCCGAAGAACACTCTCAGCGGCTTGGAGCTTCCAAATCGGCCACTTCCTACCGGAGAACGTGGCTCCTGAAGTCCCAAAAAATAGTGTTGGCACCATGATCTATAGATAATAGACAACAGGTGCAGGAGTAGGCCATTTGGCCCTTTGAGCCAGCACCGTCATTCAATGTGATCATGGCTGATCATCCACAATCAGTACCCCATTCCTGCCTTCTCCCCATGTCCCCTGACTCCGCTATCTTTAAGAGCCCTATCTAACTCTCCCTTGAAAGTA
Source organism: Okamejei kenojei (assembly GCA_035221665.1). Lineage (NCBI taxonomy): Eukaryota > Metazoa > Chordata > Chondrichthyes > Rajiformes > Rajidae > Okamejei > Okamejei kenojei. The sequence continues at coordinate 1,565,982 of CM069167.1, read as the reverse complement.
TCCAGAGAGCCCCCCTCCACCACCCTCTGAGGCAAAGAATTCCACAGACTCACAACTCTCTGTGAGAAAAAGTGTTTCCTTGTCTCCGTTCTAAATGCTCTACTCCTTATCCTTAAACTGTGGCCTCTGGTTCTGGACTCCCCCAACATCGGGAACATGTTTCCTGCCTCCAGTGTGTCCAAGCCCTCAACAATCTTATATCTAATCCAGGCAGGTTCAAGCCAATGTCAAAGCCTTTCGCCCAATAGTCACCCTTCTGCCCGTAGCTATCTACAACATTCTAAGCGCTAATGTTGAAATGTTCAGGGAAAATAAGCACATGACCCAATCCCATTTATTCCAATGCTTGTCCAACCTCTCCTTATAGCTAATGGCAATAGACAATAGGTGCAGGAGTAGGCCATTCAGCCCTTCGAGCCAGCACCGCCATTCAATGTGATCATGGCTGATCATCCCCAATCAGTACCCCGTTCCTGCCTTCTCCCCATATCCCCTGACTCCGCTTTTTTTAAGAGCCCTATCCAGCTCTCTCTTGAAAGCATCTAGAGAACCGGCCTCCACCGCCCTCTGAGGCAGAGAATTCCACAGACTCACCACTCTCTGTGAGAAAAAGTGTTTCCTCGTCTCCGTTCTAAATGGCTTACTCCTTATTCTTAAACATATTCAGTGGTCCACAATTAAGTTATCTTATTATCAGCATGACAAATAATGCAAAGCTTATTAAAAGGGGGGAAATATGATGAGGAGCAGCAGATGCTGGAATCGGGAGAAAAAACACAAAGTGCTGGAGGAACAACGGGTCAGGCAGCATCTGTGGAGTGAATGGACAGATAATGTTTCGGGGCTGAACCTTTATTCAGATGGGAAATATAATAGCATCCAGAAGCCAAAATGAAAAGATGTCATTAAAAAACATGGATTTCAGTCTTGCTCCAGTGACCATGCTAAATGTTTTGAAGGGTGAGGTTGGACTCGGATGATGTTGACAAGGGTAATATATCTCTGTTTCCAAAATGTTGTCTGTTAGACGGGGCGTCATGAATTAATAAGCAACATCGTAGTACTTGGAGTCAGGAGGCAGCTTTCTGAATGGATGGATGGTCAACTGAGCGAAAGACAGAAAGCAGAAGGTTGGCGTTAGTGAGACAATCACTCATGCAGACTGACAGAAGGATAAATGATAAGGCTGCTATTGTTCATAAGTTAGATATAGCTCTTGTAGTAGTCCCCTCTCGGTCAAGACTGACCATGGGTGATGCATCCTGGTTGGATGCAAGCCTGGGCGATGTCATATGGAGGACAGACAGGCTGTTGCCCATGCAGCACGTTCCCCCCCCCTCGCCACGTCGCTGATCGATCCAAAGGAACAGCAGGGCCGTTACAGTTTGGCACCAGCGCCGTCGCAGGAGCTGCCAGAGCCAGGTTGTAGACAACGACCAACTGCCTTCGGGGCTCCGACTCCGGATTTTCTTGAGGTTTACTCCAGGAGCCTTTTCCATGACTGGATATGGCCATAAGGCAGTGGAGGTTTTAAATCAGAGTTTTCCCTCTCTTGGATGGACGGCCTTCCCAGGCTGACCAGCCCCATCTGCCCGAGACCTTCCCGTGCAGGTCTATAGCACCAGCCCACTGCCCACAATATAGCTCTTAGGGATAACGGAATCAAGGGATTTGGGGAGAAGGCAGGAACGGAGTATGGATTTTGGATGATCAGCCATGATCATATTGAATGGCGGTGCTGGCTCGAAGGGCCGAATGGCCTCCTCCTGCACCTATTTTCTATGTTTCCATTTTTCTACAAGCCAGAGTAATGATTTAGAAATTAGTCTGAAGCAGTCTGATTTAGTCTGAAAAAGGGTCTCGACCCGTAACGTCACCCATTCCTTCTCTCTAGAGATGCTGCCTGTCCCGCTGAGTTACTCCGGCATTTGTGTCCATCTTTGGTGTAAACCAGCACCTGCAGTTCCTTCCGACACATAACGATTTAGATGTTGGAATCAAAGATTTTCTCATCTGTGGCATCATCAATGTGCAAAGGTTCATCAACAGGGTGGTGCAACAGCGGGTAGTGCTGCTGCCTCGCAGTGCCAGACACCCAGTTTCCATCCTGACCTGGGATGCTGCCTTTGTGGAGTTTAAACATTCCCCCTGTGGCCATGTGGATTTTCCTCGGCTGCTCCAGTTTCCTCCCACATCCCAAAGACGTGCGAGTTTGTAGGTTTATGGAACTCTCTGTAAAATGCCACCTAGTGCGTAGGGAGTGGATGAGAAAATGGAATGCCGTAGAACTAGTGTGAACGGGCGATCGATGGTCGGCGCAGACTAGGTGGGCCGAAGGGCCTGTTTCCGTGCTGTATCTCTTGATTAAACACTGCGGTGGGCAGTCACAAACCAAAAGCAAATATTAATGATCTTGTCAAATGGTCGAGTGATTTACAATATATGTAATTGTGAAGGAACATTTTCTAATAAAAGTCTGGTTTTGAAAATTGAAACTAGGTGGGAGAGCAAAGCACCAGGACTTGGGAACACAAACACATTAATCATGAAACAATGCACCCATATCAAAAACGCCCTTTGCTAAAGCAGGCAAATGGCCAGATTAATCCTAAAACCCAGAACTGAAGGGCAGCATCCACCCACCCCCTCCCTCACCGACATCAGTCTGAAGAAGGGTCTCGACCCGAAACATCGCCAATACCTTCTCTCCGTAGATGCTGCCTCACCCGCTGAGTTTCTTCAGCATTTTTTGTCTAAATCAAAGATATTTCATGCACTCGTTCAGAATATTCCCTCTTCCACTAATGAGAGCATCAACAACCTGCGCCCACCATCAGTCCCATAAGGTGCCAACACACTACAGCTGGTGCATTAAACCCCTCTGTGGACTAAATGGATCCACTTTCAATTCACTTTGTTCAACAAGGAATAATGTACGATGCCTTTTCGTTCCTTTATAACACACCACCAGGTAGCAATATCCTTATAACCCCTGACACCCGCACTAACAAGATGCTATCTATCTCTGACTTGGCCTCCACAGCCCTCTGTGGCAAAGAATTCCACAGATTCGCCACCCACGTCCTTTAATTCTGATGCTGTGCCCTCTAGTCCTAGACTCTCCCACTAGTGGAAACATCCAATCAATCAATCAATCAAAGACTTTATAGCCATTCAAAAATACACCAACAAATGCAAGTCTGAACGAAATGTCGTTGCATCTGGCTCACCGTGCAACATAAAACAACAAAAGGATAAAATGGATAAAAAGATAAAATAGATAATAGTGGCGGCACATTATATGGAATTCAAGAGTCTGACGGCTCGGGGGAAGAAGCTGTTGCAGAACCTGGCCGTTCTGCTCCTTATACTGCGATACCTTTAGCCCGAGGGCAGCAGAGTGAACAGTCCGTGATGGAGATGTGTGGGGTCCTTTATAATGCTGCTGGCCTTGGACAAGCAACGTTTGGTCGCAATGTCCCCGATTGAGGGAAGAGAAGTCCCGATGATTTTTTCAGCCGTCCTCACCACTCTCTGCACTTCCAGTCGGAGGCTTTACAGTCCCCAGACCAGGCAGAGATACAGCTGGTCAAAATGCTCTCTACGGTGCTCCTGTAGAAAGTGGTGAGGACGGGATGGGGGAGGTGAGCTCTTCCCATCCGGCGCAGAAATTGCAAACTGCTGCGCTCTCCACATCCACTCTATCCAAGCCTTTCACTATTCTGTATGTTTCAATCAGGTCCTCCCCCCCCCCCCCCCCCATTCTGCTAAACACAGGCCTGTAAACACAATAACTCACATAAAGATATAATATTCAAAAACACTGTAATCATTGTTAACCATAATAGTGCAAAACCGAAGTTCAACCAAAGACACAGTCCGTAGATGATCACAGTTGCTGGGGTTAGTGTTGTGAAGTGTTCAAGAGCCTGATGGTTGTTGGGAAGAAGCTGTTCTTGAACCTGGAGATTATAGTTTTCAGGCTCCTGAACCTTCTTCCCGATGGTAGCATCGAGATGAGAGCGTGGCCAGGGTGGTGTGGGTCTCTGATGATGCTGGCTGCCTTTCTGAGATAGCTGATTAACCTACAAACCTGCACATCTTTGGAGTGTGGGAGGAAACTGGAGCACCCGGAGAAAACCCACACAGGTCACGGAAAGAACATGCAAACTCCGTACAGACAAGCACCCTTAGACAGGATCGGACACGGGTCTCTGACACTGTGAGGCAGCAACTCTACCGCTGCGTCACCGTGCTGGTCAATGTGCCCAATTCAGGTTGCATCTGTGGAGGGAATGGACAGGTGACGTTTCAGTTTGGGACCTTTCTTCAGACTGAGTGTAGAGTGGTGCAAAGATCCTATAACGGAGCAAGATAGGCCACTCCTTCTGAATGCAATGGGCTGACGTGTAGTACGCAACGGAGCGGAACGTGGGCCTTTTTTTCATCCATTTCAGTAACCTTGACCCGACCCGACTCGCAGTGCAATCAACGTTGCGGGGGAACAGTTTGTGTTAATAAATTATCATTCTGAAAATGAGGAGAAGATTTTTACCAAAGAACTTTTATTTTTACGAGGATGTTTCCGTAACCGGCTTCCGTCTCCGCACTAGGATCTTTGCTCCGCTACGGGATCTTTGGTGCGGAGACGGAAGCTGGTTACGGAAATGGGGCCGAAAATTACCCATGAATCTGCCCATGACCGTACTACGTGTTTTTGGTCGAGTGGACGATCTTGCTCCGCTATAGGACCTTTGGAGTGGAGGGAAGAAAGCTGGAAAAGAGCTGGGAGGAGGAGGGGGAGGGAGGTGCAGTTCAAAGCCAGGCAAGTGGTAGATGGATAAAGGGGAGGACAGGTGATTGGTAGATGGGTGGAGTTAGTGACAATGGCCTGATGTGCAAAGATGCATTTGCAGAAATCCTCCTTTCATGCTACCCCTTGATTAATCTTGGTCATCAATCTCCATGTGCGGCTCTGTCCATTTTACTTATGATAGGTTAAGCATCTCGGAATATTCAACAACAATGTCAAAAGAGGAATTTATCATGGCTATGTTCTCTCTCCCATCTCCCACTCTGAGAAAATAGCGGAGTCAGGGGATATGGGGAGAAGGCAGGAACGGGGTACTGATTGGGGATGATCAGCCATGATCACATTGAATGGCGGTGCTGGCTCGAAGGGCCGAATGGCCTACTCCTGCCCCTATTGTCTATTGTCTATTGTGTGTTGAATGACTACAGAGGGAGCAGAGGATATTTGAGTGCGTGACGGGCTGTGGTTGTGGTAATGGAGCAGCCTCTAATGTAATTGGCGATGCAGGAGCTAGTGAGTCTGGTGGTGGAGATGGAGATGAATGGACCAATCTGTTCCCACTTCGGCAAAGTAGGAGCCCAGGGAACAGATTGGCCGCATCCCAACTGGAGAACGGGGAACACCTTGCGGCCAATCCAACCGGAAAAAGGAAGGCAAGAAACATGGAAAATGGCTCTGCAACTTGCATGGAGCCGCACAGTGTGGAAACAGGCCCTTCAGCCCAACTCATCCATGCTGACCAAGGTGCCCCATCTATGCTAGTCCCACCTGCCCACGCTTGGCCCATACCCCTCTAAACATTTAATCCATGTACCTGTCCAGGTGTCTTTTATACACCTGAAGTGTCTGAAGAAGGGTTCTGACACGAAACGTCACCTGTTCGTGTAACTTCTGAGGGTCAACTGTTGAGATTCATAGTCATACAGCGCAGAAACGGGCCCTTCGGCCCAACTCGCCCATGCCAACCATGATGCCCCATCCACACACATCCCATCTGCCCGCGTTTGGGTCATATCCCTCTAATCTTTTCTTGTCATGTACCTGCCCAAGTTTTTTTTTATATTTCCATGGCTCCAACTAAGCCTCCGACACCTCGTTCCATACACCAACCACCCTCTGAGTGAAAATGTTGCCCCTCTGATTGCTGTTAAATCGATGTGGAGGGGGTGTTTCCACTGGTGGGAGGGTCTAGGACTAGAGGGCACAGCCTCAGAATTAAAGGACATTCCTTTAGGAAGGAGAGGAGGAGGAATTTTCTTGTCAGAGGGTGGTGAATCTGTGGAATTCTTTGTCACAGAAGGCTGTGGAGGCCAAGTCAATGGGTATATTTAAGGCAGAGATAGATAGATTCTTGATTAGTATGGGGTGTCAAGGGTTGTGGGGAGAAGGCAGGGGAATGGGGTTGAGAGGGAGAGTTAGATCAGCCATGATTGAATGGTGGAGTAGACTTGATGGGCCGAATGGCCTAATTCTGTTCCTTTCACTTATGACGTTATGTCCTTGCCCCTCCAACCTCAATTCTATGTCCTCTGGTTCTTGATTCCGCTACCCTGGGTCAAAGACTTTGTGCATTCACCCTGTCTACCCCCCATGATTTTAAACACCTCTTTTAGATTACCCCTCAGCTTCCAAGGAATAAAGTCCTATCTCTCCCAGGATTACTGTTCAACTGAACCATGATCTTTCTGTACTTCACCGCAAGATTTTTACATCATATGTGTCGGGCTTAAGTTCATCACCCGAATCCATTTTCAAGCTCTTGGCCCTTGGCTTTGAGGGTTCCATTCTATCAAGAGCACATCCAAAACGTTGTGTAGGAAGGAACTGCAGATGCTGGTTTATACTGAAGATGGACACAAAGAGACTGCAGTCTGAAGAAGGGTTCTGACCCAAAATGTCACCCATCCCTTTTGTCCAGAGATGCTGCCTGACCCGCTGAGTTACTGAGCTCTGCGAAACGTCACCTATCCATGTTCTCCACAGATGCTGCCTGACCCGTTGAGTTACTCCAACACTCTGTGAAACGTCACCTATCCATGTTCTCCACAGATGCTGCCTGACCCGCTGAGTTACTCCAGCACTCTGTGAAACGTCACCTATCCATGTTCTCTAGAGATGCTGCCTGACCCACTGAGTTACTCCAGCACTCTGTGAAACTTCACCTATACATGTTCTCTGGAGATGCTGCCTGACCCGCTGAGTTACTCCAGCATTTTGCATAAACTTCAAGCCTACTGTCCTGAGGAACTACAACTATGAAGTCTCAAAGCAGCAATCACGGCCTCCTGCTGCTGTATACTCAAGGGGTAAGCACAGCCGGGAGAACTGTCCTTATCTTCAAAATATTGTCAATGGACTCTTTACGCCTAGCAGATAGGATCTGAATCTTGGCAATGACAAATGCCAACTCTGACACTTCATCACTCCCCCCACACTGGAGGCCAGCCGAGACTGTATCCTGAAGTCGCTGGAGGATTTTAGAATCAAGTGCACAGATGCAACCATCTGAGCTTCAGCCCACAGATAGAGCATAAACCCATGGGATCATTGCATGGATTTAGATCGTGAGGTCCAGATCGGCCGCCTCTGCACATTTTCGAGGGGACTTCCGGGGGAAGGGATTTCAACCGCGTTCTCGTAATTTTGCCCGGATCAAAGGACAATTTTCCGGAAAATCAGTGATGCAACCGAACTTAATTTTCCGTGAAACATTTGGGAAAAGGATGTGTATGGTAATATTTGAGTCCAAGTCTCTCTTTCTTTTCCCTTGCTGTGTTAATGAAGATATCAACTAATTTAAAATCAACAGGGTAATATCTCCACAAAGAGGAATGTTAGATCCACATTTGAAGCCATAACATCAGGTCCCTAATAGAAAGCAATTATTGCCAAACTAATTGGATAAATCAGTGGGGGATTTCTCCCACGAGGAAGATTTTTTGAACAGGATTGTTATTAATGGAGTGAAGAACTTATGTTTCTGAATACCACCCTGCCAAAATGTGAGAACTGAATTCAATAAATTTGGCAATTCACAAATAAATGGAAAAATAATTTCTATGAAATTTATTGGATTGTCACCAAGACCCAACTGGTTCATTATGATGTTTAAGAAGGAACTGCAGATACTGGAAAATCGAAGGTAGACAAACATGCTGGAGAAACTCAGCGGGTGCGGCAGCATCTATGGAGCGAAGGAAATAGGCAACGTTTCGGGTCGAAACCCTTCTTCAGAAGAAGTGTTTCCGCCCAAAACGTTGCCTATTTCCTATTTCAGGCAGCATCTGTGGAGAACATAGATAGGTGACGTTTCACAGAGTGCTGGAGTAACTCAGCGGGTCAGGCAGCATCTGTGGAGAACATAGATAGGTGACGTTTCACAGAGTGCTGGAGTAACTCAGCGGGTCAGGCAGCATCTCTGGAGAGAAGGAATGGGTGACGTTTCGGGTCGAGACCCTTCTTCAGACTGATGTACTTGTTCATTATGAAGTTTCTTTAGTCAGAGGGTAGTGAATCTGTGGAATTCTCTGCCACAGACGGCTGTGGAGGCCAAGTCAGTGGGTATTTTTAAGGCGAAGATTGACAGATTCTTGATTAGTACGGGTGACAGGGGATTTGGGGAGAAGGCAGGAGAATGGGGTTAGGAGGGTGAGATAGATCAGCCATGATTGAATGGTGGAGTAGACATGATGGGCCGAATGGCCTAATTCTGTTTCTTTGAGTTATGAACGTATGGACTTAGGTGGATTTGCTGCCTTACTGCGCCAGAGACCCGGGTTCCATGCTGGCGGTGTAGACTTGATGGGACAAATGGCCTAATTTGCTCCGACAACGTAAGGGATTGGACAGGCTGGAGGCAGGATAAATGTTTCCGATGTTGGGGGAGCCCAGAACCAGGGTTCACAGTTTTTGAGAATAAGGGGAAGGCCATTTAGGACCCAGATGAGGAAAAACATGGAAACCCGAATCAGGAATTTTGTGCATTTTCCTCATTTCTCCAAACAGCGGCAGTTCATCTTCAGGAGATCTTTGTTACATTTTGCTGTATTTCTCACGGACCACCCAGATCGTGTTTTCCCATCGACCTCCGACAAGAAAGGCTCCCTGAAGCACCACCTCTCTGGTAGATGTTTACACTTTCCCAACAAAGTCTGCCAGAAGTGGGGGGAGGGGTTGGGGGGGAAATGCTGACTCTTCAATCACTGTATGGATTGACAACCATGAGATGCACTGCCCAAAACATTGAGCGCTCCACATCAATATGGTGCAATTGTAGCAATCCTCCCTTGCCTGATCGGAAAATAAATTAGTTATAAAACCCTCCGCTGTAAGATAAAAGGAGCTTTTTTGTTTCCTCTATCTGGTTACCAGATCGGCCTTTGTATTTGTCAGGTGGGACCAAATCCTCTTGTGTTCTGTTGCATACAGCTTGCTTGGTCTCTAGCCTTCTCCTGATAGAGACTGATAGCAGCATTTACAATTATCAGGCATATATAGCCAGAAATGTTTTCCCCCAGGGTGGAAATATCAAATACTGCAGGGCATGGTTTTAAGGTGAGAGGGGCAATGTTTAAGGAGATGTGCGGGGCAGGTATGTTTACCCAGAGGGGGGTGGATGCCTGGAACGCGCTGCCAGGGGTGCTGGTGGAGGCAGATACGATAGTGATGTTTAAGAGGCCTTTAAATGGACACATGGGTATGGAGGGATATGGATCACGTCAGACAGAGGAGATTGACATAACTTGGCTTCAAGTTTGGCATGGACTTTGTGAACCAAAGGGCCTGTTCCTGTGCTGTTCAGTTCTATGTTCTTTATTGCCACTGCATGTAAGAGTTGATCCATATCCCTCTCTCTCTCTCTCTGCCCCTAAGGTGCAAGTTGCATACAGCAGTTTGCCTTGTTACAAGTGAGCCCCATCTTGTTGTTGTGTAGCTACAGCACTCGTGACCTGCATTCAGTGGAATCATTGATCTAACACCTCTGGGCTTGATGTCACTCTTACCTGGATCGCAAGGTTGTCAGGCTGCCCAACCTCTCCCTACAGCTCATGTTCCCGATGTTGGGGGAGTCCAGAACCAGGGGCCACACACAGTTTAAAAATAAGGAGTAAGCCATTTAGAACGGGGATGAGGAAACACTTTTTCTCACAGAGAGTCTGTGGAATTCTCTGCCTCAGAGGGCGGTGGATGCAGGTTCTCTGGATACTTTCAAGAGAGAGCTAGATAGGGCTCTTAAAGATAGCGGAGTCAGGGGATATGGGGAGAAGGCAGGAACGGGGTACTGATTGGGGATGATCAGCCATGATCACATTGAATGGTGGTGCTGGCTCGAAGGGCCGAATGACCTACTCCTGCACCTATTGCCTATTGTCTATTGCCCTCGAGTCCTAGCAACATCCTCGTAAATCATCTCTGCATTAATTCCAGCTCAATGCCATCTTTCCAGTGTGTAGGAAGGAACTGCAGATGCTGGTTTACACCAAAGTTAGGCACAAAACGGCCTTCATCGCAAATGAGCCCAAAATTCAACGGGGAATATGAATATTTTAAAATTTTAGCGTGGCATGGAGGGGCATAAATTATGCTGGTGCTTGTTACCGTATGAAAGAGGATTCTTTCTTCTCAAAGCTTCCTGGAGCACTTCACATACAATGGATGACTTTGAAGTGCCATCATTGTTATGTAGGTGGACATGGTAGCAGAAGAGGATGCAATTCATGGATAAATGAAACTGTGATTTTAAGGGGATTTGTCTTCATGAAAGAGAGCCTGATCAAAGCATTGATTTGAAAGGTAGAGGGGATTGGGAGATGAAAAGCCACCTCTCTCTCTCTCTCTCTCTCTCGCATCTCTTGCACCACAGGGTGATATTACCTTGCACAAAACCACAGAGCGCCATTGACAGTTATGAAACCATTATCATCAAATTTGCATCATGGAAAGTTGTCCATTTTTCCAAATGTACATTTTGGGCGGCACAGTGGGCGCAGGAGGTAGAACTTCTGCCTCACAGCGCAAGAGGCCCGGGTTCGATCCTGAACTGCGGAGTTTGCACGTTGTCTCTCTGTGACCGTCTGAAGAAGGGTTTCGCCCCGAAACGTCGCCTATTTCCTTCGCTCCATAGATGCTGCCTCACCCACTGAGTTTCTCCAGCATTTATGTCTACCTTCGATTTTCCAGCATCTGCAGTTCCTTCTTAAACAATTCTCCGTGACCGCGTGGGTTTCCTCCGGGTGCTCCAGTTTCCTCCCGCATCCCAAAGACGTGTAGGTTTGTAGGTTAATTGGCCCTCTGTAAATTGCCCCCTAGAATGTGGGAGTGGTTGAGAAAGCGGGATCACATGGAACTAGGGTCATCGATGGTCTGTCTCCACACTGTATCTCAGGCGCCTCTTTGACTTTAAACCTTACTTTGGACTTTAGAGATACAGAGCAGAAAGGTGCCCTTCGGCCCACTGAGTCCGTGCTGACCAGCAATCCCCTTGCACACTAAAACTATCCTGCACACCTGGCACAAGGTTTCTTTACAACTTAGCGAAGCCAATTAACCTACAGACCTAGATGTCTTTGGAGCGTGGGAGGAAACTGGAGCACCCAGAGAAAACCCACGTGGTCTCAGGGAAAACATACAAACTCCATACAGTCAGCACCCGAGGTCAGGATAGAACCCAGGTCTCTGGCCTGTGAGGCAGCAACTCTACTGTAGTGTCCAAGTCCCTTGGATGAGGCTAGAACCTACTTTTCCCAACTGAAAAGGGGGGGCTCCGCTAAGATCTGAATGTACAGGCGAGGTGAATCTTCACCCCAGCCTCCATCCACCTGCCCTGGGAATTAACGGATATGTTTCTCTTCACAGTTTGTCTTGCCTATCTTCGTCTGATCGCCCTTTGACTTCAAAGGGTGGGAGAATAAATACCTTAATGGACTCTGGCGAAGTCTGTAAACTGCTATCCAGATTTATGAAGGTGTAAATGGTTGTTCACAGTCGCAATGGATGACTTTCGATGTTACAACAGCATGTAAAGCATAGCTATTTCCACAGAGGTCGGTAGAAAATAACTAATTGCTCTTTCTGCTATATTATACTGAGAATCAAGTCAAGTGTTACCATGATATGGCAGCTGTTTTAGTTAAGAATACATTGCTGACTTTTAGAGATACAGCACAGAAACAGGCCCTTCGGCCCACTGAGTCGATGCCGGCCAGCGATCACCCCGCACACTAACACTATCCTACTACACACACTGGGGACAATTTACAATTTTACCAAAGCCAATTAACCTACAATCCTGGAGTGTTACAAATCTTTGGAGTGTGGGAAGAAACCAGAGCACCCGGAGAAAACCCACACAGGTCACGGGGAGAACGTACAAACTCCGTACAGACAGCGCCCGTAGTCAGGATTGAACCTGGATCTCTGGCACTGGGAGGCAGCAGCTCTACCCGCTGCGCCACCGTGCCGCAGCTGAATCGACCATATTGGTTGGCCCATTTATTCTGACGCCTACCTCAATTTCATTGGCAGTAAGACCAATGTCGATGGTAGATGGCTTTTGGTTCGCTGGCCTACATCATTCAGGGCACCGAGAGTAGAAGTTGGAACATTATATTATATTTGTTCAAGATTTGGACAAAGCCACATTTGGAGTGTTGTGCTCACTGTTAGTCACCCTGTAATTAAGGGATAATATTAGGCTGGAAGGAGTTCAGAGAAGATTTAAAAGGATGTTGCCAGGGCTTAAGGGCCTTCCATTGCAACCTCAAGAAATGGGGAGGACTTTATTCCTTAGAGTGCAGGAGGCTGATGGGTGTACTTATAGAGGAGGGGGATAGATAGGGTGAGTGCACAGTCTTTTTCCCCAGAGTAGGGGAATCAAAAACTAGAGGACATTGGTTTAAGGTGAAGGGGGAGAAGATTTAATAGGAACCTGAGTGGGTAATTTTTTCACTCAGAGTGTGGGTGGGTGTGTGGAACGAGCTGCCGGAGGAGGTAGTTAAGGCAGGTACAATAACAACATTTAAAAGACATAGAAACATAGAAATCTGAGGAAGAGTTTCGGCCCGAAACGTTGCCTATTTCCTTAGAATGCTGCATAGATGCTGCCGCACCCACTGAGTTTCTCCAGCACTTTTGTCTACCTTAGAAACATAGCAAACAGATGCAGGAGCAGGCCATTCGGCTGTTCCAGCCAGCACCGCCATTTAATATGATCATGGCTGATCATCCAAAATCAGTACCCCAATCCTGCTTTCTCCCCAGATCCCTTGATTCCATTAGCCCTTGGAGCTTGATCTAACTCTCCCTCTCTTTCCCTTGAATCCCTTGGATGGGCACGTGGGTACGAAAGGTTTAGAGGGACCTGGGCCAAAGATGTGAATAGATGGGGCACATTGGTCAGCATGGATGAGTTGGGCCGAAGGGCCTGTTTCTGTGCTGAATGACACTGTGATGTTGCCTACTCTCTCCAGTATGTGCCAACTGGCAACAGCTACAGTATGGCATTTATTCCCATCTCTATAAGCAGCATTGTGGGATATTATTGGTATGCTATTCAAGGTCAAGAGAAAACAAGGTTTTAAAAGAAGTCCTTGGCAAGGAATGACTAATTCACTCTATCGGGAACTGCACTGTATTCATTTGGAGAAGCACTGAGTTCCATTCATGCGGAAAAAGATTTTTATTTACATAGAACCCTTCACAGCAAGGCAATTTCCCAACGCACTTTGAACCTATGGTACATGATATTGGTTAGGCTGCATTTTCAGTATGAGTGAGAATGAGAGGGTAAGAGAAGGAGAGAGAGAGAGAGAGAGAGAGAGAGAGAGAGAGAGAGAGAGAGAGAGAGAGAGAGAGAGAGAGAGAGAGAGAGAGAGAGAGAGAGAGAGGAGAGAGAATGAGAGAGAACGGGACAGGGATCAGATTGTTCAATGCCGTCAACAGAGACCTCACTTTTGTTCCCCTCCACCCCCACCTCAATGAGTTCCGGGTCCACCACGATGTAGAGCTTTTCTTCCGTCGCCTCCGTGCCTTTTGCTATCGGAAAGAGTCCTCGTCACCCAGTGATGACTCTTTCTCACGCCTCCACCAGTCCCACTCCTTTTGGAATTGTCTTCATCCGAAACGTCAACCATTCCTCCAGAGATGCTGCCTGACCTACTGAGTTAAGTGCCCACTTGGCCGTCATTTGCACGTCAAACAGATGGCGCGCGAAGATTTTGTACATCACAAAATCCTGCGACGCCGCGCACGGCCGCATGTCACTGCCTATGTCATCACGCACCACATACTCGTAATGCGCACCATGCGCGCGTTACATGTGTGTCACGACGCACGCGTCATGCATCGTGACGCGTAACTGATGTCGCGTAAATTACGCGCGTAATGACGGCCACTTGGGCGTCAATTTGCACGTCATGCAGGTAGATTTTGTGAATCCCAATATCCTGGGCCGCCGCACGCGACCGCGCGTCACTGTGTACGTCACCACGCACCATGCGCGCGCGTCGTACGTCGTGACGCGTAAATGACGCCAAAACGGGACAGGCCCTTTACTCCAGCACTTTGTGTCTATCTTTGGCGTAAAGGAGTATCTACAATTCCTTCCTTCATTAATAAGGGACGTTATCAGATTGTTAACACATTGCGCTCTGTTGCTGTGTACAAATTGGCGAGCATTTTTATTTGCTTTGCACATATGATTATGCTACAAAAATAATTCATTGACCACAAAGTGCAGAGGTTTATAAAAATAGAACATACAGTCAGTTTTATTTTTCTATTTGTGTTTAGCATTGACAAAATTCTCACTAATCTTTGCTTGTTTTATGTATTGCACTCCACAATCCTACTCAGCAAAGCTAGCTTCTATTATGTGTAGGAAGCAACTGCAGATGCTGGTTTAAATCGAAGGTAGACACAAAATGCTGGAGTAAATCAGCGGGACAGGCAGCATCTCTGGATGTCCAGTAAGAAGGGCCACGACCCGAGATGTCACCCATTCCTTCTCTCCAGAGATGCTGCCCGTCCCGCTGAGTTACTCCAGCTTTTTGTGTCTACCTGGCTTCTATTACGTCTTGCCTTGCTTTGATTTGAGCAGAATTAAATAAAGTTGTCGCTTCAAGTAGGGTTGATTTAGTTGGCAGAGTCTCCTGTAGATATAATTGTTGTCATAAGGTTATAAGGAAAAGGAGTAGAATTAGGGCATTAGGTCCATCAAGTCTATTCCACCATTCAATCATGGCTGATCTATCATTCCCTCTCAACCCCATTCTCCTGCCTTCTCCCCATAACCCCCAACACCCGTACTAATCAAGAATCTGTCAATCTCTGCCTTAAAAATATCCCAAGGCCTGGCCTCCACAGCCTTCTGTGGCAAAGAATTCCACAGGTTCACCTAGAGAAATTTCTCCTCATCTTTTTTCTAAAGATGCATCCTTTTATTCTGAGGCTGTGCCCTCTGGTCCTAGACTCTCCCACTTGTGAAAACATCCTCTCCCCATCCATTTCACTTTTGGATCCACGTCCCCACATCCAATCCAGACTACAACTTATATTGGTTAAATACGAATTAGTACGAACCTTAGCATTCTGACCAATATTCTTCAGCCAGCTGCTTCTAATACAACCCTTATTACAATCCGTCCAAAATCACCAATTGCAGCGAGTTTGTTATTTTACTCTACTCCAATGAAACCGCTACAAAATAATTCAATTTAAACAAAGTGGTTTGAAACACAAATTAAAGTTCCTGCCATACTTGTACCCAATTGGTGCTGACCTCTCTGGCATTTGTATCGTTTTTCTCATTGATTCGAATGCCCCTCTTACCCAAAGTGTCACAGCTTTATTGTGAAGTCCGTTCTACTGACTCTAACCCCGGCATTATCAACTCCCGTCACTCCCTGAGTTTATCAGTTGTTAGCCTGTTAATGGAAATTTCCCTTCAAGAATCCAATCACACATATTTATTTTGAATGTACTTTGCATAAGAATAAACAATCATTAACATTTCCCCTCAGTGTTATATTTATACTGTTTTTTCTCCCTGGCAATGTCGGCTTCTAACTTGCCTTTGAGACCAGGTATCTACGTCGCATATTAACAAGTTAAAACAGACAATGATGCCTGACAGTGTGCAGGGAGGAACTGCAGATGCTGGTTTAAACCGAAGACTGACACAGAATGCTGGAGTAACTCAGCAGGTCAGGCAGCTTCTGGAGAGAAGGAATGGGTGACGTTTTGGGTCGAGACCCTTCTTCAGACTGAGAGTCGGGGTGAACGAGAGATATAGATGGCACTTAGGGCAAATGAACGGAAGATACTCAGATACTCAAACGGTAATCAAGGAAGTGTGGAGCCCACAATGGTCCATTGTTGGCTGTGGGGTAGGTGATAATGAGTTATGCAGACAATGGAACTCAACAGGACGACAGTGAAACTAGTACGAAGACTAGGGTGGGGGAGGGATGGAGGGGGAGGGGGGGTGCAAGCGTTACTTGAAGTTAGAAAATCACAATTCATACAGCTGGGTTGTAAGCTGCCCAAGCAAAATATGTTCACAGGACTGTTTTCAAAGAGAAGCAGCTGGCTCACAATGCCAGAGACCCGGGTTAGATCCTGACCTCGGATGCTGTCTAAACGGAGTTTGCACGTTCTCCCTGTGGCCATGTGCACTTCCTCCGGGTGCTCGGGTTTCCCAAAGACGTGCGGGTTTTGTAGGTTAATTGGCCCACTGTAATAGCCCACGAGTGTAGGGAATGGATGAGAAAGTGGGAAAACATAGAACCAACTCCACTCAACAGCCAAAAATCTGTAGCCTCCCTTTGATCTGGTATTTTGTTGGTTCACATGCTTGATCAATAGTGTTTTACCATTAATATCTTATTATTATTAATGTTTAGTGTTTTCTAAGTTATTCGTAAATTTCACTGTATGTCATGTTGTTACTTGTGGGCGGAGCACCAAGGCAAATTCCTTGTATGTGAATACTTGACCAATAAACTTACTTACAGTGGCTTGCAAAAGTATTCATACCCCTTGAACTTTTCCACATTTTGTCACGTTACAACCACAAACTTAAATGTATTTTATTGGGATTTTATGTGATAGACCAACACAAAGTGGCGCATAATTTGTGAAGTGGAAGGAAAATGATACATGGTTTTCAAATTTTTTTACAAATAAAAAACTGAAAAGTGTGGCATGCAAAAGTATTCAGCCCCCTTTACTCTGATACCCCTAAATAAAATCCAGTGCAACCAATTGTCTTCAGAAGTCACCTAATTAGTAAATAGAGTCCACTTGTGTGTAATCTAATCTCAGTATAAATACAGCTGTTCTGTGAAGGCCTCAGAGGTTTAATAGAGAACATTAGTGAACAAACAGCAAAATGAAGCCCAAGGAACACACCAGACAGGTCAGGGATAAAGTTGTGGAGAAGTTTAAAGCAGGGTTAGGTTATAAAAAAATATCCCAAGCTTTGAACATCTCACAGAGCACTGTTCAATCCATCATCCAAAAATGGAAAGAGCATGGCACAACTGCAAACCTACCAAGACATGGCCGTCCACCTAAACTGACAGGTCGGGCAAGGAAAGCATTGATCAGAGAAGCAGCCAAGAGGCCCATGGTAACTCTGGATGAGCTGCAGAGATCCACAGCTCAGGTGGCAGAATCTGTCCACAGGACAACTATTAGCCGTGCACTCCACAAATCGGGCCTTTAAGGAAGAGTGGCAAGAAGAAAGCCATTGTTGAAACAAAGCCATAAGAAGTCCCATTTGCAGTTTGCCACAAGCCATGTGGGGACACAGCAAACATGTGGAGGAAGGTGCTCTGGTCTGATGAGACCAAAATTGAAATTTTTGGCCTAAATGCAAAACACTATGTGTGGTGGAAAACTAACACTGCACATCACCCTGAAGTCACCATCCCCACTGTGAAACATGGTGGTGGCAGCATCATGCTGTGGGGATGCTTTTCTTCAGCAGGGACAGGGAAGCTGGTCAGAGTTCATGGGAAGACGGATGGAGCCAAATACAGGGCAATCTTGGAAGAAAACCTGTTAGAGTCTGCAAAAGACTTGAGACTGGGGCGGAGGTTCACCTTCCAGCAGGACAACGACCCTAAACATACAGCCAGAGCTACAATGGAATGGTTTAGATCAAAGCATATTCATGTGTTAGAATGGCCCAGTCAAAGTCCAGACCTAAATCCAATTGAGAATCTCTGGCAAGACTTGAAAATTGCTGTTCACAGACGCTCTCCATCCAATCTGACTGAGCTTGAGCTATTTTGCAAAGAAGAATGGGCAAAAATGTCAGTCTGTAGATGTGCAAAGCTGGTAGAGACATACCCCAAAAGACCTGCAGCTGTAATTGCAGCGAAAGATGGTTCTACAAAGTATTGACTCAGGGGGGGCTGAATACTTTTGCACGCCACACTTTTCAGTTTTTTTTTTGTAATAAAATTTGGAAACCATGTATCATTTTCCTTCCACTTCACAATTATGCACCACTTTGTGTTGGTCTATCACATAAAATCCCAATACAATACATTTATGTTTGTGGTTGTAACGTGACAAAATGTGGAAAAGTTCAAGGGGTATGAATACTCTTGCAAGCCACTGTACTTACTTACGTAACCAGTGTGAACGGGTGATCGATGGTCGGCGTGGACTCAATGGGCCAAAGGGTCTGTTTTCATGCTGTATCTCTAAACTAAACCAAACTAAACTCAAAATTAACAGCATGCTCCTTTGGAGATACAACAGGAACTGCAGATGCTGGTTTACAAACCAAGACACAAAGTGCTGGAGTAACTCAGCAAGTCAGGCAGCGTACGCCCATCCCATACATTTCCAAAAAACTACGCTATTGATCACATTTTGATCAAGCTCAACCCCGCTACGTCCTTGACAAAGTGCATGCATTTATTTTCAACAACCCCCGGCCACTTTCTCATGTATTCCCCAATGTGGATCCAATATATAGAAGCAGTTCCACTTAGTGTTTATAATTAATTCAGGTAATATTAAGTAGAATGAAACGAAATGAAACATGGTTCACTTTCAATTTTCACCACATCTGCTTAGAGTAAGAATAAATAATTAACTTTCCGCCTCTGCGCTGCAATATTGTACATTCCTTATTGCTCTTCATTCTGATCAGTGCGTCTGGGATCTCTGAGTGCGACTTCATTGGATATTCGTTCACCATAAATATCGTGTATTGTATCTAAATTTGCTGGTGATATGAATGTAGTTTAGGGAGGGAGTGGTGAGAGGGACGCCAATGGATGAAGTCGGATTTTTGTTTTGACTTACTTTAGTTTTAGTTTAGAGATGCAGCGCAGAAACAGGCCCTTCGGCCCACCGAGTCTGCGCTGACCAGCGATCTCCGCACACTAACGGGCCTGTCACACTTAGGCGATTTTTTTGAGCAACTACTGGCGACTGCTGCAAAGTTTTCAACATGTTGAAAGTTTTTCGGCAACAGTGGCGACAATTTTTGTTGTCGTAGGTTGTCGCCAGGTGCCGTCGGTGCATTCCATTAAAATTAGTCGCTGGCAGTCGCCTAAACAGTCGCCTAAGTGGGACAGGCCCTTAACGCTATCCTACACACACTAGGGACAATTTACAATCATACCAAGCCAATTAACCTACAAATCTGTATGTCTTTGGAGTGAGCACCCTTTGGAGGGGGGCAGGGTGGCGCAGCGGGTAGAGTTGCTGCCTAACAGCACCAGAGACCCAGGTTTGATCCTGACTACGGGTGCTGTCTGTACAGACAATGTCTATACCCGCGTGGGTTTTCTCCGAGATCTTCGGTTTCCTCCCACACTCCAAAGACGTGCAGCTTTGTAGGTTAATTGGCTTGGTATTAAAAATGTACATTGTAGCTAGTGTGTGTAGGATAGTATTCTTCACGGCGGTCCTCCCCACGCCGACTCCTCCTCTGTTCCATCTCCCCTGCAGCGGCGTCCCCACTTCCACATGTCCGTCCCCGTCTATCGGTCAGCGCCATCATCGACCGGCGCGCCGACCTCGCCATTATCGCCGCAGGATCCTCTCCGGACACCTCTGTGCGCACCCACGCAGGTCACGGGGAGAACTTGCAAAATCCGTACAGACAGCACCCGTAGTCAGGATGGAACCCACGTCTCTGGTGCTGCTTCATACATTTCGTTCCGACCAAAATAACAGCGGCAGCTTGTATTTATTTAACACCTTTTGGGTAATAACTTAGTCTTCTCAAAGTGATTCACCAGTGTAAAAGCAAACCATGGGTTGACACCAAACCAGAGAAGGAGGAATTAGGACCGGTGACCAAAAACGAGATCACAGAAAGAGGCTATAAATGAGCATCTCTAAACGGCAGTAAGATATGTGTCACAAGTCAAGAGAAGACACAAGGAACTGCAGTTGCTGGAATCTTGCATAAAACACACAGAGTGCTGGAGTAACTCAACTGAACAGGCAGCATCTTTGGAGGACAGTGATAGGCACAGTTTCCGGTCGGGATCTGGAATCAATAGAGTTTTTTTGTCATATATACCAGCAAAAGAAATAATAATAAAATTCTTACTCTTTAGTCAGAGGGTGGTGAATCTGTGGAATTCTTTGCCACAGAAGGCTGTGGAGGCCATGTCAGTGAATATTTTTAAGGCAGAGATTGATAGATTCTTGATTAGTACGGGTGTCAGAGGTTATGGGGAGAAGGCAGGAGAATGGGGTTAGGAGGAAGAGGAAGATCAGGCATGATTGAATGGTGGGGTAGAGTTAATGGGCCGAATGGCCTAATTCTGCTCCTATCACTTATGAACTTGCAACAGCATGACAGTTCTGTGAATGCAGTAACACACAGATAAAATATAATATAACAAAACAATTCTATGAATAAATAAACAAAAGAAACCCTTAATCCTGAGTGCAACCAAAGATAGTCCGTAGAAGATCCCAGTTGCTTAGGTTATTGGTCAGTGTTCTGCAGTGTTCAAGAGCCTGATGGTTGTTGGGAAGCATCTGTTCTTGAACCTGGAGGTCACCGTTCTCAAGCTCCTGTGCCTTCTTTTCTATGGTTGAAGTGTAATAGACAATAGACAATAGGTGCAGGAGAAGGCCATTCGGCCCTTCGAGCCAGCACCGCCATTCAATGTGATCATGGCTGATCATCCCCAATCAGTACCCCGTTCCTGCCTTCTCCCCATATCCCCTGACACCGCTATCTTTAAGAGCCCAATCTAGCTCTCTCTTGAAAGCATCCAGAGCCCTCTGAGGCAGAGAATTCCACAGATAGATTTATCCTTGTGTGTATAGAAAGTGCCTTTAACGTGATAAAACATCCCAAGGTCCTCCTCAGCAACATCACAATCAGTTTGACATTAGTAAATAAACAATGACTGGCTCCACTATGTTACTGGGCTATTAATTTGGAACATGGACTATGATCTAGAGACCAGAGTTCATATCCCATCAAGGCCGATCACAAGTATAAAGTCAGTTAATTAAAGTTGGTTAATTAAAAGGTCTGGAGTTTCTCTACACCTGAGACATCAATGGGCAGGGAGAGAAGGAACAGAGATATAATTCTACGGTAGAGGATCAGATGTGATTGCATTGAGGGGAGACCTGATAAAATAAAGTGTATACAATTATGAGAGGCACAGAGACAGTAGACAATCAGAACCTTTATCACAGGAAGGAAATATCAAATACTAGTGGGCACAGTTGTAAGTTGAGAGGGGCAAGTTTTATTACACAGAGGGTGGTGGGTGCCTGGGACACGCTGCCAGGGGTGGGGGTGGAGGCAGGTACAATAGTGGTGTTTAAGAGGCTTTTGGATAGGCACATGTATATGCAGGGAGTGGAGGGACGCGGATTATGAGCAGGCGGATAGAGTTGGTCTTGGCATCATGCTCGGCACGGACATTGTAGGGAGAAGGGCCTGTTCCTGTGTTGTACTGTTCTATGGATAGGAAGGAACTGCAGATGCTGGCTTACACCAAAGATAGGCATAAAATGCTGGAGTAACCCAGCGGTTCAGGCAGCATCTCTGGATAGAAGGACTGGGTGACTTTCAAGTTGGGACCCTTCTTCGGACCCAAAACATCACCATGGACAGAAGGAATGGGTGACTTTTCGGATCTGAAGAAGGGTCTCGACCTGAAACGTCACCCATTCCTTCTATCCAGAGACGCTACCTGTCCCGCTGAGTTACTCCAGCACCTTGTGTCTGTACTGTTCTATGAATGATGGAAAGCCTTGAGAAGGATATTAGGATAGCATGAAACTACTGTGAATGTGTGATCAATGGTCATTGTGGGCTGAAGGGCCTGTATCCATGCTGCATCTCTAAAATCTGTATCATTGGAAAAGTGGAAAGGGAATGATTTGGATACCAGGAAGGTTTATCTGTTTTGGATCCTTTTTCTTCCAGCAGTCAGGCACTTGGTAGGCCCATTCTGCAAGGAGTACAGACAGGGTGAGTCAGGTTAAAGACAGTTCGATACTTCAGCGTTGGAGTGGAGGCGATTAAGAAAACGGAAGCCTTTCTAAATATAAACGTTACAATTCCTCGGACAATTTGGCATGCGTCACAAGCAGAGGAGACAGAGAGCTTCCAACACAATGCAGCTGGGGTCATCGAAGAGCAGAACAAAACGTAGACCTATTTATGTCTCAATAAAATAGCGACTGCAATAGACTCTGCAAATGAGATTGGGCTTGAGATAAGCTTATGTGATGCCTGATCTCTCTCGAGTTTCGCTGTCTGCAGGTCAGTTGGTCAAGTCCAACCTCACCGATTTAACCTCATTTTTAGTTTAGAGATACAGGCCCTTCAGCCCAACAGTCCATGCCGACCATCGATCTCCCATTCACGCCACTGTGTTATCCCACTTACCCATCCACTCCCTACACACCAGAGGGGCAGTTAATCTACAAACACGCACGTATACAAACTGAAGCACCCGTTAGCAAACCCACGCTGTCACAGGAGGCACGTGCAAACTCCACACACACAACACCCAAGGTCAGGATTGAACCTGGGTCTCTGGTGCTGTGAGGCAGCAACTCTACCTGCTGTGCCTTTGTGTCGCCCACTTTCATTAAGAGATAATTGATTCAATTAAATGAAAAACACTGCATCAATCACCCATTCACACTAGTTCTGTGCTATCAAGGATATTGTGGACCGAAGGGCCCGTTCCTGTATTTCTGCCCACTCCCCGGCCCATCGGTTACCCCAACCCCCACCCTAGTCGTGTCTTTGCCGTCCCCCCCTGATCTCCCCCTTTCCATACGGGTAACGGTCTGTCCTCAACAGAGGCCTCACCTTCGTTCCCCTCTGACCCCACCTCAACGAGTTCCAGATCAGCCACCAGTAGAGCTTTTCTTACGTGGCCTCCGCCCCTAAGCCTTTTTCTATGGGACTAAAGCTACCTACGGCTCCCGCGCCTACCTACAACGACATGGCAACCCCACTACCACTGCACCTACCACTACAGGATTATCGATTTTCTCCATGGCGACCAACTTTTGGACACAGAAACATTTTCACCATGTTGAAAAATTTGCTACGACCATACTGAGACCGCGACTAGTTCCCAGAATGCGGGAACTCCTCGTGACCATTAAGGAGACTCACCAGAGACCACCAGCGAACATGTGGTGATCATGAGGCGAGCGCAGAGTCTCCTGCCTAAAAAGTGTCTTCACCACTCTGTGATGACCGTCTCCACCAGTCCCCTCCTGTTGGACTCCCCAGAACGGCCGTCAACCCTCTCTAGACCTTTTCATTTCTAACTGCCGGTGTGACATCACCCGTCTCATCTTTTCCTCTCCTGTTTATCTAGTCTAATCTCAGCAGTCTGAAGAAGGGTCTCGACCCGAGATGTCACTCATTCCTTCTCTCCAGAGATGTTGCCTGTCCCGCTGAGTTACTCCAGCTTTTTGTGTCTATCTTCGGTTTAAAGCAACATCTGTCCACGGTAAGGGCTTGGACACGCTAGAGGCAGGAAACATGTTCTCGATGTTGGGGGAGTCCAGAACCAGGGGCCACAGTTTAAGAATAAGGAGTAAGCCATTTAGAACGGAGATGAGGAAACACTTTTTCTCACAGAGAGTGGTGAGTCTGTGGAATTCTCTGCCTCAGAGGGCGGTGGAGGCCGGTTCTCTGGATATTTTCGAGAGAGAGCTAGATAGGGCGCTTAAAAATAGAGGAGTCAGGGGATATGGGGAGAAGGCAGGAACGGGGTACTGATTGGGGATGATCAGCCATGATCACATTGAATGGCGGTGCTGGCTCGAAGGTCCAAATGCAGGAGTACCTACACCTATTGTCTATTGTCTATTATCTGCAGTTCCTCCCCACACATTTCAATTAAACTAAAACTGGGGATATGTCACAACTTTTCTTTGCCAGTTTCTCAATGTTTCCTTCGTTCTGTACATACAGGAATTGTTACAAGTCTTTGTACTTATAATTAGCAATTGTTGCTACACACTTTGGTGTGTTTGGCAACTCCACTGTTTGATTATGAGTAGGAAAGTTGCACAAAGTGCAAATCGAGGGACTGCAATGGTCTACACTAGCTTTAGATCGTAGAGATACAATGCAGAAACAGAGCCCACCGAGTACTCCAGCATTTTGTGTTTTATCTTCGGTTAAATCTAGCATCTGCAGTTCCTTCCGACACTGTACAGTTCCATGTTGCTGTGCTATTTCCCTGCTCTCCAATGGGCTTGTACCGCCCAACGCCACAAAGACATAGCGAATGAGAGTCGAGAATGTTTCATTTTTCATGTGATCCGAGGCAGAACAATGAATAGCTTACTTGCAGCAGCACAACAGGGTTTGTGAACATTATACTCACTGGATAATGTATTAAGCAAGCAACAAAAATGAAGTTCAATAAATAAAAGAAAATCATATATAATGTCAGGTGCAAAAAGCAAGACAAAGCCCAAGGTCCCTGATGCAAGTTTGGAGTTCGCAGCTCAGAGAAAGATGACAAGGAAGAGGAGGAAAGGAATTCACGAGCATCCTTCAACTGTCCCCAGCGCTGCAAGAGAAGCAGTTGGTCTCTTTTAACCCTCTTTGAGCAGATGCAATGGACAAGCAATGGGCAGTTGCTGCCTTACAGCGCCAAAGACCTGGGTTCGATCCTGACCACGGGTGCTGTCTGTACGGAGTTTGCACATTCTCCCCGTGACCTGTGTGTAGGGTAGTGTCAGTGTGCAGGGATCACTGGTCGGTGCGTACACGGTGGGCAAAAGGGCCTGTTTCCGCGCTGTAGGAATGAAATGTGGAAATATTTCACAGAGTGCAGGAGTAACTCAGCGGGCCAGGCAGCATCTGTGGAGAACATGGAAATGTGTAGGAAGGAACTGCAGATGCTGGTTTAAACCAAAGATAGACACAAAATGCCGGTCACTCGCTGGGTCAGGCAGCATCTCTGGAGAGAAGGAATGGCTGATGTTTTTTGTCGAGACCCTTCTTCAGAGTGAAAGAATTGGCACCATCTAAATGCACACTAGCACCACCCCCACTCTCTCTCCCAGTATAAAGAAGACCTGTCCTGACCTGTCTGAAACGCACTCACGTCATATCCATGTTCTCCACAGATGCTCACCTATCCATGTCTGACCCCTGAGCTGAGTTACTCCAGCACTCTGTGTCTATGTTTGGAACCATTCTGTTGCTTTTGATGTTGAAGCTATTCAGTTGTAACCGTGTTTGTGCAATAAATGCACCCTTGCCTAAGAGCCAAATAAAAATAGACTATTAAACCACTAGTTCATTGTTTGTAGCTGCATTCAATTTCAGGATATACGTATCTGTGGCATGACTGACATTTATAGCTCACTGATTCATTTGAGACGGCAGTGAAGTTGGTCTATTGCATTGGTGTGGGACTGGGGAACAATAGCAAAATTCCTAGCCCCAATGGACACAGCATGGAAACAGGCCATTCAGCCCACTGAGTCCTTGCCGACCATTGATCACCCGTTCACAAAAGTTCTACGTGTAGGAAGGATCTGCAGATCATATGGTCATACGCGATAGGAGCAGAATTAGGCCATTCGGCCCATCAAGTCTACTCCGCCATTCAATCATGGCTGATCTATCTCTCCCTCCTAACCCCATTCTCCTGCCTGCTCCCCATAACCCCTGACACCCGTACTTATCAAGAATCTATCTGTCTCTGCATTAAATATATCCACCGATGGCCTCCACAGCCTTCGATCCCAGGAACGATTGGGTTATCATATAATGAGCGTTTGTCGGCACTGGGCCTGAATTCGCTGCAGTTTATAAGGATGAGGGGGGAACCTATTTGAAACTTACTGAATAATGAAAGGCTTGGATAGACTGGATGTGGAGAGGATGTTTCTACTAGTGGGAGAATCTAGGACCAGAGGTCATAACCTCAGAATTCAAGGACGTTCCTTTACGAAGGAGATGAGAAGACATGTATTTAGCCAGAGGGTGGTGAATCTGTGGAACTCATTGCCACAGAAGGCTGTGGAGGTCAAGTCAGTGGATATATTTAAGGCAGAGATCAATAGATTCTTGATTAGTGTGGGTGTCAGGGGTTATGGGGAGAAGGCAGAAGAATGGATTTAGGAGAGAGAGATAGATCAGCCATGATTGAATGGTGGTGCAGACTTGATTAGCCGAATGGCCTAATTCTGCTCCTATGATTTATGAACTTATGAACTCCACAGATTCTGCCGGACCACTGCGTTCAATAGACAATAGACAATAGGTGCAGGAGTAGGCCATTTGGCCTTTCGAGCCAGCACCGCCATTCAATGTGATCATGGCTGATCATCCCCAATCAGTACCCCATTCCTGCCTTCTCCCCATACCCTCTGACTCCGCTAGTTTTAAGAGTCCTATCTAGATCTCTCTTGAAAGCACTTTGTGTCTTGCTCTAGATTCCAGCACCTGCAGTTCCCTGCGTACTCGTTAACTCTTTGTCTGCTTTAGCCCACAGAGACACCTGGATGTTTTGGACGAGAAACTTGAATAAATTATGAATGGGGGCGATGCTGATGATGATGACGAAGGCACATCAAACGCAGAGGATGAGAGTCAACGTTGGCAGGACTGTTAGCCGCCTGGTGCTGGTGGTCCTCTGGACCTTGTCACTATTGGGGGGACTTGCCCAGCCACACATCTGTCCCAAGGGCTGTTCATGCAGCAACCAGTTCAGCAAGGTGATCTGCACTCGCTTTGAGCTCCGGGAGGTTCCCAGTGACATCTCCACCAACACCCGCTACCTGAACCTGCAGGAGAACGTCATCCAGGTGATCAAGGCGGACACCTTCAAGCAGCTGAGACACCTGGAGATCCTGCAGCTCAGCAAGAACCTGATCCGCCAGGTGGAGGTAGGAGCCTTCAACGGCCTCACCAGCCTCAACACGCTGGAGCTGTTTGACAACCGGCTCACCACCGTGCCCAGCGGGGCGTTCGAGTACCTGTCCAAGCTGAGGGAGCTGTGGCTGAGGAACAACCCCATCGAGAGCATCCCCTCATACGCTTTCAACCGAGTGCCATCCCTCCGGCGGCTGGACCTGGGCGAGCTGAAGAAGCTCGAGTACATATCGGACGCCGCCTTCGAGGGCTTGGTCAACCTGAGGTACCTGAACTTGGGCATGTGCAACCTGGCGGAGATCCCCAACCTCACGCCCCTGCTGAGGCTCGAGGAGCTGGAGCTGTCGGGCAACAGGCTGGAGGTGATCCAGCCGGGCTCCTTCCAAGGACTGACCAGCCTGCGCAAGCTGTGGCTAATGCATGCCCAGGTGCAGCTGATCGAGCGCAATGCATTCGATGACCTGCAGTCGTTAGAGGAGCTGAACCTGTCTCACAACAACCTGACCTCGCTGCCTCACGACCTGTTCACCCCGCTACACCGCCTGGAGAGGGTCCATCTCAACCACAACCCCTGGCACTGCAACTGCGACGTGTTGTGGCTCAGCTGGTGGCTGAAGGAGACGGTGCCCAGTAATACCACCTGCTGTGCCCGTTGCCACTCGCCCCCGGGGCTCAAGGCCCGCTACCTGGGCGAGCTGGACCAGAGCCACTTCACCTGCTACGCGCCGGTCATCGTCGAGCCACCGGCCGACCTCAACGTGACCGAGGGCATGGCGGCCGAGCTGAAATGCCGAGCGGCCACATCCATGACCTCCGTCAACTGGATGACACCGAACGGCACCCTGATGACCCACGGCTCGTACCGGGTGCGGATCTCGGTGCTTCACGATGGCACCCTCAACTTCACCAACGTGACGGTCCAAGACACCGGGCTGTACACCTGCCTGGTCAGCAACTCGGCCGGCAACGCCACCGCTTCTGCCACGCTCAATGTCTCGGTGGCGGAGGGCGGGCTGACCGGCGGGCTGGGCAGCGGAGCGGGCAGCGGCGGCTCCAATAGCTACAGTTACTTCACCACCGTGACAGTGGAGACGGTGGAAGTGGTGGACGAGCCGCGCTCCACCGACCAACAGGCTGGACCCACGCCCTCGGGCTCCTCTGCTGCCCACGGCCACCCTCCCTCGTCCCCCTCCTCCTCGCCCTCCTCCTCGTCCACCACGCCGCAGTCGGCCTTCACCGTGCCCCTGGCCACCGAGCCGGGTGACCACGCTCTGGCCGGACTGGACGACGTGATGAAGACTACTAAGATCATCATTGGCTGCTTCGTGGCCATCACCTTCATGGCCGCTGTCATGCTGGTGGTCTTTTACAAACTGCGCAAACAGCACCAGCTACACAAGCACCACGGCCAGGCTCGCACCGTGGAGATCATCAATGTGGATGACGAGCTGGCGGGGTCAGCCCCCGCGGACAGCTGCCTGGCGCTGCCCGCCGACCACCTCAACCACTACGCCGCATACAAGGCTCACTACAATAACAACACTGCCACCGCCAACGCCCCCCTGAACTGCACCAAAAACCCGCTCCACAACTCCGTGCACGAACCACTCCTCTTCAAGTCCAGCTCCAAAGAGAACGTGCAAGAAACGCAGATCTAGGGAGCGGTGGGGAGGCTGGGCTGGGCTGGGCTGGGCTGGGAGGGTTGTCTATTGTGAGGAGGAGGAGGAGAAGGGGACATGCTATGGAAGGGTGTGTGGTCCTCCCTGCCCTTCTTCTTCTTGCGTATGGTGTGCACAGCCTAAAGTTGTAGGACAATTTGACCTTATTTGATTGTGCACGCCAGGTTGATTGCATTAGTCGATGTAGGGCGGACCACGTGAAGGTTGCAATCTCCCTCCCTTACTCCCTGCCCTGTTTTACTGCCTGTCTCGGCACATGATGGGGGAACGTCACTCTCTCCCACACAGAGAGAGAGAGAGAGAGAGAGTGGTGATCCGCATTTACTGAGTTGCACAAGTGGACCCTGGCACAAACTCTCGTCTCGGCTGCCTCTTTGCAAAGCCCCGGCCCCTGGTTCTGCTACACAAGACTCGGCCACCCTATCTGTGGGTTCTGTTATGCTGTAGTGATTTGGCAGTGACCTGCAGAGTTTGCGTTGTCATTTGGGCGCCATTCCCTTGGTGAGGCCGGCATCCATTGACCATCAGTTCCATGTACCCAGCCTCACCTAAAGCCATTGCCTCGCCCCATCAGTTCTCCCTTTTACTGGTCAGACCTGCACCCGTTCCCAATGTCCCTTCTGTCATAGCTCCTTGCCAACCGTTTGCAATCCTCCATCCATCCCATTAACACGAGCCATCTGACCGTTACTCTATTTCCATCTAGTGGCCATGTTCATGGACCTTCCGGCCCCATTCTGCGACCCAGCTCTCCAACAGTAATGCCCCTCCACCCCATTACTTTCCAGCCCAACCTTCATTTGCACTTTCCCCAAAGCTATTTGGGAACACCAGATAGGTTCATTTAAAGAGTCAAAACCCGAAAAAAAAAAACCCATCTCAATCCAATCCTGGAGTACCTAACGATCCCATCACGGCTTTAGCCTTGCCCACGCTGACAATTCCCATGTATCTCACTTCACACCGAGTCAAGTGCCAAGGGCCCCAACTGAATGGTTTGTTAATGCTGCCAAGGACACTGGCTGGAGAGGGCCAGAGCCAGGTGGGCATCAGCGTCTTGGGCGCGGGTCCCATGCAAAGTCATGAATGGACCACGTCATTGAGACAAGATGATGGGTTTGGAAGGGCCATCCGACATGCTGGAGATGTGCGCATGGGAAGCTTCAAAGACAATGGTGAGAAGCCCATGGTGATGGAATCGTGGAGTTGCCGCCAAGTGCCCCAACGAAGGACCTGTTGCTAAGATTTTAGAAGCCTTCGTCTCTTTTCCCCTTCACGGTGTGTCGCTGTACAGCCAGTAGGCGCTGACATCTGGTCAAACATCTCAATCAATTCTCCAATGACACTCACATACACACACACACACACACCGACACACGTGTGCACACACACGCACACACACACACCGACACACACAAACACTCACACACAGGCACACACACACGTGGACACACATGCACACACTGCCATACACACACAGCCACATACGCACACCGACTGACTCACACTCACACTCATGTGCACACACCGACACACGTGTGTACAGACACGCACACTGACAGAAACACACACTCATGCACACCTCCACACACACACATGGACACACAGACATACACACACATGCACAAGCTGCCATACACACACAGCCACATACGCACACCGACTGACTCACACACTCACAATCATGTACGCACACTGACAGACTCACACTCATGCACACCTACACACACACACACACATGGACACACACACACTCACTCACACTCACGCACACCTCCAGACACACATGTCCGCAAGCAACATATAAGAATGCTTTCATGTGGCGACAAGATAACGTAATGAAACACCAGCTCCAGAAATGTGATTGTGACAATGTATGTACCTCTTGAACGAACGGGGCGGTGCGGGGAGCACGTTTTAAATTCATTATAAAGAACAAAATGGGTCAATGCATTTTTTTTTAAAAACAGGTCTCGTGCAATGGGCTCTTTCTCAAACTTTGTCAATTGTGTCAATCTGCAGATCAACATTGACCTGGTTCACCGATCGCTATGTATCATACAAGGTCTTTTTGGTCACAAAACAAATCCGGTAGCAATGGGAGCAGCTGGTGTGCTGCCCCATGCCGTTGGCCGCAGATCATCTTACCGCCATCCACACTTACCTCCAGTTGGGCTGGGCAAGGATTTGAGCAACAAGTTGGCGCTTTGCTCAATAATTTTCCATAATTTGTCCTTTCTAGTTTTCCGAACCCTCTTTCCTCCTTCCCCGACTTGGGAGGCAAGATGATTCTGCTTCGAGCGGAGCCCAAAGAATTCACAGCAATCTTTTGTTCTCTGTACAACTATTATTTGGACTGAAGAGTTGAGATCCGTTGAGACCAATATTAGCAACGTCAAAGAGTTTGAGGACTATTCAGAGGCTTTTTATTTCGTGTGATTCTTCAGTATTTTTGAAGCTTGTTGTGAGGTTGATATATAAACAAAGGAAATGTGGTTATTTTGACATTTCTGGTATTACTTTACTGTGAGTTGTAGTGGGTTATGGCGATGTATTCCGATAACCCTCGCCGTCTCTGGCCCGGTCTCTCCTCGCGAAAGGTCAGTTCCTCAGAACTCCAAAACGTACTCAGGTTCCTCCAAGTTACCTGGTCGAAGGGCTCTCAGGATCGGTTGGGGGGAAGAATCTAAAGAGTGGGACCTCTGCAGAGAACTTCCCTGTACCACAAAGCCCCCCCCCCCCCCCCCCCCCCCCTTCCCCGGCCCCAATCTTGTCCATTGCAGTTCTGCTGGAGAGCAAGTAGTAAGGAGCCGACAGAATGGACCTCTTGGTTGGAGCTGAAGATCCAACTGTGGGAGACAGTTCCCAAACGTGAATGATAACGGAATAAAGGCCCACGGTCTGCATAAATCAGCATGAAAATCACCAGGAAATTATTTTATTACATTTTAGCAATAATTCCACCCTTAACTCCGAGGTACTGTCGACGGCACAGCTGGAAGGAATTCTAAATATTAGTTTTAGCTGAAAACGTGCACCGTCTTCAGGGTAGACGAGTGGAAAAGTCCGTCACGAGATTCCGTGGTGGGGTGTATGATAGGGGCACCACATAGCAGCTGTAATACTGAGGACCACCTTCAGAACTTGGCGACAATCTCAACGGCATCTTTGTGTCACCAACTGATGGAAAGAAACGTAACTCCGTCTGTTGCCCTTTTGGTTAAAAAGCGACTGCCCGATTACTAGTATCTTGCTTTTGATCCCACACCATCTTACCCCTTCAAAACAGAGGCTCCCTCCAAAACAGAGGGGGTGGCAGATTTTGAGTGTGTAGTATCCCTTAACAAACTCTTGTTTTCTCTACATTTCTACTGAATGTCATACATGTCAAATTTGAGAAATTTGTACAGAACCATACAACTGTATTCTCTGAATTAAGTAAAAAACGAAAAAAAATGTTTGTCAGTGGGGACATGCGGCTGATGTCCACAAACTGTTACTTTTACAATGTTATGTTACAGATTGAAAGGGTTTTTAATTAAATTTAATACCCAAACCTCTATTGTTATTTTCCAAGAAGTCATCCCTGTGTCCTGTATTCCAAAGACAGCTCAAAATGAAACGAAGAAAACACGTGCCAAAACCAAGCTTAAAAGAAAGAAGTCTGAAGAAGCGTCTCGACCCGAAACGTCACCTATTCCTTCGCTCCATAGATGCTGCCTCACCGCTGAGTTTCTCCAGTATTTTTATCTACCTTCTAAGCCTAAAAGAAATGTATCTCAAAATACTATGATGACAGGTCAGTGGGGTTTTTTAAGTTGGAGATTGAAAGATTCTTGATTAGT
The DNA here is from genome assembly GCA_035221665.1 of Okamejei kenojei. Taxonomy (NCBI): domain Eukaryota; kingdom Metazoa; phylum Chordata; class Chondrichthyes; order Rajiformes; family Rajidae; genus Okamejei; species Okamejei kenojei. The sequence continues at coordinate 1,533,267 of CM069167.1, read as the reverse complement.
ACGGGTGTCAGGGGTTATGGGGAGAAGGCAGGAGAATGGGTTGGGAGGGAAAGATAGATCAGCCATGAATCTTTTTCACACAGGGAGTGGTGAGTCTGTGGAATTCTCTGCCTCAGAGGGCGGTGGAGGCCGGTTCTCTGGAAGCTTTCAAGAGAGAGCTAGATAGGGCTCTTAAAGATAGTGGAGTCAGGGGATATGGGGAGAAGGCAGGAACGGGGTACTGATTGGGGATGATCAGCCATGATCACATTGAATGGCGGTGCTGGCTCGAAGGGGCAAATGGCCTCCTCCCGCACCTATTGTCTATTGGATGAATGGCGGAGTAGCTTTGATGGGCCGAATGGCCTAACTCTGCTTCTGGAAGTTATGAATTTATGAATTAATTTAACAAGCTAAAAGATAATGAGCAAGGCTGGTTGTATTTATTATGTGAAATAATCCTCAGTGCCATATTGATCTATAACACTCACCATGAGATCAGTTGTTAGTTACTTACGACAAGCTCCTTTGCACTGTACTTGGAAGCACAATTCACAAGATTCTGGTTTAATAATCAGTTACTCCGTGCAGGCCATTTCCATTGCATCCCCCCCCCCCCCCCCCCCCCCCCCCCCACCCCCAACATCCATTTTCTAACTCACCTTTAAACTATTCAAAGGTAGATAAAAAAATGTTGGAGAAACTCCAGCATCTGCAGTTCCTTCTTAAACATTTAAACTAAAAAGACTGTTTCCATAGAAGAAGGGTTCCCAAGACATCTCACGACCATACATGCGACCCCTGGCTACATGTCGTGGGTGACCTCTCACGACCATCCAGTCTGTATGGTCGTGAGAGGTCTCCTATGATCGCGAGGAGTCTCCAAAGAGTCGTGGCGTCTTTCTGGTCGCGGCTGAATTTTCAACATGTTGAACAGTTCGGCGACCGATCACGGGTGCCGGCAGTCGCCTGTAAAGGTCGCGTAAGTGGGACAGGCCCTTACAGCCATCCACGATTTTTGCTGTTTGCAGGGTGGAAGCGTAAGGAATGATCTCATCGAAACGTATAAAATCAGTGAAGGGTTTGACACATTCATTTGTGTCAGGAAGATTTACACGGGTGATGCCAGAAATGTGAGGTAGAGTACACACACACAGTAGAACACGGAGCAGTACAGAAGATAGACACAAACAGCGGGAGTAACTCAGCGGGACAGGCAGCATCTCTGGAGAGAAGGAATGGGTGACGGATCGGGTCGAGACCCTTCTTCAGAAGCGTCTCGACACAAAACCGTTCCTTCTCTCCAGAGATGCTGCCTGTCCCGCTGAGTTACTCCCGCTGTTTGTGTCTATCTTCGGTTGAAACGAGCATCTGCAGTTCCTTCCCACACATGCAACAGCACAGCACAGGAACAGGCCCTTCGGCCCACAATGTCCATGCCGAACACGATACCAAGTTAAACTAATCTCCTCTGCCTGCACGTATCCCTCCACTCGCTGCAAAAGCTGGAATCTTGAGCAAAGCTGTCTGTGTGGAGTTTGCACGTTCTCCCCATGACCTGCGTGGGTTTTCTCCGGGAGCTCCGGTTTGTAGGTTGATTGGCATTGGTAAAAATAGTAAATTGTCCCGAGTGTGTAGGATAATGCCCGCGTGCGGGGATCGCGGGTCGGCACGGACTCGGGGGGCTGAAGGGCCTGTAGTGCTGGATCTCTAAACTAAACTAAAATAAATCAAAGGGGCTGAAAATCATAAATTATGTTGGAAATTCTCAGCAGGTCCGGCAGCATCAGAGAAGATAGAAACAGTTCATGTTTCAGTTCAATGGCATCTTGCTAAACATTATCTAATGACCAGGTGCTGCCGAGAATTCCAGCTCTTGGAATTCCTGTTTTTATTTGGTTTAGTTTAGCGGTATCGCGCGACAACAGGCCCTTCGGCCCACCGAGTCCGCGCCGACCTGCGATCCCCGCACACTAACATTATCCTACTACACACACAAGGGACAATTTACACTTACACCGAGCCAATTAACCTACAAACTTGTATGTCTTTGGAGTGTGGGAGGAAACCGGAGATTATGGGGAAAACCTACACGGTCACGGGGAAAACGTGCAAACTCCACGCAGACAGCACCCGCAGTCAGGATCGAACCCGGGTCTCTGGCGCTGTGAGGCAGCAGCTCTACCCGCAGCGCCAGAGAAAGATTGAATACGATGTAACAGGCCATTTCCATTTTACAAGTGGCTTGTAAATGAATCTTTGCAGTGAAGGGCGAGGATGAGGCAGAGATACGGGACAAGTCAGGATGGGGGGGGTGGGGGGTGGGGGTTAACGGAAGCATACAACATGGAGGGAGTGGTGAAATTAAAGTTGGACAAGTGTCCAGATTGTTTGCTCCGGGTTGTTCAAGGGGGAGCTGAGGGCGTCGTGATTCCTCAGGTGAAGATCTTCCCAATGCTATCCCTGTGTTTATTGAATACGGATTGAGTCGAGTGAGAACCACGCAGGTAGCCAGTTCCACCTGCTCCTCATGTAATACATGTGTATGTGTATGAAGGAACTAGATGCTGGTTTAAACCGAAGATAAACACAAAAGGCTGGAGTAACTCAGCGGGACAGGCAGCATCTCTGGAGAGAAGGAATGGATGACGTTTCGGGTCGAGACCCTTCTTCAGACCTGAAAGGTCAACCATTCCTTCTCTCCAGAGATGCTGCCTGTCCCGCTGAGTTACTCCAGCTTTTTGTGTCTATCCCCATTGTAATAGATGCAGCCCAGGGAAATCAATCAATTAACAATGATTTTGTCAGCAGACACAAGATCCTCTCACTCTCAGGGAATTAAGCTAAACTTTTCCATGGTGCAACGATTTCTCGTTTAACACCAGTTTTTTTTTCTGACGGAGGCCTTACAGCATCGTGGTATAGAAAGTATCGAGGTACAGAAAGTGTGAAAACGCACACCTCCAGATTCAGGGACAGTTTCTTCCCAGATGTTATCCAGCAACTGAATCATCCTACCACAACCAGAGAGTGGTCCTGAATGACCATCTAACTCATTGGAGTCCCTCAGACTATCCTTGTCCCTTTACCTCCCCTCTCAACTCTACCCAAGGACCAAAACAGTCTTTCCAGGTGCGGCAGAGGTTCATTTGCACCTCCTCCAACCTCATCTACTGCATCCGCTGTTCCAGATATCAACTTCTCTACATCGGTGAGACCGAGCGCAGGCTCGGCGATCTTAGTCACTGAACACCTCCGCTCAGTCCATCTTAACCAACCTGATCTCCCGGTGGCTCAGCGCTTCAACTCCCCGTCCCATTCCCAATCTGACCTTTCTGCCCTGGGCCTCCTCCATTGTCAGAGTGAGGCCCAGCGTAAATTGGAGGAACAGCACCTCATATTTCGATTGGGTAGTTTACACCCCAGCAGTATGAACATTGACTTCTCTAACTTCAGGTAGCCCTTGCTCTCTCACTTCATCCCACCCCCCCTTCCCAGTTCTCCCACTAGTCCCACTGTCTCCGACTACATTCTTTCTTCGTCCCACCCCCTCCCCTGACATCTGTCTGAAGAAGGGTCTCGAACCGAAAATGAAATGTCACCAATTCCTTCTCTCCATAGATGCTGCCTGACCCACTGAGTTTCTCCAGCATTTTCTGTCTACCTGTGTCTACCTATCCTTGATCGGGCTTTGCTGGCTTTACTTTGCACTAAACGTTCTTCCCCTGTAAATACTATATACGCTGTAAATGGCCCAATTATAATCATGTATTGTCTTTCTGCTGATGTGATAGCTTGCAACAAAAGAGTTTCACTGTACCCGGTTCACGTGACAAAAAGCCAGACTGAGCGCAGGAGGCTGAGCTGTGAACTTATAAAGGTGCATAAAATCTTTAGAATTTAGAGATACTGCATGGAAACAGGCCCTTCAGCCCACCGAGTCCACACCGTCCAGCGAACCCTGCACACCAACACTATCCTGCACACACTGGGGACAACTTACAATTTTACGGAAGCCAATTAACCTACAAACCTGCACGTCTTTGGTGTGTGGGAGGAAACCGGAGCACCCGGAGAAATCCCACGCGGTCACGGGGAGAACGTACAAACTCCGTGCAGGCAGCGCCCGTAGTCGGGATCGAACTCGGGTCTCAGGTGCTGTGAGGCAGCAACTCTACCGCTGCGCCACCTTGCCGCCTGAAATTATGAGGGGAATAGAGGTGGGTGAATTTTTCCAGGGTAGAGGAATGAAGAGCTAGAGGGTATAGGTTCAAGGTGAGAGGAGAATGATTTAATAGGAAGCTGCGATGTATTGGGAATGGAGGGATACGTGCAGGCAGAGGAGATTAGTTTAACTTGGCATCACGTGCAGCACGGATATTGTGGACTGAAGGGCCTGTTCCTGTGTTGTCCTATGCTAAACTTTCTAACTGCACACCCTCCTTCCTTAAATTCTGCCCCCGTTTCTGGTCATGGCCATTATCGGATTATTTCTCCCTCAACTTGCTCAGAAAATTATGAATTCTTACATGAAGAAGATGCGATATCGTGAATAATTCAAAACGCTATTTCTTCACTGTCAATAAATTTTTCATCTTTGGAAATTAAAGGGAGGAATAGGTGACATTCAGATGTAAACGTATTCATAGCGCCAGAAAATGAACTGGACCAGTGGCCATAATACCGTGGTCTCAACAGTGGACCAAAGACTGGGATCTCCGCAGGGAATGAGTCACTGACGCCTCAAAGACTTCTCAGGTTGTAAATGGCCTGGATAGAGTGGATGTGGAGAGGACATTCTCCTCGCCGTAACCTTTGATGCCCTTACTAATTCATCTCCACTTTAAAAATTGAAATTCTATGGAGCGCAGAAGGTTAAGGGGGCACTTGATAGAGGTCTTTAAAATGATGAGAGGGATAGACAGAGTTGACGTGGATAAGCTTTTTCCATTGAGGGTAGGGAAGATTCAAACAAGAGGACATGATTTGAGAATTAAGGGACAGAAGTTTCGGGGCAACATGAGGGGGAATTTCTTTACTCAGAGAGTGGTGGCTGTGTGGAATGAGCTTCCAGTGGAAGTGGTGGAGGCAGGTTCGATTTTATCATTTAAAAATAAATTGGATAGGTATATGGACGGGAAAGGAATGGAGGGTTATGGTCTGAATGCAGGTAGATGGGACTAGGTGAGAGTAAGTGTTCGGCACAGACTAGAAAGGCCGAGATGGCCTGTTTCCGTGCTGTCATTGTAATATGGTTATATGGAATTCCCAATGATTTCCACATATTCACCACCCTCTGGCTAAAGAAATTCCTCCTATCTCCATTCGAAAGGGAAATCCTGTTATTCTAAGGCCGTGCCCTCCAGTCCGAGACTCTCCCACTAATGGAAACATCCTTTCCACATCCAATCTAACCAGGCCTTTCATTGAAGATAGACACATAATGCTGGAGTAACTCAACAGGACAGGCAGCATCACTGGAGAGAAGGAATGGCATCATTCATCTCATTTAAACTTTGCCCTCTCACTTTAAAGTTATGTCCTCTAATATTTGATATTTCCATCCTGAGAAAAAGTTCTGACTGTCCATTCTATCTATGTCTCTCGAGCTTTTATATACTTACTAGACCAAGTGGGACTCGTTAGGTCCCTGTCACATGGGAGGTCTGATCCCCCAATGCAACCCCTTCCACAAGGCAATATTCCACCACTCACCCGTTTCTCCCACACCAGTAAGTAAGTTTATTGGCCAATATTCACATGCAAGGAATTTGCCTTGGTGCTCCGCCCACAAGTAACAACACGACATAGCAACAGTTATGAATGACTCAGAAAACACTAAACATTAATAATAATAAAACATTAATGAAAAAAACACCATTGATCAAGCATGTGAACCAACAAAATACCAGATCAAAGGGAGGCTACTGATTTTTCGATGTTGAGTAGAGCAACTACTCGTGGATAAAAACGTTTTTTAGGTCTGGCTGACAATCCGTTCCCCCAACGCAATATTCCACCACTCACCCATAGCCCACATCTGCGCAGTGGCTGCTCATTTCACCTTATTCACCCTCCCTCATTTTTAAACTTGAAAAAAAATGTAATTGCACTTGCTAGGGCTAGAAGGACTCAGTGTACTTGGATAGCAACAATGTTGTGAGCAGGGCTGCAATCAGGGAATAAGCGAGAGTCATTTTTAATTCAAAGTTTTGTCAGATATTTGAACATTTTCATTAATAACTCGAGAAATAAAGCATGAAATATTCAAATAAATAGTTTTAGACACCACGGGAAAAATCTCTACTGGAATATGTAAAAGTTTTACTGTTACCGTGTCGTTTTTTCGAGAAGATGTGATTACAAACAAACACACAAACACACACACACACACACACACATACATCCAAGATCAGAATTCAAATAGGTATATGATATGATATCAGTTTAGTTTAGTTTTGTTTAATTTAGTTTAGTTTAGAGATACAGTGCAGAAACAGGCCCTTCGGCCCACCGAGTCCGTGCCGACTAGCGATAATCCCAAACACCAGTTCTATCCAACACACCAGGGACAATTTACAGAAGCCGATTAACCTAACGGCTTCTGCACGTCTTTGGAACGTGGGAGGAAACTGGAGCACCCGGAGAAAACCCACGCAGGTCACAGGGAGAACGTACAAAATAGGTACAGGGCCAGCACCCCTAGTCAGGATCGAACCTGGTTCTCTGGCGCTGTGAGGCAGCAACTCTATCACTGCGCCACCGTGCCGCCTCTGGTTTCCCCTCAGCCTCTGACAATCCAGAGAAATGAGCAATTTATCGTCCTGATGTCAGAGACGAGGCAGAATGTTTCTCTGGCAGGTTTTGCTCCCACGCCAAACGACGGGAGATTCGCTTCATGTTGGGTCCACTTGTTCTTTGACGTGCGTGTCTGGTTAAGTCACAGCCTCCGGGAGCAAGCTGAAAGAAGATAAATTAATCCTCGCACCGCCTGGGCTGGCGCTCCATGGTCTCCGCACAACGCAGCTGCAACACACCATCAATATTTTAACACCCAAAACCAAATACAATACATCAATGGTGCCTACCTCTCGACCGCTCCTGGCACTCTTCACCCAGTGAAGAGATGCAAGAGGGAAGCGGGCATTTTGAAACGAGTACTAGCAAGCCCAAGGGGCATCTCACATCCCCCCCCAGTGTTCGACTTAATACGTGGTGAACTTCTCAGCTTTCAGCTGGAATGGATATGTTGCCAAGAGGGTCGTTTCAGGGGAAAGCTTGTGCAGGTAGGGTCGATGCTCATTAGGCTTCATCAGTCAGAGTAATGAATGTAGAAGTCGGGAGGTCATGTTGCAGTTGTATAAGACGCTGGTGAGGCCACAGTTAGAGTATTGTGTTCAGTTCTGGGCATGTGTTATAGGAAAAATGTTGTCAAGCTGGAAAGGGTTCAGGGAAGATTTACAAGGATGTTGCCTGGGCTAAAGGGTGTAAGCTAAAGGGAGAGGTTGAGTAGGCTGGGTCTCTATTCATTGGAGCGCAGGAGGATGAGGGGTGATCTTATAGAGGTGTATAAAATCATGAGAGGAATGGATCGGGTAGATACGGGTAGAGTGTCTTGCCCAGAGTAGGGGAATCGAGGACCAGGGGACATGGGTTTAAGGTGAAGGGTAAAAGATTTAATATGAATCTGAGGGGTAACTTTTTCACACACAGGGTGATGGGTGTATGGAACAAGCTGCCAGAGGAGGTAGTTGGGGCAGTGACTATCCCAGCATTTATGAAACAGTTAGACAGGTACATGGATAGAACAGGTTTGGATGGATATGGACTAAACGCAGGGAGGTGGGACTAGTGTAGCTGGGACATGTTGTTCGGTGTGGGCAGGATGGGCCGAAGGGCCTGATTCCACACTGTATCACGCTATGGCTCTGACTGTGACTTCAGAAGAACTAGAGGTGATTTATTGAGATGCAGGGTTGTGACGGAGTGTGAGGTTAGATACAGACAAGGGAAGGTGAACCAAGGGCAGTCTAACAGTGAGCATCTTTTAGTTTCGTTTTTATTTTAGTTAGGAGTTACAATGCGGAAAGAGGCCCTTCGGCCCATCAAGTCCGTGCCGACCAGCGATCCCTGCACATTAACACTACCCTCCACACACTAGAGACAATTTTTAAAATATTTATACCAAGCCAATTAACCTACAAACTTGGGAGTGTGGGAGGAAACCGAAGATCTTGGAGAAAACCCACGCAGGTCACGGGGAGAACGTGCAAACTCCGTACAGTCCGTACACGTGACAATAAACTAAACTAAACTAAACTAACCTCAATTAAACTAAAACTAAACTAAAGGTAGACACAAAATGCTGGAGTATCTCAGTGGGTCAGGCAGCATCTCTGGGGAAAAGGAATAGGTGACGGTTTTCTCCAGAGATGCTACCTGATCCGACATTTTGTGGCTATCTTTGGTGTAAACCAGCATCTGCTACACATAAAACAAAACTGAACTAGTGAAAATGTGTGATCAATGGTCAGCGTGGGCTCGATGGGTCGAAGAGCCTGTTTCCACACTGTGTCTCTAAAACTGTACAAAAACGACACCATTCAGTAATTGGAATAAAGTCACAATTAAAAATTCAAAGGCACCATAAACACAATACAACAGTTAGCGTGAGGTGTGTCAGGAGGAACTGCAGATGCTGGTTTAAATTGAAGGTAGACACAAAGTGCTGGAGTAACTCAGCAGGACATGCAGCATCTCTGGAGAGAAGGAATGAGTGAGGTTTCCATGTTGTATCTAACACTAAACAAAATCTACACCAACTGGCAACTGGAATAGAGTCACAGGAAAGTAGACGGTGCCTCATCGATATCTCTCGTTCCCCTTTCCCGTGACTTTCAGTCTGAAGAAGGGCCTCGACCCGAAACGTCACCCATTCCTTCTCTCCAGAGATGCCGCCTGTCCCGCCGAGTGACTCCAGCATTTTGTGTCTGTCTTAGTTACAGGAGGTGGGCGTTTAGCCTGACAGACGGACTGCAGTGTAGATTAGTAAAAGACAATAGTGCGGCCAAGGACTCGGTGAATGGAATATTATGTAAAAAAGAGGTGAAGTCATCCACTTCAGTCAAAGGAGACAAAACCAGGAGGAGATAGCAAGCCGTGAGTGTTCAGAGTCACCTAGACGTCCTTGAGCTGAGAATCAATATTAGATACACCAATCATCACAGAAGGCCAATATTATATTGTCATTTATTACAAGAAGGGCTGAGCTCAATTTATAGATTTCCTCCTGCAATTAACGATGGCACCTGAAGGATTGTGCACAATCTGGTCTCTCTACCACGGGTTTAACAGGCCACGCATAGATGCTTCAGAGGAGGAGAGGGGATTTCATTAACGCATAAATATAACTTAAAAGCCCTGTTGGGAGAGATGGAGGGGGGTTGATTCCATTGGCTGAGGTGTTTAAATACAACACAGCCTCGAAAATAACAGGTCATTCAGGACAGTCAGAGAAGTAAAGTCTTCACCCAGGGGGTTGTGGGTTCATAGGTTCATAGGTCACAGGAGCAGAATTAGGCCATTCGGCCCATCAAATCTACGCCAGCATTCAATCGTGGCTGATCTATCTTTTCTTCTCCAACCCCATTCTCCTGCCTTCTCCCCGTAACCTTTGATTCCCTTACCAATCAAGAATCTATCAATCCTCGCCTTAAAAATACCCAATGACTTGGCCTCCACTGCTGTCTGTGGCAATGAATTCCACAGATTCACCACCCTCTGACTAAAGATATTCCTCCTCATCTACTTTCTAAACGTACGTCCTTTTATTCTGAGGCTGTGACCTCTAGTCCTGGACTCTCCCACCAGTGGAAATGTCCTCTCCACGTCCACTCGATCCAGGCCTTTCATCCCTCTAAACTACAGCAAGAACAGGCCCAGAGCTATCAAATACTCATCACATGTTAACCCTATCATGCCCGGGATCATCCTCATAAATCTCCTCTGGATCATCTCCAACGCCAGCACATCTCCGCTCAGGTAAGGGCAGCACGGTGGCGCAGCAGGTAGAGTTGCTGCCTTACAGTCAGAGACCCGGGTTCAATCCCGACTACGGGTGCTGTCTGTATGGAGTTTGTACGTTCTCCCCGTGACCTGCGTGGGTTTCTCCGGGAGCACCAGTTTCCTCCCACACTCCAAAGACGTGCAGGTTTGAAGGCTAATTGGCTTGGTATAATTGTAAATTGTCCCTAGTGTGTGTATGATAGTGTAAGTGTGTGGGGATTGCTGGATGGCACAGACTTGGTGGGCCGAAGGGTCTGTTTCCACGCTGTATCTCTAAAAAACTTAAAAGCACTGGGCTACCTATCTCTGGCTCACATACTATAAACAACTGCTCCTCTCAGCCTTAGTGTGTGTGGAGGATGAGTAATAGTTATGCCTCTCCAGAAAAATAAGCGCATCTTATTATAATTCATGATCCACTGTCACTTAAGACAATGTTATTGCCCTGAGCCTCGTAGCGAGGAATGAAAGATGAAGTTGTAATCCAATCTGCGATTTTCGGGGAGGGTGTTAACAGCATGGAGATTCAGCAAGAATGCATGAACATCAGACTTTCATTAAATCCCAATATCTCTGATTTAAAGAGTTATTTTTATTTTCCAGTCTTATTTTTTTCCCCTTCTATCGCTTCCTCTCTAAAAAGAAAGACTTGAATTTTTGATGGCTTATAAAAACAATGAAAGTATCGGAAAAACTCATCAGCGCTTGTGGAGAGGGAACTAGAGTCGACGTAGACTTCCTCAAAGTGAGAAAACAAGTTTGTTTCACGTTGCATAGAAGGTGAACAAGGGGACAGAGTGCTGGAGTAACTCAGCGGGTCAGGCAGCATCTGTGGAGAACATGGATAGGTGACGTTTCACAGAGTGCTGGAGTAACTCAGCGGGTCAGGCAGCATCTGTGGAGAACATGGATAGGTGACGTTTCACAGAGTGCTGGAGTAACTCAGCATGGATAGGTGACGTTTCACAGAGTGCTGGAGTAACTCAGCGGGTCAGGCAGCATCTGTGGAGAACATGGATAGGTGACATTTCACAGAGTGCTGGAGTAATTCAGCGGGTCAAGCAGCATCTGTGGAGAACAAGGACAGGTGACACAGTGGCGCAGCGGTAGAGGTGTCGCCTTACAACACAGGAAACACGGGTTCAATCCTGACTATGTGTACTGTCTGCATGGAATTTGTATGTTCTCCCTGTGACCATGTGGGTTTTCTCCAGGTGCTCCGGTTTCCATTCACATTGCAAAGATGTGCAGACATGCAGGTTAATTGGCTTCTGTAAATTGTCCCTATTGTGTAGATCTTTGGTCGGCACGGACTCAGTGGGCCGAAGGGCCTGTTTCACGGCTGTATCTCTAAACTAAACTACACTAAAGGTGACGATTCTGGTTGAGACCCTTTTGAATTTTAGCCAGCATGTGTGGTTAGGCTCGTTTGTGAAACAGACTGGGCTACGTCCACAATCTCTGCAATTTATCACAGACTGTGCAGCCAGCGAGCTCAGTGTAGAATGTCTTCAGTGTGGAAGGGGTGGCAATAAGTGCGTGGCTTTGTACTGACTAGCGTTGGGTTTCATGAGAGATCTTGGAGCTGTACTTATCCTGGCTCGTGGAAACAACTCCATCACAAACTCACCAACCCATGGGGGAGAGGCGTTGGGCTGCAGATGTCCTGCTTGGGCTGCTCCTAGGCCTGGCCAAGCCAGCCATCCACGGTCACGGTGCCCGGGTGGTACTATAGACATGTCCACGGGCACCCTGGGGATTTCCGGGACCGCGGGGGGTGAAATGTATCCTTAGTAAGGATGGGGAAATAGTTATTTAAGAATATTCGATTTACTTGTACAATTGTGGTAGGTTTTGTTTTGAATTGTTTCGTACTGTAAATAGTATTGTAAATATTTGAATACATCTATTTGCCACATGGAAGCCACAATTCTGGGAGAAATGAGACAGAATCACAGCAGGAAGCCAAACCTCTGCCCTCGACCCTGTAGTGTAAATGCGCTGGAGTTCAGCAGATAGCAAAGACAGCGAGCCAGAAGTGAAGTGTTTGAGACTTCAAAGCCAGATACGTTTTGCAAGGGTTTTGGAGAGGCTGCAGAGAAGGTTTGCCGGATTGTTGCCTGGATTGTAGTCACTGGAATTTAGAAGGATGAGAGGAGATCTTATAGAAACGTACAACATTTTCAAAGGATTGGGCGAGCTAGATGCAGGAACCATTTTCCCAATGTTGGGGGGAGTCCAGAACCAGAGGACCAGGGAAGGCATTTAAAACTGAGATGAGAAAAAGCTTGTTTCACCCAGATAGTTGTGAATTTGTGGAATTCAGTAGGGAGGCAGTAGAGGCATAGTCACCGGATGGATTTAATAAGAGAGTTAGATAGAGCTCTAGTGTCTGGCGGAATCAAGGGATATGGGGAGAAGGCAGGCACGGGTTACTGAGACTCAGATAACACATAACAACACAAATTATACATAAAATGCAGATAAAAATTATGCTACGCGGCAAAAACACAGTGTGCAGAAAGAAACCAAGACCTGATTGCAAAATCACAACTAGAAAGTAAGAGAGGTCTGTGGTAGAATGAGAGGCAGTCCGTTGTGTTCTGGTGTCCAGGTAAATTAAAGTTGTACAGGTTGGTTCACCAAGTTGGTGGGTGTAGGAATTGTCGCTTTGAACTCCAGGCTCCTCTCCCAATCTCTGTGCTGTCTGTGTGGAGTTTGCACGTTCTCCCGTAGAGCGTAGCGGTGGAGCTGCTGACAGCGCCAGAGACCCGGGTTCGATCCTGACTACGGATTCTGTCTGCGCAGAGTTTGCACGTTCTCCCTGTGACCACGTGGGTTTCCTCCGGGTGCTCCGGTTTCCTCCCACATCCCAAAGATGGTGAATTGGCTTCTGTAAATTGTCCCTAGTGTATGTAGGATAGAACGAGTGTGCGGGGATCGCAGGTTGGCATGGTCTCAGTATGGATGTCGCCTAAGGGCCTGTTTTCACGCTGTATCTCTAAACTAAACAACATCAGCGGACAATAGTGTGGATCTTATCAGACTGCTGTTTTTGAGTAATTATCTGTCACTTTTCCAAGACTGCAGTGCTTTCGAAGATGTAGCTGCGCTGGAAAATACCTTAGAGAGTTCTAGTGTAGGAAGGAACTGCGGATGCTGGTTTACACCGAAGATAGACACGAAATGCAAGAGTAACTCAGCGGGTCAGGCAACATCTCTGGAGAGAAGGAATGGGTGACGTTTCAGGTCGAGGCCCTTCAGAACATCACCCATTCCTCCTCTCCAGAGATGCTGCCTGTCCCACTGATTTTCCAGCATCTGCAGTTCTTTCTTAAACATCCCCAATCAGTACCCTGTTCCTGCCTGTGGATAATCAGACATGATTTAGAGCATTCCAGCATAGTGGAAGTCACTGCAGACATAGCCAGAGGGGGCTATGTGGTGTTGGAGAGGTGAGTCTTTCACTGCCTTAGGGCAGGAGTGGGTCTGAAGAAGGGTCTCGACCCAAAACAAATTCCTTCTCTCCAGAGATGCTGCCTGACCCGCTGTGTTTGTCTTTGGGCATAAAGAGTTCATACCACTGCATTGTAAATGGTTAATTCCCAACACACCAAAAATCTACTTGGCCGCGCACACAGACGATCACCATTGGGTACGAATAGCCGGTTGCCTTGGAGACAGTGGAACCAATCGGTTGCTTGAGAAACTCATTTTGCAACTTACCATGGTGGTAGAGAGACAGGAAACACAATCAGCTGTGGGACAGGGGAACAGTTTGACACATGCCTTTTTTCTCCACTGAATTATTTACATTTTATGCGCCACAAGGTTAGCGAAATAAAATAAAAAAATTATTATTCTCAAAGTGTGAATGTGGAGACACAACATGTTGGCAACAGCTTAAACTGCACCCAACTCCCCCCCCCCCCCCACCTGCATCAATATTCACACGTCTTACAGTCCTACTGCGGCTTGGTGCTTGTATGCTAGGGCTACTGGGAGCAACAAGGCTGGAGCTTCATTAACTGAGCCCCCTCCTCTCCCCTCCCCCCTCTCCCCTCCTCCCCTCCCCCTCCCCTCCCCTCCCCTCCCCTCCCCCCCCCCCCTCCCCCCACTCCCCCTCTCCCCTTCCCCCTCCCCCCTCACCCCTCCCCCCTCCCACTCCCCCCTCTCCCTCCCTCGCCCTCTCCCCTCTCCCCCCCTCCCCCTCTCCCCTCCTCCCTCCTCTCCCCCACCCAAACATGTCTACCCTCAGAACCATGACACCCAGCCTAATATTTAAACCTTTCACACACTGGAAACATGAACAGGCCATTCAATGCCGACATAGAACCTAGAACAGGTGGTGCAGCGGTAGAGTTGTTGCCTCACGGCACCAGAGACCCAAGTTTGATCCTGACTACAGGTGCTGTCTGTACGGAGTCTGCACGTTCTCCCTATGAGCACGTGTGTCTCCTCCGCGATCTCCGCTTTCCTCCCACCATCCAAAGATGTACAGATTTGTTGGCTAATTGACTCAGTAAGAATTATAAATTGTCCCTGGTTTCTGTAGGATAGTGTTAGTGTGCGGGGATCGCTGGTCGGCGCGGACTCGGTGGGCTGAAGGGCCTGTTTCCACGTTGTATCTCTAAACTAATCTAAACTAACTAATAGGAAGAGGCCCTTTGCCCCACAATTACTAACTTTAGACTTCAGAGATACAGTACAGCACAAAAACAGGCCCATCGAGCCCACGCTGACCAGCGATCACCCTGTACACTAGCTCTATCCTATTCAGCTCAATCCTACTCACCAGGAACAATTTGCAGATGCTAATTACGCTACAAATCTAGGCGTCTTTGGAGCTGAGTTACTCCAGCTTTTTGTGTCTACCTTCGATTTTACCAGCGTCTGCAGTTCTTTCTTACGGCTAATTAGTATAGTGTTTGCCACGTACCTTGTGGGCCAAAGGGCCAGTAAGTACTGTACTATATGGTGTTGTGTGTTCCATCACATTGCGGTGACTCACTGGATCAGAGGGCCCCACCAGAACACCAATGTGGGCGCAGCCTTGTCGCAGTGACACTCACAGGCTGAGAAAACTGTCCACCGCGTCACTTACAGGAGTAGCTCTGCCCTGGATTGTTGCCTCAGCCTCTGCCAGCTACTCCCACATCCCCTGCTTTAATTACATTCAAAATAGGACCTACTGTCAGCAACACATTGCAATGGCTCGTCAGAGTGTTCTGAGCCAGACTCCGTCAGAGAGTTAGACTAACCATCCAGCAAGGAGGAATTTGAATGAACATTAATATGGATCACCAACTGCTTGGAAACGTCCACAGCCTGTTTGCATGGGGTTCTGAAGGCAAGACTCATTCTCCTTAAGATAACGTTAAGATAATTCTCATCTCGGAGTCTGGAGAGTTGGACCTGAGCCCTTATTCCCGCCAAGAATAATGAAAGGCATAGATAAAGTGGAGGTGGATGTGGAGAGGATGTTTCCACTGGTGGGAGAGCCTAGGACCAGAGGTCACAGCCTCAGAATTAAAGGGCATTCTTTTAGAAAGGTGGTGAGGATGAACTTCTTTAGTCAGAGGGTAGTTAATCTGTGGAACTCATTGCCACAGAGGGCTGTGGAGGCCAAGTCAGTGGATATTTTTAAGGCAGAGATTAGAACGGGTGTCAAAGGTTATGGGGAGAGGGCAGGAAAATGGGGTCAGGTGGCAGAGATCAGCCATGATTGAATGGTGGAGTGGACTCAATGGGTCGATTGGCCTAATTCTGCTCCTAAAACTTGTGACCACGAGCCAACTACCAGGTAAACTGGAATTGGTGCTATCTGTTAGAAGTTTACAACCCTCCAGAACCGCCCTTGAGATCATTATTAGCCCACCAAATGAAAAAAAAACTATTTGGAGGCTTGTAAAACTCTAACCTAATCCCTAAAAACCCAAATCCTGGAAACAGTATATGTGTATGAGTGTGTGAGTATTTGTGTATATACACACACACTGAACTTTTTTTTTCCCGTTTATGATATTCTTTACAGTGTACTATGTTTACACATTCTGTTGTGCTGCTGCAAGTAATGGATCTGTCCCATTTAGGCGACTCTTTAGGCAACTACCAGGGACTAGTTTTAATGGAATCCACCTACGATACCTGGGGACAACCAACCACAGCACCTACGACAACCTACGACACCTGGCGTCTATCTACGACAGCAAACATTGTCTCCACTTTGCCGAAAAATGTTCAACATGTTGAAAATTTTGCAGCAGTCTTCTGTAATCGCCCAAGAAATCGCCTAAGTGGGACAGGCCCATAAGAATGTCATTGTTCTATCTGGGACACATGACAATAAAACTGACTCTTGACACCAATCATCTGGGGGCAGAGAAACAGACCATCCATCAACTCTAACAGAGGGTGGGATGGACGTTCATGGTCGTACGTTCTAGAACCAGAATTAGGCCATTCGGCCCATCAAGTCTACTCCGCCATTCGCTCATGGCTGATTTTTGTCTCTCTCTCCCAATCCTGCCTTCTCCCCATAACCCCTGACACCCATACTGATCAAGAGTCTGCCAATCTCTGCATTAAAAATATCTATTGACTTGGTATTGCTGAGGATTGTTGGGCTGATTAAGTTGGATAGGGTGCAGGAGAGATTGACCAGCATGTTACCTGGGCTTGTGGGCTGGAGTTACAGGGAGAGATTGGACTGGCTGGGACTTTATTCTCTGGAGTGTAGGAGGCTGAGGGGTGACCTTATTGAGGTGTACAAGATCATGAGGGGCACGGATAAAGTTGAATGCTCACAGTCTTTTCCCCAGGGTAGAGGATACTAAAACTAGAGGGCACAGGCTTAAAGTGAGAGAGGAGAGATTAAAGAGGGACCTCAGAGGCAACCTTTTCACTCAGAGGGTAGACCGTATCTGGAACGAGCTGCCAGAGGAAGTTATAGAAGTGGTTACAATTACCGCAATTTTAAAGACATTTGATCAGTCGGATGTAGGTTTAGGAATGGTCAAAGTAAAGCCATTTTCTTTCAGTGTTATAGTAGTACGTGAAGTGTTTTTTACGTAGACAAAGTGGGGCGATGGGTAGAGCTGCCGCCCCACAGCGCCAAGGACCTCAGTTTGATCCTGATTACGGGTGTTGTCTGTGTGGAGTTTGCATGTTCTCCTTGTGACCACGTGGGTTTCCTATACGTGCTCCGGTTTTCTCCCACATCCCCAAAACGTGCGGGTTTGTAGGTTAATTAGCCCTCTGTAAAATTGCGTCTAGAGTGGATGAGAAAGTGGATTAACGTGGAGCCAGTGTGAATGGGTGATCGACGGTCGGCCTGGATGGGGTGGGCTGAAGGGCCTGTTTCCGTGCTGTATCTTTTCGATCGGTTCACTGCAGAGGCTCCGTGCACAGTCACTGGCTGAGCGGTGTTGCTCAACATGCTCGCTGGTGATTGTACAAGGCCTTACAACCGTTGTCTGGGAAAGCGTTGCTAAGCAACAAGATCTCGGCCCTTTTTCTCCATGCTGAATTTAGAGCCTCATCGATAAGGAACGCGAGGACGTTTGTGGGAAAGATGTTAATGAGTTTCAGGAATACTCGCCTTATCCCAGCAGACCAGTACCGGGCATCCACAGTGGAGTAACAGGCCATTCGGCTCAAACACTCCATGCTGGAACACATCTGCATCGTCTGCTATAGGTGGTGGTGATGTTACCTCGCTCCGCGACGGTACGTGTGGTACAGATGGCGAAGAGAGTTCCAGGAAAGAAATGGCAGTGGGTAGAGTCGCTGCCTCATGGGCGCCAGAGATCCCGGTTCGATCCTGACCACGGGCGCTGTCTCTGTGGAGTCTGCACGTTTCTCCCTGTGACTGCGTGGGTTTATGCCGGGTGCTCAGGCTTCCTCCCACATCCCAAAGACGTGTGGGTTTGAAGGTTAAATGGCCCTCTGTAAATTGTCCCCTAGTGCGTAGGGAGTGGATGAGAAAGCGGGATAGCGTAGAACTAGTGTGGCCGGGTAGTCGATGGTCAGCATGGACGTGGTGGGCCGAAGGGCCTGTTTCCATGCTGTATCACTAAACTAAACTAAACAGCATCATGCATTAATTGATGGATTTTTTAAGTAGCTGCAAACCTAGCAAATCAATCTAAAACATTGGAAAAATCTTACCAAAGAAAACATCCCTCTCATTGGATACACAAGGTACTGCAGATGCTGCAACCTTGAGCAAAAAACAAAGTGCCGGAGTAACGCAGTGGGTCGGGCAGCATCTGAGTTCACTGGCTGGCATGGACTCAGTGGGCCGAAGGGCCTGTTTCCGTGCTGTATCTTTGAATCCATCAATCAATTAAACACAGTGGTGAATCGGACAGTACCCTAGCTTATGGAAGGACCGATGATGAAAGGGCAGTAACACCATCATCCAAATATCATCAAGGGTGGAATGTTCACCTTTGTAAAGACCCTTCGAATGTTACAGCATAGGAACAGGCCTGTTTCTGTGCTGTACTGTGGCACGTACATTAAGAGAGGGGATATAGAACATAGATGAGCTTCATGTTAATACGTATGTGGTGCTGTGAATCTTTAATAGTAACACAGGGCTCTCTAGTGTTGAGACCCAATACAAGTGATGTGAACTGGCATGAATAATACAAGCAGACAAGGGCACCTCAGGATACAAGTTAACGGCCTTCTTACAATAACTAACTTCTCTGCTAATGTCACGTGTTCAATTATGTCACATATGCATGACTCATTCACACGTACTCTCATAAAATATGATTCAGTAGCATTCACATACGGCACCAAGTAGAATTAGTGCTCACAAATATCACACACACAGTTATTAATACTCCAGTATTGTACCACGGGTGCCTATTATCCTATTGATCAGCACAATTTAAATATTGATCATTAATATTCAAATATTGGCCATTAATATCTGATAATATATTAGTATAATAGTATAATATAAATGGCTGGATAATTTATATCACGTGGTAAATCATGAATAATTATTCCACTGTAGGTCATTGATATTCACAGATATTCCACCTTGGACCATTAATATTCTCAAATATCATTCTGGGACACTAACATTGGAAGATATTTAATGGATAATTAATGTTCACAGATTTTACACCATCAGTTATTAATTTTCATAGTTTTTTCACCATGTGCATGCTAACAATCTGGAAAGGGTGTGGAGAAGATTTACCAGGTTGTTGCCAGGACTCGAGTGCCCGAGCTGCAGGGAGAGGTTGGGCAGGCAAGGATTTTATTCCTTGGAGCGCATCCTTGGAGGATGAGGGGTGATCTTACAGAGATGTACAAGGTCAAGAGGGGAATAGATTGGGTCTCTTTCCCAGGGTTGGGGAATCAAAAGCAATGGGACATAGGTTTAAGGAGAGAAAGATTTAATAGGAACCTGAGGGGCCCCTTTTTTCAAACAGAGAGTAGTGTGTATAGAGAATGGGTTGCCAAAGGAGGAACAGTAGTTGACTACATTTGGACAGGTACATGGACAGGAAAGGTTTAGAGGGATATGGGTCAAACTCGGGCAAATGGTAAGTTTTTTCCAATGTTTTTGATGTATTTACGGAGTTTTTGATTTATTTGGGCAATCCACCATTTAATGCTAGTCAAGTCAGGTTTATTCATCACATACACATACGAGACAAGCAGTGAAATGAAAAGTGGCAATGCTTGTGGATTGTGCAAACAAAACTACAAAACAGAATGGAACAGAATCACATATTCACATATTACATATTTGTGGGAGGAAAAAAAGAGAGATTTTAAAAAGACACCACACAGCAGTAAATTGGTAGTTTACAGTAAGTATGGAGATACAGCGTGAAACGTCCTTTGGCCGAACCATCGATCACACTTTCACATTCATTCTGTTATTTCACTTCCTCATCCACTCCGGCACAACACACTATGAGCAACTTACAAACATGCACGTCTTTGGAGTGTGGGAGGAAACTGGAGCACCCGGAGGAAACCCACGCGGTCACGCAGAGAACTTACCATCTCCACACACAGACAGACAGCAGCTGAGGTCAGGATCGAACCGGGGTTTATGGTGCCGTGAGGCAGCAGCTCTACCTCCTGCGCCAACCCTGTTTGCCCTTGAGATGGTGGAGGTGGCTACTCTCTCACCACACTCCTTCTGGAGACATCCCTCTTGAGTGTTTCTACCAGCAGGAGAGTCTAGGACTAGAGGGCACAGACTCAGAAATAAAGGATGTTCCTTTAGGAAGGAGATGAGGAGAAATTTCTTTAGTCAAAGGTGGTAAATCTGTAGAATTCATCGCCACAGAAGGCTGACAATGGACATATTTAAGGCAGAGATAGATAGTTTCTTCATTAGTGCGGGTATCAGAGGTTATGGGGAGAAGGCAGAAGAATGGGGTTAGGAGGGAGAGATAGATCAGCCATATTGAATGGAGGAGTAGACTTAATGGGCCGAATGGCTTAATTCTGCTCCTATCCCTTATGAACATGAGCTTATTATGAATAGACAGCACCCATAGTCTGGATCGAACCCGGGTCTCCAGCACTGTGAGGCATCAACTCTACCGCTGCACCACCGTGCCGCCCTGTATAATTACATGCGGGATTTCCAGCACTGCTTTCCACGGTCAACCCAGAATTGTAACTTTCTTCAATCACTTCATCATCATCATCATCATCATCATCATCATCATCATCATCATCATCATCATCATCATCATCATCATCGTTGAAACCATCACCAGGCACGGTGCCTTACAACGCCGTGTACGACAGTGATCGCAACTTCTACTGAAGTGTGGATGGCCGTTGGCTCGTTCGGAGCTCATCCGCCCTTTGACAGGTCTTGTCTTTGGCCCTGCTGGGGGTCCACAGCCCCCTCCTCACCTGGCAAACCAGGTGGGGGAGACGTTTAGTCGCCGACTATCCGACCCTGGAGCAGGTAGCACGGGGTGACATGGTACCCGTGGCGGGGGGAACGCCCCCCGACCTGATACTTAATTTGATACATTCCTCTTTCTTTGCAAGATATTTTTAATCAAAATAATTTTAATGCAAAATTATTGCGTTATTAATCCCTGAAGAAGGGTCTCAACCCGAAGCGTCACCCATTCCTTCTCTCCATAGATGCTGCCTCACCCGCTGAGTTTCTCCAGCATTTTTTTTTCCAGCATCTGCGGTTCTTTCTTAAGCATTATTGATCCCTAACCCTATCCCCCCACCCTAATACTAACGCACTCAATTATGATCATATGAGTGCCGTAAATACAGCCACACTCTTCATGTGACATCGGCAGAGGAAGAGGGCTATTTTAATGCTGAGAATGCTGGTGCTCGAAATTAAAACGTGGCTGACTCATTCGTGCTTTGTTCCACTATCTTTGATGTGGCACACCAGGCCTTTATCTCTGCCAGTGTGATGATGATGAACTGCAAACACAACTTGCTGGCTTGCATGCCGAGAAAAACACTACTAACTCCACCTAGTAACCATCAAGCTGCTGGTTTGCTTGAACTAATTAAAACACTTTAAATGGCCCGTCGGCACTTAGGCGACTTTTCAGCGGACTGCCTGCGACCTTCGAGCCCGCGGCACTCGCCTGAAAAACCGCCAACTGGAACGCCGACTGTCAGAGCGGAACACACACACACACACACACACACACACACACACACACACACACACACGCACACACACACACACACACACACACACACACACACACACACACACACACACACACACACACACACTCACACTCACACTCACACACTCACGTACACACACACGCACACACACACACGCACACGCACCTGCACGCACACGCACACGCACACGCACACACACACACACACACACACACACACACGCACGCGCACACACACACGCACACACACACACACACACACACACACACACACACACACACACACACACGCACACACACGCACGCACACACACACACACACACGCACACACGCACACACACACACACACACACGCACGCACGCACGCACGCACACACACGCGCACACACTCAAACACACACACACACGCCACGCACGCACGCACGCATGCACACGCACACACACACACACACACACACACGCACACACACACACACACACACACACACCACACACACACCCACACACCCACACACGTACACACGTACACACGCACACACATCGCAAAGGCGGGGGCGAGGGAAAGCGGGAGAGCGCTGTCTGAAATTCACACGGTGCAAAGACAAGGTAATACAGACACCCACTGTGATGAACAGGAAGGTTAAGACTGCTAGCACAGTTTACGGTAATTCCTTTAAAAGAGCGGGAGGGGTGGGGGAGGGAGAAGGGGGAAGAAGGGGGGAGAGAAGGAGTGGAGCCACTTTTAAGAAGCCAGACAACTTTTAATAAACCAGAGATACACAGCTGTGAAGTTTGGCAGGCATTTAACATTAACGGTTGGTTTTCCTTGGTTCTGAAAAATCGTGTTTACGTTTCTTTTTCCCCAATGAAGCAATGAAAATGCCCGGTCAACAAAGGCGATTAACTAAAACTACCTACGGCTACCTCGACTACCTACAACTACATGGTGACCCCAATACCACTGCACCTACGACTACAGGAGTATCGATTTTCTCCATGCCGACCAATTTTTGGAAGTGATAGGTGGATCCAGGTGAGGGGACTTTGATTGGCAGATGGATGGACAAAGGCCAGATGGAAGGAGATGAAAGGCTGAGAGATAAGAAGAGAAGAGGAACAAAATGTGAAGCCAGAGGATGGGATACAGATTGAAGGTGACTGGGGAAATCAAGAGGGTTGTTTAAGAAGGAACTGCAGATGCTGGAAAATCGAAGGTAGACAAAAATGCTGGAGAAACTAGGGTGCAGCAGCATCTATGGTGCGAAGGAAATAGGCAACATTTCTGGCCAAAACCGGGTCTGAAGAAGGGTTTCGGCCCAAAACGTTGCCTATTTCCTTTGCTCCATAGATGCTGCTGCACTCTAAAGGGTTGTTGTTGATTAGTGAACTGAAACTGGAGAATTCAATGTTCATACTGCAGGGTTGTGAGTGGAATATGAGGTGCTGCTCCTCCAGTTTGTGTGAGTCCAGAAGGACTGAGAGGTCAGTGTGGGAGTGAGTAGAGAAGTTAAAATGTTTAGTATATTTTAGTGATAAAGCGCGGCCAACCGAGTCCACGCTGACCCCGGTACTAACGCTATCCTACACACACTAGGGACAATTTACAATTTTACGAAGCCAATTAACCTGCAAACCTGTACATCTTTGGAGTGTGGGAGGAAACAGGACATTCTGGGGAAAACTCACACAGGTCACGGGGAAAACGTTCAAACATGTACAGACAGCATCTGCGGGTCCCTGACGCTGTAAGGCAGCAACTCCACCGCCATCGTGCTGCATAAATGGTTAGCAACCAACCAAGACATCGACATAGGAACATAGAAAATAGGTGCAGGAGTAGGCCATTCGGTGCTTCGAGCCTGCACCGCCATTCAATATGATCATGGCTGATCATCCAACTCAGTATCCTGTACCTGCCTTCTCTCCATACCCGATCCCTTTAGCCACAAGGGCCACATCTAACTCCCTCTTAAATATAGCCAATACTTCCCCCTTATCCTTAAACTGTGACCCCGTGTTCTGGACTTCCCCAACATCGGGAACAATCTTCCTGCATCATGCCTGTCCAACCCCTTAAGAATTTTGTAAGTTTCTATAAGATCCCCCCTCAATCTTCTAAATTCTAGCGAGTATAAGCCGAGTCTATCCAGCAGGAATTGGTGGACCGAGCGCCTGTGTTTGGCAAATCGGTGGCCGTGCCCACGCTTCGTCCTGCCGATGTAAAGGAGCTCAGGAGGGGAGCACTGTACAAGGGCCAGCTTCCTACCACTGGTCCCATCGGGAGCATTATCCCATCAAAGCCTCAGCAATAAAGATCTCCACCAGGGGGCAGAAGTCCATGGTGCTTTGAAGGGCAGGAGTGCAGATCAAATGGCCATTGGGATGTGAGGCTTTAACCATCGAGCGTGAGCTGCAGGCTTCCTCCCTTCACACAGCTGGCCATCACTGGCGCTTCCAACTAGTTTAGTGACTGCAGCTCTGCTTCACCCTGTGACAGACACACTTCATCAAACGACATAGACCCTTCATCTACTCTCTCATCAGTTGCCAACCGATAGAAGTGTGAAAACGCACACCTCCAGATTCAGGGACAGTTTCTTCCCAGCGGTTATCAGGCAACTGAACCATCCTACCACAACCAGAGAGCAGCGCTGAACTACTATCTACCTCATTGGTGACCCTCGGACTACCCTTGATTGGACATTGCTGGCTTTACCTTGCACTAAATGTTATTCACTTATCAAGTTTAGGAAGGAACTGTAGATGCTGGTTTAAACCGAAGATAGACACAAAATGCTGGAGTAACTCAGTGGGTCAGGCAGCATCTGTGGAGTGAAGGAATGGGTGACGTTTCGGGTTGAGTCCCTTCTTCATACTGAAAGGTCTGTGTGGGAATGGGAAGGAGAATTAAAGTGTCTGGAAACTGGCAGATCAGGTTGGTTCAGGTGGGCTGAGCGAAGGAGTTCCACGAAACGATTGCCCAGTCTGCGTTTGGTCTCGCCGATGTATAAAGGGCCTGTCCCACTTGGCCGTCATTTGCGCCTCATTTACACGTTATATATAAATTAGGTCGATGTGTTGTGACGTGTGGGGTGCGCATTGGTTGCGCATGGTGAGGCGTGGAATCCTATGCGGTGGCGCGCGGTATCGCACGGCGCTCCAGGATTTAGTACAGGAACAAAATCCTCGCGCGCCACCTGCGTGACATATAGTGTATGCACGCTGATGCATTGGATACGCACGCTGACGCATTGGCGTCGTACGCTGGAGTCCCGACGTCTCACGTGTATCGCGTAGTGACGCATGGTTACGTCCTTGCGTCAACATCCTGCCGAGCGCCGCAGGGTATTCTAATGACGTCACGCGCACCAGATGGCTGTGATGGCGCGTGATTTGCGCACGGCGTCGAGCATCACAACGCGTCGACCTATTTTACATATGTCGCGTGAATGAGGCGCAAATGACGGCCAAGTGGGACAGGCCCTTTAGAGCCCACATCTTGAACGACGGATACAGTAGATTAGGTTGGAGGAGGTGCAAGTGAACCTCTGCCTAACCTACAGTATACTATTGCTCCACTTCTAATTAGGAGGGTGCCGTGATTTAGAACCATTTGGCACCAGTGCAAAGGAAATCATAATTTTAAAGATAATATTTATTCCAGTGTTTTCCTACAGCTGCATGCTCTCATTACCAGTTAATGCCATCTCCCTAAAACAGGAAGTGATGGCTCCTTAATTAAGTTCCCTAATTAAGTACACGGTTATTTCATCAAGGAAACAGCGGCTCTCTGGTTCACTCTCAGTTCAAAGGTTTAGTAGTTGCTGCATTAAAATTGAGTCATACTTCTCCCTTAACAAAGACTAAGAACCGTCATTACATTACATAAGCACACGCCACCAACGTTAGCACACTTCATTACTTTCCGTAATCCGTCATGGCCCATCAGAGAGCCAGGGGGGGGCTGTCTCTCATAATCTCTGGAGGATGTGGATAGGTGGCGTTTCAGGTGACCTGTCCATTCTGAAGAAGGGTCCCAACCCAAATAGTCACCTGTCCATTTCCTCCAGAGGTGCTGCGTCACCCACTGAGTTACTCCAGCTTTCACCAGATAAAAGCTGTCCAGGTTCTGACCTCCCCAGAGGAGCATGGATGAAGCTCAACAGACTCGGTACTGGAGTTGGGCGTTTCAATGCCAGCGTGTGGAGATGGGGGCTCCGCCACAGCCCAGCCTGTGAATGTGGAGCAGAACAACAGACAGCCAACCATGTCATCTCTGGGTGCCCGTTCTACCACCCACCAAATGGAGCTCAGGGCCTGGCAGACATTGACGCCAATAGAGACAACAACCTGGCTGCTCAACACCCGGCTTGAGATCTAACTATTCCTTTGGTTTATGTTTCATTCGCAAGAAGAAGAAGAAGAGTCCAGCATTTTGTGTTCCACCCAACCAGGGAAGATGCCGCCTGCTACCCTGACCTACTCGAGCTGAAGTGTAACTCCAATGTGAATGATTCTACATGGCCTCTTTAGTTCAGGAGAAGTTCAGAATGAACAAGAAGGGCTGGCACGTAATGAACGAGCAGACTCAAGTATCTTTTTCGAAGCGTGCAATGGCACTTGAATGTATCAATAAATCTAGAAACATTTGTCTTTTATGTCTCAAGAACCCTATTGATTTTCCGGGATGGGTATCTATTAATAATAGCCGTTCTGTGACAGCTCCCTGCCTTAGTTGACAGAATGTCAACGCTAGAAAACAAGCTTTCAAGATTTGAGCACGTACTATATGACAGAGGTAATGTTGCAGATGGGATACTAAGCCAAGATCTCATGGATGGGTATTAGAGTTCTCTCTGAGGCGTACTTAAAGAAGTGGAGTTCAAGTTGTCCAGAGAACAAAATACAAAGAACTGTAGATGTGGAGGAAGGAACTGCAGATGCTGGTTTACACGGAAGATAGATACAAAAGTGCTGGAGTATTCCTCAGCGGGTCAGGAAGCATCTCTGGAGAACATGGATAGGTGATGTTTCACAGAGTGCTGGAGTAACTCAGCGGGTCAGGCAGCATCTGTGGAGAACATGGATAGGTGACATTTAATGTCGAGACTTTTCTTTACTCTGGCTATTGGGGTGGGAGGCAGGATAAAGGGTGCTGGAGCAAAGGGGAAGATACAGAGTGCAGAATATTATTTTCTCCAGAGGCAAAGCCCAACGTCCGCAATGGGGTACTAAAATTATCCACTCAATATCTCATTGGTGGTGGTGTATTGATAGTGGCAGGCATGATTAATTGACGGACTTGGAGATGTCGTCAGTGCTGGAGTAATGTACGCGCTGGAAGTCATTGCCCAGATTATTGTAGAAAACAATTATGAAGCCAAGTGCTCTGTGCTGCTCTGGGAATCCGAGCTCCCAATCGACAAAGGCATCATCTCAAATTCTCCCTGACACATCTCATTGGCAATCTTTAGCCCAGTCACTTAACTCAAATCAATTAAAATGTATTTCTCAAATCCATAAAATTGGCCAGTTTTAAATGTAAAACTCAAGGAATTGTTAACACAACAAGGGAATGCAGAGGCTGCTTTGCAAGAAAAGACACCTATCCATGTTCTCCACTGATGCTGCCAGACCTGCTTAGTTCGGGAGGAACTCAGCGGGTCTGGCAGCAACTGTAGAGAACATGGATAGGCGATGTTTCGGGTCGAGATCATTCAAAACTCAATGGTGTCTGATTAGGAAAAAGGGAAGTGCAACGAGACATGGGTGACCTTGTTCACCAGTCACTGAAAGTAAGCATGCAGGTGTAGCAGTCAGTGAAGAAAGCTAATGGCCTATTGGCCTTCATAAGGAGAGGATATGAGTATACAAATAAAGATGTCCTTCTGCAGTTGTGCAGGGCCCTGCTGAGACCACACCTGGAGTATTGTGTGCAGTTTTGGTCTCCTAATTTGAGGAAGGACATCCTTGCTATTGAGGCAGTGCAGCATAGGTTCACGAGGTTAATCCCCGGAATGGCGGGACTGTCATATGAGGAAAGATTGAAAAGACTAGGCTTGTATTCACTGGAATTTAGAAGGATGAGAGGGGATCTTATAGAAACGTATAAAATTATAAAGGACTGGACAAGCTAGATGCAGGAAAAATGTTCCCAATGTGGGGCGAGTCCCCCGGCCCAACTCCGCAATAGGATTTTTTTCTTTCTTACTATCTTTTTGTCTTTCCCTTTAGACTTGATCACTGAGATACGGTGTTGAGACAGACCCACTGAGTCCACGCGGACCAGCGATCACCTCGTACACTGGTTCTATCCTACACTGACCAGAGACAATGTACAATTTACAGAACCCAATCAACATACAAACCCGCACATCTTTGGAGTGTGGGAGGAAACCTGAGCACCAGGATAAAACCCACGCAGTCACAGTACAAACTCCGCAGCCATAGTCAGGATCAAACCCAGGTCTCAGGCACTGTTAGGCAGCAACTCTACCGCTGCGCCACCGTGCTAACTTGATAGCATTGAGTAGCGGGCCAGAATGGCCTGTGTTCACACCACGTTCTGTATGATTCCCGTTTTAAAGGGGAGCCTGAATAACAAAAAGGCTGTAAGGCTGAGTGTGATTTCATTGCAAAAGCGATAGAGACGTAACCAACATTTATTTATATGTTTTTGAATATTAAATGGGAACAACCTTCAGAAAATAGCAAGCAGATTTCCATTAATTTTCTTCACCAACATGTCAAGCAGCAAAGCCTCAATAAATGTCACCATAAAGGCCAAGTCAGGAGCAGCCGACAAGCAGAGCAGGGGAGTGGATTGGAGATTAACAGACGGTGATAAGAAGGGTGGGCGTTGAGGAGATGCAGCCGTGAGGAGAGAGAGAGAGAGAGAGAGAGGTCTGCCCATGAGAGCTGATAGCACTGGGGTTCAATATTCAAGATTCAAGAGAGTTTATTGTCATGTGTCCCAGATAGGACAATGAAATTCTTGCTTTGCTTCAGCATAACAGAACATAGTAGGCATTGACTACAGAACAGATCAGTGTGTCCATATACCATTACATACGTATATACACACATGAATAAATAAACTGATAAAGTGCAAATAACAGATAATGGGTTATTAATGTTCAGAGTTGTCCGAGCCAAGTTTAATAGCCTTATGGCTGTGGGGAAGTAGCTATTCCTGAACCTGGTCATTACAGTCTTCAGGCTCCTGTACCTTCTACCTGAGGTAGCGGGGAGATGAGTATGTGGCCAGGGTGGTGTGGGTCCTTGATGATACTGCCAGCCTTTTTGAGGCAGCGACTGCGATAGATCCCCTCGATGGAAGGGAGGTCAGAGCAAATGATGGACTGGGCAGTGTTTAGTACTTTTTGTAGTCTTTTCCTCTCAGGTTCCTGAAGAGAATGAGTTCAAATCCCACACAAATCAGCAAGGAGTAATGCACAAAGTGCTGGAGGAACTCAGCCGGTCAGGCAGCATCTGCAGAGGGAACATCTGTGCAAACCTTCTCAGGGAAGGGCTTGAGCAAGCATTACTTTAGTTCAGTTTATTGTCACGTGTAACGAGGTACAGTGAAAAGCCTGTGTTGCGTGCTATCCAGTCAGCGGAAAGATTGCAGGAATACTGCAGGGGTGGAAATAAAATAATCATTTAGGGGGAAAGATTTAATAAGAACCTGAAGGGTAACTTTTACACAAAAGGGTGGTGGGTGTATGGAACAAACTACCAGGGGAAGCAGTGAAGGCAGGTTCTATCGTAACGTTTAAGAAACATTTAGACAGGTACATGGCTAGGACATCATGTACATATCCTGGAGGGATAGATAATCTAGAGGGAAGATAGACACAAAATATGGGACAGGTAGAAAGGAACTGCAGATGTTGGTTTAAACCAAAGATAGACACAAAAAGCTGGAGTAATTCAGGGGACAGACAACATCTTTGGAGAAAAGGAATAAGAGATGTTTCGGGTCACCTGAAGTCTGAAGAAGGGTCTTGACCCGAAATGTCACCTATTCCTTTTCTCCACAAAATGTGGGATATGGGCCAAATGCAGGCAGGTGGGACTTGTGTGGATGGGGCATGTTGGTCGGTGTGGGCAAGTTGAGCCGAAGGGCCTGTTTTCACGCTGTATCCCTCTATGATTCTACGACTCTATTAGAAGGTCTTTGTGTGAAGCCTGAGCGAGGTGGAGAGTGCAGCTTCCTCAACCTGGCCTGACCTTGCTCCCTCTACGAGACGTCAGTCAGGCAAGTTTTTTATCAGTTCACATTTTAAACACTAACAAGATGAAAATCATTTCACGCTTGGCTGAAGCAGCACAATTCCTCACGGGCAGATCAACAACACCTCCTGGATAATTGCTGATGCCAGAAAGGCTGGAGAAGTGGGGGGGGGGGGGGGGGGGATAGAGAAGGGGGAATGATGGAGTCCACAAGTCACAGAGAGTGGTGAGTCTGTGGAAATCTCTGCCTCAGAGGGCAGTGGAGGCCGGTTTTCTGGATGCTTTCAAGAGAGAGCTAGATAGGTCTCTTAAAGATAGCGGAGTCAGGGGATATGGGGAAAAGGCAGGAACGGGGTACTGATTGGGGATGATCAGTCATGATCACATTGAATGGCGGTGCTGGCTCGAAGGGCCGAATGGCTTCCACCTGCACCTAGTGTCTATTGGCTATTGTCTATTGTTACTGACAAATATCATTTCCGTCACTCCGCAACTTACTCTTGCAGCCTGCGTCAGGCTAACTAATCAACGATCCCATTGAAATATATTTGAAGCAGTCTTCAAAATAGGCTTCATACAAGGGGCTTACTCAAGGCATTAGTCACCATGACCACTGCAATTGAGGTGGTGACCAAGATCTGCACAGGATAAGAATCTGAGGAGTAACCTTTTCACACAAAGGGTGGTGGGTGTATGGAACGAGCTGCCAGGGGAGGTAGTTGAGGCTGGGACTATCCCAACATTTAAGAAACAGTTAGACAGGTACATGGATAGGACAGGTTTGGAGGGATATGGGCCAAACGCAGGTAGGTGGGACTAGTGTAGATGGGACATTTTGGCTGATGTGGACAAGTTGGGCGGAGGGGCCAGTTTCCACACTGTATCACTCTGTGACTCTGTGACAGTGGAAGCTTAGACACCTGGTGGGATGGGACGGGGACGGTGGAGATATTTTCCACCATTTAAATGCAGGGGAAGGCAGTCTTAGGATATAGATGGGTGGCAGGGTGGCGCAGCGGGTAGAGTTGCTGCCTCACAGCGCCAAATACCCGGGTTCCATACTGACCGCGTGGGTTCTCTCTGGGTGCTCCGGTTTCCTCCCACACTCCAAAGACGCTCAGGTTTGTAGGTTAATTAGCTTGGTATAAATGTAAATTGTCCCTAGTGTGTGTAGGATATTGTTAGTGTGCGGGGATCGCTGGTCTGTGCGGACTCGGTGGGCTGAAGGGCCTGTTTCCATGCTGTATCTCTAAACTAAACTATCGCACCACCACCATCCCTGGCAGCATGTTCCAGGCACCCATCACCCTCTGTGTAAAAAAAACTTGCCCCGCGCATCAGAGTAGGTCTTGGCATCATGTTGGGCACAGATATTGTGGGCCGAAGGGCCTGTTCTTCTCTGTACTGCTCTGTGCCTATGTTTTCTGTTGTAATACCAACCAATAGTGTAGAATATATTGATACAGGTTCAAGTGCTACAGTTAGAGAGAAATAATCCAGCATTCGAAGATAGATGCAAAATGCTGGAGTAACTCAGCGGGGCGGGCAGCATCTCTGAAGAGAAGGAATGGGTGACGTTTCGGGTCGAGACCCTTCTTCACACTGATGTGTACAAGAATCCAGCATTGGCAGGGAGGATGTTTGGAAGATCAGCATTGCAACCTTGTCCATGAGAGGATCGTTCAGAAGTCTGACAAACAGAGAAGTGTGATATTTATCTGTGTCTTATGGCGTTTATGGGACTGTTAAGCTGCAGCGGGTAAGAATTTCATAGCTGCATTGCCAGCACATGCGACAATTAAATCCGACGGACTCCAGAGACACTCCACACAAAGCAAATGATACAGTTCCACTTGTGATGCTAATCTTTGTCCACTACCATAATAAGTAATGATGGTCACTGCATAATAAGATCATTCCCGTGCCGGTTCAGATGCATTGATTCAAATCTTTTAAAGTTTATTTATAGAACAGCCTTAACTTTAAACAAAAGCCTCCATCCATTGACTTAATCTGCACCTCACACTGCCTCAGCAAGGCCAGCAGCATAATCAAGGACCAGTCCCACACCAGTTACTCCCTCTACCCCCCTCTCCCATCGGGCAAGAGGTACAGAAGTGTGAAAACGCACGCACACCTCCAGATTCATGGACAGTTTCCGAAACGTTGCCTATTTCCTTCGCTCCATAGATGCTGCTGCTTCCGCTGAGTTTCTCCAGCACTTTTGTCTACCTTCGATTTTCCAGCATCTGCAGTTCCTTGTTAAACAGTTTCTTTCCAGCTTTTATCAAGCAACTGAACCGTCCTCTCACCAACTAGAGGGCGGTCCTGAGCTAGTATCTACCTTATTAGATACCCTCAGACTATCTTTGATTGGACTTTACTGGACATTATCTTGCACTAAACGTTATTCCTTTTATCATGTATCTGTACACTGTGGACACCGTAATTGTAATCACGTATAGTCTTTCTACTGATTGAACACCATGCAACAAGGAAGTTTTCCACTCCATCTCGGTACACATTACAATAAACCAAATTAGATTAAACAATGCATTACTGTGGAACCGATCAATCTCTGCCTTAAAAATACCCAATAACTTTAGGGCGGCACGGTGTTGCAGCGGGTAGAGCTGCTGCCTTACAGCGCCGGAGACCCGGCTTCGATCCTGACTACGAGTGCTGTCTGTACGGAGTTTGTACGTTCTCCCCGTGACCGCGTGGGTTTTCTCCAGGATATCCGGTTTCCTGCCACAGTCCAAAGATATACAGGTTTGTAGGTTAATTGGCTTGGTAAAATTGTAAATTATCCCTAGCGTGTGTAGGATAGCGTTAGTGCGCGGGGGTCGCTGGTCGGTGCGGACTCGGTGTGCCGAAAGGCCTGTTCCCGCACTGTATTTCTAAATTAAACTGAGCTAAACTAGACTTAGCCAATTTGATTGTACTGTTGTCAGTACAGATGACAACTAAGTACTCTTGACACTAGCTCTCCAGTTGTAGAATCCTCTACTCTAGCACAAACTCTCCTGCCAATAGCCTGATACCCACAGTGTTTATTGTAACCGGGCATTGCAGTATCTGTGCTCTGCACAAGATCACAAGATCATAAGTGATAGGAGCAGAATTAGGCCATTCGGCCCCTCAATTCTACTCCACCATTCAATCATGGCTGGTCCATCTCTCCCTCCTAACCCCATTCTCCTGCCTTCTCCCCATAACCTCTGACACCCGTACTAATCAAGAATCTATCTATCTCTGCCGTAAATATATCCACTGACTTGGCCTCCACAGCCGTCTGTGGCAATGAATTCCACAGATTCACCATCCTCTGACTAAAGAAATTCTTCCTCATCTCCTTCCTAAAATAACGTTCTTTAATTTTGAGACTATGACCTCTAGTCCTAGACTCTCCCACTAGTGGAAACATCCTCTCCACGTCCAGGATTTTCACTATTCTGTATACTTCAATGAGGTCCCCCCTCATTCTTCTAAACTCCAGCGAGTACAGGCCCAGTGCCGTCAAACAAGGTTATAAGTATCCAGAATGTATCTTGGCCTTTTGTGGAATAACAGTAGGAAAGTAATTAAATAAATCCACTTTTATATTTTCTTGCACATCTGCCCACTCCCCCATCATTAATAAGAGCCCAGTGGCAGTTCAGCTGAGAGAGAGAGCAGGCCAGAATCTAATTAGTAATTAGCAGAGACAAGTACAATACCAAGCAAAATGTCATGCATGCAAATAACATGGGGGAAGATGCAAAAAAAATAATGGCTTAATTAAAATAACGTTTAATTAGAGATACGGCCTGACATAAAAATAGACCAGTACTAAATTCCTACGTCAGCATAAAGAGATTTTAATAGCAAAGTGGCTGGCATCAGCACCCAGCATTATCTGTGGTTTAACCCATTCCCTGCCACACAGGGCGGGCTAGGGCAACGGTTCAACACCAGGCTACTGAGCAAGATGGCATTTGGCAGAGTTTAGATTTAGGTTTGTTCTAATCGTTACGTGTACTGGGGTACAGTCAACCCTCGTTATAACAAACTACGGGGGAGGGGGAATGGTGCCTGTTATTGCCGACTGTCCGCGATTAATGTGAGCAATTTTGTGCACCATATCTGGGGGAGGATGAGCTGGCTCTGGAGAGGGTCCAGAGGAGGTTTACGAGAATGATCCCAGGAATGAGTGGGTTCACCTATGATGAGCGTTTGTTGGCACTGGGCCTTTACTCGCTGGGGTTCAGAAGAATGAGGTGGGATAGAGTGGATGCGGAGAGGATGTTTCCACTAGTGGAAGAGTCTAGGAGGTGCCTTTTCGCAGCTGAAATATTAAAGGGGTGCCAATGCGGCACTACCTCACAGCGCCAGAGACCCGGGTTCGATCCCGACTATGGGTGCTGTCGGTATGGAGTTTGTACGTTCGCCTCGTGACCTGCGTGGGTTTTCTCCAAAGACATACAGGTTTGTAGGTTAATTGGCCACTAAATTATAAATTGTCCCCAGTGTGTGTAGGATAGTGTTAACGTGCGGGGATTGCTGGTCGGAGCATCCTCAGTGGACCGACGGGCCGGTTTCTATAAACTAAATTCAAACTCAAGTACAATAGAGACAGCAAAAGGTGAGTGAGGATTCAAAGTCTGAGGGAAGGGTCTCGACACAAAACATCACCTATTTATGTTCTCCACAGATGCTGCCTGACCCGCTGAGTTACTCCAGCACTCTGTGAAATGTCACCTATCCATGTTCTCCACAGATGCTGCCTGACCCGCTGAGTTACTCCAACACTCTGTGAAACGTCACCTATCCATGTTCTCCACAGATGCTGCCTGACCCACTGAGTTACTCCAGCATTTTGTGTCTCTTTGGGAAGATACAGAGTGCAAAATATAGTTATCAGCATTGTAGCGCATCAGTTCCAGAGACAAAGTGCAATGTCCGCAATGGGGTAGAGGTGAGTCGGACAGTACCCTGGCTTATGGAAGGGCCGTTCAGAAGCCTGATAACAGAGGGGAAGAAGCTATTCCTGAGTCTGGTGGTGCGCGCTTTCAAGCTTCTGTACCTTCTGCCGGACGGGAGCGGGGAGAAGAAGGAATGACCGAGGTGGGACAAGACTAATATCATGGTTTGCGGGAATATATGACTATTTACACAGAGTGAGAGAAACAGTCTTTGACTGAGTAAATAAAGAAAAGCCATGAGTCAGTGTCTAGGTGCCTGAGGTGCTGCTGCCAGCAAGGTCTTTGTTGTTTCTGTACCACTCTATACTTGCACACATGACAATAAACCTGAACTTGAACCCATTGCCTGCACTCAGCCCAGATCCCTCCAATCCCAATCTATTCAATTGTCCCTTAATTGAAAAAAAAACCCCACAAAGTGCTGGAGTAACTCAGCGGGTCAGGCAACATCTCTGGAGGACATGGATAGGCTATGTTTCAGGTTGGGACTCTTCACAAGTTCACAAGTTACAGGAGTAGAATTAGGCCATTCGGCCTATCAAGTCTACTCCGATATTCAATCTTCCTTCATCCTTCAAAGTGTTCATAGCTACTCAACTTTCATAGAGAGAGGATTTGAGTAGGAGCAAATCAGTACCCCGTTTCTGCTTTTTCCTAATTTCCCTTGATTCCGTTACCTCTAAGAGCTATATCTAACTCTCTTTTGAAAACATCCAGTGAATTGGCCTCCACTGCCTTCTGTGGCTGAGAATTCCATTTATACACAACTCTCTGGGTGAAAATACCCCTTATTTACAGCGCCGGAGACCTGGGTTTGATCCTGACTTCGGGTGCTGTCTGTACGGAGTTTGCACGCTCTCCCTGTGACCCCGAGGGTGCTCCGGTTCCCTCCCACATCCCAAATACGTACGGATTTCAGAGCTATATCCAACTCTCTCTTGAATACATCCAGTGAAGCCCTCCACTGCCTTCTGTGGCAGAGTATTCCACAACAAATAATTCCTTCCAACACGTCGCTCCCGACATAACGGAAGGGAAGAGAGGGTTAAGATATTCCAGAGCAAACCATGGCACAGAAATAAGATAAATCCTCAGTCATGATGCTCTCAGCCACTTGGGGCCTGTGGTTACCAAGGCAACAGTATCAGCAGTACTCGTCCCTGTAAAGGACTGGGTGTACCAATGTACCAATGACTGGGTGGCTCAGAAGAAAAATTATAGATTCCATTTTTAACTCAAAAGAGAAAAAAAATATTCCCTGTTTCTTTTCTAAAAATACAGCCTTTTGTTTTTTTTTTTGCTTTCACGAACAATTCCCTGGAAAGATCTGTTTACATCAATTTTTTTTCCTTTTAATCTTTTAAAGCAATGTTAGGAAGAAATAATATCTGCTTCCCATTAGAGCAACAGAGAATTGAACAAATAAGATAAAGTCCGTGAACGTGGATGTGCACTGACTGAAGATAATTAACCCTCTGAGACGATGCAGAAAAAAACTCACCCAGCCAGGTAGCAGCCGTAGAGAGAGAACACAAAGTGCTGGCTAAACTCAGCGGGTCAGGGAGCATCTGTGGAGAACATGGATAGGTGATGTTTCACAGAGTGCTGGAGTAACTCAGCGGGTCAGGCAGCATCTCTGGAGAACATGAATAGGTGACGTTTTAGGTCGGCACCCCTCTTCAGCCTGATTGTAGGGGGGGGGGGAACTGGAAGCAAGAAAAGCTCTTTGTTGCATAGAAGATAGGTTTTAATGTTACATAGAACAAAGGTTTAGGCTCAATAGCTGTAGGCACGGCTATTAGTGCAACTGCCTCAATATCTTGGTGGTGTAGCGGTAGAGCTGCTGCCTCACAGCGCAGCGACCCGGGTTCAATCCTGACCTCGGGTGCTGTCTGTGTGGAGTTTGTACGTTCCACCTGTGAGTGTGTGACGATGGCATTTCATGTCGACCTGAAGCATTAATCTGGCTCCATTTTCTCCACAGCCCGGCTTGTTGAAGGCTTTTGTATTTTCTGTTTTGAATTCGGATTTCCAGAACCCACAACATTGTTTTATTTCAATCAAACCTCAGAGGCAACAGATAGTTTACATCTGTTATATTTTACCTGTTATAGTTTGTATGAGTTCCTTGTGTCAATTAGTCTATGAAAGTGTCTCGACTCAGGATGGAAGCTGTGTTTCTGGCGCTGTAAGGAAACAACTCTACCACTACTGAAAGGATTTCACACAAAGCTAGAAGTGAAGACAAGGTGGGCAGAAGGACCTTTTTAGTATTTAGTGTTTAGTTTTAGAGATACAGCACGGAAACAGGCCCTTTAGCCCACTGAGTCCTCATCGAACAGATTCCCGCACACTAATGCTATCCTACGCACACTTAGAAACATAGAAACATAGAAACATAGAAAACAGGTGCAAGAGGAGGCCATTCGGCCCTTCGAGCCAGCACCACCATTCATTGTGATCATGGCTGATCGTCCGCTATCAATAACCCGTGCCTGCCTTCTCCCCATATCCCTTGACTCCACCAGCCCCTACAGCTCTATCCAACTCTCTCTTAAATCCATCCAGTGACTTGGCCTCCACTGCCCTCTGTGGCACGGAATTCCACAAATAATTGGGATAATTCCACTTGGGATAATTTAACATTTTTATACCAAGCCAACTAACCGACAAACCTGCGCGTCTTTGGAGTGTGGGAGGAAACCGGAGCACCCGGAGAAAACCCACACAGGTCACGGGGAAAAAGTACAAATCCCATTTCATGCTAAGTCTTTTCAATATCTTGGTGGCGCAGCGGTAGAGTTGCTGCCTCACAGCGCCAGAGACCCGGGTTCCATCCTGAATTTGAATGGAGGATGAAATCAATTCAAATTCAGGTTTGAACCCGGGTCTCTGACTGGCACTGTGAGGCAGCAACTCTACCGCTGCGCCACCAAGATATTGAAAAGAGTTAGCATGAAACCAGGTGTAAAGACAAGGTGGGCCATGGGGCCGTGGGGCCTGTTCACATGCAGTGTGGCTCTGGGGTTAAATAACGGAGGCAGAGAGAGAAATACTGAGCTAATGTTAGGGAGGTAATCTCCAGCACAACCCACCTTGAAGCCAAATCATTAAAGACATTAATTAAATACATTCTGGAAGGTTCTTTGAGCTGCAGGGAATTAGGGAGTTGGTTAAGTTAAGGTTGGATGTTCAGCCACGATCATTTAGAGTCTGACCTGCGTCTAGCTACTGATGCCGCAGGGGTAGTCAGTCAACTAAGACTGGGCCTGCAACGCTACTCATAGCGTCATACAGCACAGAAACAGGCCCTTCGGCCCAACTCACCAATGCTGACTTACATTCTGAGTCAAGCTCCTGTCCCACTTAGGAGACCTAAACAGCAACCTCTGGTGACCTTGCCCGCCACCCAAGGTTTCCATGAGGTCACCAGAGGTTTTGGTCACTCTCCCTAATGGTCGAAAGTGGTTTCCGTGTGGTCGAGGCTTCATCTAGGTTGCTGCTATTTTTTCATGATGATTAAAACCGGCCTCGACTAAAAATAGGTTGCCGTTTTAAAAATCGATCATTTTTTAGTGGCAGGTCTAGTCGAAGCCGGTTTTCTTCATAGTCGAGGAGGGTTTTCAACATTTGCGTGGGAGGTTGCAGGTCACCTCGACCGTGACTTTTTTTTGGGTGGCGGGCAAGGTCACCAGAGTTGCTGTTTTGATCTCCTAAGTGGGACAGGGGCTTTAGTCCCCTATGCCCACATTTGTTCCTGACCCGCTGAGTTACTCCAGCACTTTGTGTCTGTCTTCGGTGTAAACCAGCATCTGCATTTCCTTTCTCAGCAACGTGATATCCTGTCCTAAAGGCAGCACCTCCTCTGCAGGGCCTCAGGCTATCAATAATGTACCCACTGGATGGCTGTGTTGAAGAGTGTAGAGTTAACATCAGTGGAGATTACCAGCAGCTGGCAGTAGTTGCTGCACTTTGAAATGCACACCGCTCGCTGCCACTGCAGTACTCTCTGCACCGTTCCACAGAGATGATTATTCTACAGCAGAGGGCTTCTCACACACACCCCGTCATGCCTCCCTCAAATCATTTATTCCTTTTCTTTCCTGTAGGGAGCCCACAGATATCAGCTTGGAAAAATCAATAGCACATTCAATGTGCCCTTCATCCTCAGCGCTCGTCTCAGCCTTCACAGTAGCGCAGTCTGGCGTGATTACCGCTAAACCTCACCAGACCGTCTCTCTGTGTTGTCCTTCTGATGGAGATGTCCGGCTGCCGTTGGGCCTCCTGCAGACCGCCTTCGCCAACACCGCCGCCCGCCCGCGACCACAGCAAACGCACCGCCCGCCCCCTTCACCAGCCGCCCCACCGCCCCATGCACCCAGGTCGCCATGTCCTGCTTCCCGAGCTGATGTCCTGTTCACATCTTTAGACTTTCGACTTTAGAGATACAGCACGGAAACAGGCCCTTCAGCCCACCGAGTCCGCGTCGAACGGCGATCACCCCAAACACTAACACTATCCTACACACACTGGGAACAATTTACAATTTTACGGAAGGCAATTACCAAAACCTACAAACCTGGAGTGTGGGAGGAAACCCGGAGCACCTGGAGAAAACCCATGCGGTCAAAGGTAGAACGTACAAACTCCATGCAGACAGCACCATTAGTCAGGATCGAACCAGGGTCTCTGGCGATGTAAGGCAGCTGCGCCACCGCGCCACCCGTGACTGGTCCGAAGAGCCTGTTCCTGTGCTGCGCTGTTCTGAATGAATGAATACGTTTATTGGCCAAGTATTCACATACAAGGAATTTGCCTTGGTACTCCGCCCGCAAGTGACAACGACATACAGTGACAGTTAGGAATGACACATAAAACATTAATTCTGTGTTATATGTTCCAACATCCCGGTGATCGGGGAGTGGCGGCGCTGCCCTGGCAGCAGCGGCTCGCCTGCAGTCCGTCTGTTTTTCTTTTTATTTGTTGTCTTGTTTTTAGCGTTAGTTTGAGTTATTATGTAGCGTATGTGTGTGGGAGGGGTGGGAGAAACGTTCTTAGTCTCTTCCTTTTGGGGGGACGCGGCTTTTCTTGTCGTATCCCCCGTCTCCGTCTCCGTCTGCGCTGAGGCCTATCGCGGAGCTGGCGGCCTCCTACTTTAACTGCGACCGACCCAAGGCTCCGGAGGCAGAGCCAGCCAGGACTTACCAGCACGGGGCTGGCCGACTTCGGGGCTGCGGCGGGTACAGGCGTTCCGGCGGCCGACTCGGTGCTGTGGCAGCGTTCCGGTGGCGGAGGCGGTGGCGGCGGCAGCGACTTCGGAGGCTCGGCCGCGGGCCCAGTGGACGACATCGTCGGGAGCTCGCAGGTCACAGGTTGGTGACCTGTTTTTCCGGAGCTCCCGCGGCAACAGCTGCGTCCGCTGGACTGGAGGGCGGCAGCTTCGGCAGCTTCGACCGCCCCGGGCCGCGGAGTTGAACCGGCCCGCGCGCGGAGCGCGGTTCAGCCGCGGGACGTATTTACATCACCCGGTGCGGTCACAACATCGGAGGCCCGGGTCGCCTCAGCGCAGAGGAAGAGGAAGAAGGGAAGAGACAAAGATAAGATTTTTGCCTTCCACCACAGTGAGGAGGTGTCTGGTGAACTTGTTTTTATATTTACTATATGTATGACTGCAGGCAACGAAATTTCGTTCAGACCGCAAGGTCTGAATGACAATAAAGTTTTCCAATCCAATGAATCCTGACGTTCTCTGGAAGGTTGATCTTCCTCAGTGAGGACTCAGGACAGGCCTGCAGGGTTGTAGAGGCAACCGTTGCATGACAGATGCAGGATAGGAGAGAGGCATTTGAAGACCAGCATCACCACATCCTCCTTAATGCAGCCTGATAATGGATACCACAACACATATAAACATAGAAAATAGGTGCAGGAGGAGGCCATTCGGCCCTTCAAGCCAGCACCACCATTCATTGTGATCATGGCTGATCGTCCCCAATCAATAACCCGTGCCTGCCTTCTCCCCATATCCCTTGATTCCACTAGCCCCTAGAGCTCTATCCAACTCTCTCTTAAATCTATTCAGTGACTTGGCCTCCACTGCCCTCTGTGGCAGAGAATTTCACAAATTCACAACTCTCTGGGTGAAAAAGATTTTTCTCACCTCAGCCTTAAATGACCTCACCTTTATTCTAAGACCGTTGCCCCTGGTTCTGGACTCGCCCAACATTGGGAACATTTTTCCTGCATCTAGCTTGTCCAGTCCTTTTATAATTGTATATGTTTCTATAAGATCCCCCCCTCATCTTTCTAAACTCCAGTGAATTCAAGCCTAGTCTTTTCAATCTGTCCTCATATGACAGTCCCGCCATCCCAGGGAACACAGAAAAAGATAACTTCAGCTCAATGCAATCTGTCATTA
Organism: Okamejei kenojei; assembly: GCA_035221665.1. NCBI lineage: Eukaryota > Metazoa > Chordata > Chondrichthyes > Rajiformes > Rajidae > Okamejei > Okamejei kenojei. The sequence continues at coordinate 1,491,936 of CM069167.1, read as the reverse complement.
GTTATTCTCAAAAACCCTCACCGCTTCAAGGCTTTGACCTTAGCCATGCTGTAAAGTCAAATTGGGTAGTAGTCAACTCTCATTTTAAACAGATTTCTTAAAATGCTGAATTGTCTAAATCCGTTCCTTCGGGCTGTTGTCGACCGATAGTAAATCCACTGGCATTCTCTTCACACAAGCTTACAGTTCCTTTCTCCTCACTTAAAGATATAATTTGTGGTGCGTAACAAGGCACACACTTCCTTTGGGAATGAAATCCCTCAGGAGACCTGGCCAAGCCATGACTAATAAGGGAAGGCAAAGATAGTATTGGGTTTAAGGAGGTGGTGCAGAATGCTAGCAAACACAGCTGAACGCCAGAGAGATTTGGGGAGATTTGGGGAACTAGCAAAGGGTGACCGCAAAATAGATGAGGATAAATCAAAACGTTCGAGTAAACAAGTAAAACATTGCAAAACAAACCTTCTGCACAAACAGAACGAGCTGCCAGAGAAGGTCTGTATAGGAAGGAACTGTAGATGCTGGAAAAAGCTGGAGTAACTCAGCGGGATAGGCAGCATCTCTGGAGATAGGGAATGGGTGAAGTTTCGGGTCGAGACCCTTCTTCAGACTGGTTGGGGAAAAGGGAAATGAGAGACATAGACAATGATGTAGAGAGATAAAGAACAATGAATGGAAGATAGGCAAAAAAGTAACGATGATAAAGGCAACAGGCCATTGTTAGCTGTTTGTTGGGTGAAAACGAGAAGCTGGTGCAACTTAGGTGGGGGAGGGATAGAGAGAGAGGGAGTGCCGGGGCTAGTTGAAGTAGGTACAATATTTGTCCTCCTGATTAAATTTTATCGTTGTATGCCTCGTTGTCACCTTCCCCGAGCTAACAATGATCTAATCTACATTTTCCTTGAACTTCACCCCCTTTGCTCTCTTGTTTTCACACCTTACCCTTCCATATCTCTGTGTCACCCTCGCCCCTGACTCTCAGTCTGAAGAAGGGTCTCGACCCGAAAGGTTACACATTCCTTCTCTCCAGAGATGCTGCCTGCCCCGCTCAGTTACTCCAGTATTTTGGGTCTATCTTCGTCACTTAGAAGACCTGTGGACAGGTAGATGGAAAGGAGAGGTTTAGAGGGATATGGGCCAAATGGAACAAGTGTAGATGGGGAATCTTGATTAGTATCAACAGTGTTTGGCCAAAGGGCCTGTTTCCATGCGGTATGGCTCTGATATGTATAAAAGGAAGTGACTATTTCTCAATACTTGTAGAACATAGAATATAGAACACTGAAAAGTGCATTGGGCTGGCATGGCTGTGCAGCGGTAGAGTTGCTGCCTCACAGCGCCAGAGACCCGGGTTCAATCTTGACTACGGGTGCTGTTTGTACGGAGTTTGTACGTTCTCCCCGTGACCTGCGTGGGTTTTCTCCGGGACCTCCGGATTCCTCCCACACTCCAAAGACTGTAGGTAATTGGCTATGGCTGTAAACTGTTCCCAGCGTGAAGGGCAGTGTTAAGGTTCGGTTCACTTCAAACAGACAAAAACGCAATAAAATTAGTAATCAAGTACTAAAATCTTTATTTCGTCAGGAGGGTGTGGCAGTAAACGCTTACAGTGTGTAATATACAGACTATAGGTTCACTCTATCCCCTCACACAGAGGTAATGTTCAATCAGATATATTTATACCCCTTTGTAAACTGTTCCCAGCGTGAAGGATAGTTTTACTGTAGATGGATTGTTGGTCGACGCACACTCATTGGGATGAAGGGCCTGTCTCTACAATGTTTCTCTAAACCAACAAAAAACTCAATAATGCCAAGATAAACTAATTTTCTCTGCCTGCACATGATCCATATTCTTTCATGATCCATATCCTGCATTTCAATGAGCCCAACCAAAAGCCTCTTATCATATCGGCCTCCACCACCACCCCTGGCAGCGCATTCTAAGAACCTTTCACCCTGGTAGCACCCGAGGTCAGTGGAATTCTCTGCCTCAGAGGGCGGTGGAGGCCGGTTCTCTGAATACTTTCAAGAGAGAGCTAGATAGGGCTGTTAAAGATAGCGGAGTCAGGGGATATGGGGAGAAGGCAGGAATGCGGTACTGATTGGGGATGATCAGCCATGATCACATTGAATGGCGGTGCTGGCTCGAAGGGCCGAATGGCCTACTCCTGCACCAATTGTCTATTGTCTATTGTCAGGATCCACCCTGGGTTACTGGTGCTGTGCGTCCCACTCACTGTTTTTGCCTCTTGGTTTTATTGCCCCTGTATTTTTTTTAATTCTGCCTCTCGTTTTCGTGAAAGAACACACATCATTGACTCTTCCTCCCGGATCACTTTGCAAAACACCAATTACATTCCAGGCACATTATTGTCGAGCTTGAATAGTTTGCCGGTAAAAATCTCTCTCCGCGGCACAGAGTTACTGTTCTCCGCTATGGTTGGCATGGCAACCCTCTTGGGCCTTAGACACTTGGACCTTGACTAGACTTACCAATGTTCTCTGGAGATAACGTTTCATCTGGAAACTTCTTCGCAGCATGTCAACAGCAAGCGCACAAAGATGGTCGGGACTTGTCAGTTTGCAATCTTCAATGGTTACCCTTCACGTCCTGACAACATCTTCGACGGTTGTGGAGGAAACTGGAAGCTTATTCACCCGTGGCTACTCAATTGTTTCCACAATTTATTTGTTTCTGTCTTCTATGATTAAGGCATGAAATATTTGTACAAAATCGTTAATAATATTTACAGGAAGAGTCGATGATGTTTGCTCTTTCATGAAAATGAGAAAAAATACAGGGGCAAAAAGCCAAGAAGCTAATACAGTGAGTGGGACGCACACATAAAATGAGAGAGCGCAGGAAAAAAATGAAGGGTTGAGACTGATTAAAAAGGGACGTTTGTGGAAAAAGACCCATGCATTCCTATATCGCTGAGAGCAAAGGGGGAGCGAAGGGCCGTCAAGAACTAAGGGGGGGGGGGGGGACCTGGCGTGGGGGGGGTGGAGGTTGAACCTAAGGAGGGTGGAGAACATTGGGGCAAAAAAGGTAACAGGCCCTTCGGCCTATCAAGTCCGTGCCAATCAGCAAACACGCTATCCTACACACTAAGGACGATTTACAGAAGCCAATTAACCTACAAGCAGGGTGGGAGATTGCAACCTTCACGTGGTCCGCATTTATCCAAATTACTCGGTCACCTTCCCTGGGATTGATGGGTGGTCCACCATCACTGACCGCACAGCAGGGGAGTCTCAAGGGTTACAACATAGAATGCAGTACAGGAACAGTCCATTCAGCCCACAATGTGTTTGCTGAACACAATGCCGTCTGGGAATTCACCTCAATACTGCACCCCACTATGCTATGGAAATTCATCACCGTAGCTCCATGGTCACTGGCTCCGAATTCTCCAACTCCGACCCAGCAGTGTTGCTGAGGGTGCTTCATCAGCAATTCAAGAAGACAGATCACCACAGGGGTGGCACGGTGGCACAGCGCCAGAGACTCGGGTTCGATCCTGACTACGGGTGCTGTCTGAATTGAATTTATACATTCACCCTGTGACCGCGTGGGTTTTGGAGATGCCCCACTGTCTATTTTGGCGGCACAGTGGCGTAGCGATAGAACTACTGCCTTATAGCGCCACAGACCCAGGTTCGATCCCGACTACGGGTGCTGTCTGTACGGAGTTTGTACATTCTCCCTGTGATCTTCAGATTCCTCCCACACTCCAAATACGTGCAGGTTTGCTGGTTAATTGGCTTGGTGTAAATGTAAAATCGTTCCCAGTGTATGCACGGCAGTGTTAATATGTGGGGATCGCTGGTCTGTGCGGACTCAGTGGGTCAGACCTGTTTCCACGCTGTATCTCTAAACTAAAAACTATGCCTCCTGTAATTTTATATACAAAATTTATAGACAAGTTTATATCACCTTTAAACCGCTGGGTTCGACTAGCACTTCCTTTTTTGGTCGAGATTCCAGCTTCTACAGTCTCTTGCCTCTCCATTATTTTTTTCTGCAGTCAGTTAATAGTTTTTCTAATTGTGGATTTTGGATGTCAAGGTATGAAACCTCCTCTGAATGACTATTCAGGTGACAAGAGTTCACGTCGTAGCTCTGTCCCTAATTAATAACAGAGTGGCTTTCCTAATGAGACTTCAGTTGGAGATTGCTTTATTCTGAGCGGAGCTGGAGATGACGGGGACGTGAGGGACCTGGTTTGTGGGCCAGAGGTCCACATTGACGTTGCCTAGTTCACAGAAGGTGTATGACGGTGACATCCCGCCTGACAGCAAGGCGCGGCGAGCGATCCATCATCTTGAGAGGTCTGTGACAACAGTTTCCTGGGCTTTATACACCGGGACTGAGCACCATAGACTCATAGTCATGCAGGACAGAAACAGGCCCCTCGGCCCAACTGGATCTTGCTACACATGATAATAACAAACCAATAAAATATAAATGTAACCACCATGAGGCATAATATTTGATGTATTCTTGGACCAGCCACTGCGATTACTTATCTTCCCATTCCCTTCCGTTAAGAACAAATGCTGGAAATACTCAGGAGGTCAGGCAACATCTATGGAAAATGAAACAGAACCGACCAGTCTGAAGAAGGATCTCGACTCGAAACGTCACCCGTTCCTTCTCTCCAGAGATGCTGCCTGTCCCGCTGAGTTACTCCAGCATTTTGTGTCTATTTTGAGATAAAGGGTCTCCCTCCTGAAACATTAACTCTGTTTCTCTCTCCACCGATGGTGCCTGACCGTTTAGTTTAGTTTAGAGCTACAGCGCGGAAGCAGGCCCTTTGGCCCACCGAGGCCGCACCGACCAGCGATCCCCGCGCATTAACACGAGCCTACACACACTAGGAGCAATTTACACTTATACCAAGTATAAAAACCCAAGCCAATTAACCTACAAACCTGCACGTGTTTGGAGTGTGGGAGGAAACCGAAGATCTCGGAGAAAACCCAACGCAGTCACGGGGAGAAGGTGCAGGCAGCACCCGTAGTCAGGATAGAACCCAGTGTTGTAAGGCAGCAACTCTACCGCTGCGCCACCGTGCTGCCCTGTTGTGTTTTTCAACCGATTCCTGTTTTAATTTCAGGTTTCCAGCATCTGCGGTCATCTTCACTGTCACTAAGTCGTCAACACAAATAATTGTTTAACAGCTCTAACTTTGTTACCTGCCTTATGAAACAAGCAATTCAAAAGAAAATGTATCTTCCTGAGCATTTATCTTTCCTCCGTTAAGTTGATCATACTTTTTTTAACCAAGATTTATCTTGACTCCTTTGACATCTCCTTCAGTGCCTCAGGGTCTAATGTTGCTTGACAATAGATCTTGTGACATGGAAAGTGATATTTTACTAAGTTAGCAACACTATATTAATTCAAGTTGTTGCACCAGGCTGGACGGTATTCAGTCTGAGCTCTGGGGCTTTGAGTGCTGTATTGCAGGACTCTCGAGGATGAGTTGCTAGAAGTCAAAGAGATAGATTTAGGCTGTGCGTGTCATAAGGTGAGCAGAGAATAGACACCTAACGTGAGGTGATGTGATGAAATGGGACAGGTATAAAACCAGGAGCCGTCACAGAGGGAGTAGCAATGATATTAGCTCAACACATGGATATGCAGGGGACGGAGGAAGAAGAGACCGATTCTGCGCCGACCACTAGCGCTATCCTACACACACTAGGGACAACTTACAATGTTACCAAGCCAATTAACCTACAAACCTGTACCTCTTGTGGACGGAAACCGGAGCACCCGGAGAAAACCCACGCGGTCACAAGGAGAAAGTACAAACTCCGTGCAGACAGAGCACGTAGTCAGGATGGAACCCGGGTCTCTGGCACTGTGAGGAAGCAACTCTACCACTGCGCCACCGTGCCGCCCCTGTGTTTAGGAGACTTTTGGAGCAATACAAAGTTGGTTTGCAAAAAGGAGGTGGTCAGCTTGAAGTGGGGGCAGGTGGTTAGGGTGGGATCAGGGTAGGTGGGACCAGATAACTGTTGTGTCTCCTACACATCCAAACACACCCACCCACACACCCACCCACACACACACACACACACACACACATCCAAACACCCACCCACACACCCACACACACACACACACACACCAAACACACACACACACACACACACAAACACACACACACACACACACACACACACACACACACACCCAAACACACACAAACACACACACACACACACACACCCACACACACACACAACACACACACACCACACACACACACACACACACACACACACACACACACACACACACACACACACACCCACCCACACACACACACACACACACACACACACACACACACACACATCCAAATACACACACACACACACACACACAAACATGCACACTCACACCCACACCCACACCCACACCCACAAAAAAGACACACACATGTACACGCACCCTTACATGCACACAAACACACATGGTTTCTGTAAATTGTAGATTGTCCCTGTTGTGTAGGATAGTGCTAGTGTACGGGGTGACGGCTGGTCGGTACCGACTCGGTGGGCCGAAGGGCCAAAAAGCTCCACGCTGTGGCTCTAAAACTATCAAACTAAGACATGGTAAATAAATCTCTGATCCAGGAGGATTACTTTTTAAAATAATCCATGACATAGATAGCAGAGCCACTGTTCCCCGTAAAAAAAAATGTATTCATTAGTAAGAAGCTAAGGTGCAGAGGGAAAGGTGAGTAGCTAAGATAAGAAGGGGGAAAACATAACATTGCTGTGTTTAAGAAGGAGGATACAAGATGTCCAAGGAATTATAGACAAGTCGGCTTAACGTCAGTGGTAGGAATAATGGTACCAGTGCTGGCTCTGTAGGCAAAGGAGTGCCAGAATACATAAAGTTCCTTGTTCCTGGTGTTCACAGCAGATCATCCTCCCATAAACTGCTAATGTTGCTTCAGCACCTGGTCGTCTCATTTAATTACTACAATTTATTTTTTAAACTTCAGTTATGTTTTTGTAAGTTGTTTAAGTCGAGAGGGGTAAGCTTTAATAGGAACCCGAGGGGCAACTTTTCAAAGGTGGTGGGTGTACGGAACAAGCTGCAGGAGTAGGTAGTTGAGGCAGGTACCGTTGAGGTGGCACGGCGGTATTGTTGCTGCCTTACAGCGCCAGAGACCCGGGTTCGATCCTGACCTCGGGTGCTGTCTGTACAGTTTGTATCTTCTCCGTGTGAGTTTTCTCCGGGTGCTCCGGTTTCCTCCAACATTCTAAAGACGTGTGGGTCTGTAAGTGAATTGGCCTTTGTAAATTTATCCTAATGTGTAGGATGCAAAACTGGGATAACATATCGTAGAACAGGCGATTATTGGTCGGCCTGGATTCAGAGGGCTGAAGAACTTGTTTCCACGCTGTATCTCTAATCTAAACTAAACTCTAAACTAAACATCTCTGGCATTTGTCTCACATCTGCCCATCAAAACCCCCCTAACCTGTGTCCACCTATCACTGTCCACCTGGCCAGACTTTGTCCCGCTCCCACTTCTCTTCCAACTTTCACCCCCCCCCCAAACACAATCAATCTAAAGAAGTGACATAACCAAAAGATCACCTATCCATGTTCTCCGCAGATGCTGCCTGACCCGCTGAGTTACTCCAGCACTCTGTGAAACGTCACCTATCCATGTTCTCCACAGATGCTGCCTGACCCGCTGAGTTACTCCAGAACTCTGTGAAACGTCACCTATCCATGTTCTCCACAGATGCTGCCTGACCCGCTGAGCTACTCCAGCACTCTGTGGCTTTCTTTCCACATTCTATGCATGAGACGCCTACAATATTCATGTGTTCATCCATCTGCATGACAGAACTTTTATGTAAATACTAAAACTGGTGCTTAAAATTTCAGTTACACTCTCTTCCACATAAGTACCTTGGAAGTCTTGTGGGGATATGCGACAGAATGAAGACAAAGTTGTCTATTTAAATATCAACGTCAACAAAGGTAGAAAAACTCCATTGCTTCTGTAATCCATCTTGACATCAGTCTCCTCATCTTCGTTGTCTTCAGCAGAGATTATGCCTTTCTCTCAAAATAAAGGCTGTTCACTCTTCCCAAGTAGTGTAAACCCCCTTAAATTGGTTTACGATCTGTCAAATTCCTGTTACCTTTGAGATGTTGAAACGCAGAGAGGCCTTTCTTCCCATTCAACCTTTGCTAGCTCGTCGTAAGAGCAAGCAACTTGCGGCACAGTGGCGCAGCGGGTAGCGCTGCTGCCTCACAGCACCAGAGACCCGGGTTTGATCCTGACCTTGACTCCTGACTGCGTGGAGTTTGCGCGTTCTCACTGTGACCACGTGCGATTCCTCCAGGTGCTCCGGTCTCCTCCGACATCCCAAAGCTGTGCGGATTAATCGTCCCTCTGTAAATTGCCCCCAGTGTGTAGGGAGTGGATGAGAAGGTGGGATAACATAGAACTAGTGTGAACGGGTGATCGCTGGTTGGCGTAGACTCGGTGGGTCGAAGAGGCCTGTTTCTGTGCTGTATCAATAAACTAAAACTGGCCTCCCCGTCTTTGGGAAGTGGGAGGATTACGGAGCACCCAGAGGTGACTAGAGAGCGCAGTTTTACGGTGAGAGGGGCAAAGTTTAAAGGAGATGTATGGGGCATTTTTTTTAATACAGTGGGTGCCTGGAACGTGCAGCCAGAAGTGGTGGTGGAGCAAGATACGATAGTGGCGTTTAAGAGGCCTTTATACAGGCACATGGATATACAGGGAATGGAGGGATATAGGATCAGGTGCAGGCAGAGGAGATTAACTTGGCATAATGTTCAGCATGGACATTGTGGGCCGAAGGGCCTGTTCATGTACAGTGCTGTTCTATGTTCTATGTAATTGCAGATTCATTTAACAAGTAGGGTTCTAATTCCCTAGCGGCCATGGTGGGATTCGAACACACGTCCCTGGATCGATGGTCCAGAACGCTGGCAGCTGGTCCCATGATTAAGCAACAAGGCAATTGCATCTCACAACATTTGTACACAATTATTAATAAAGCATCCATCAGTACCCCAGGGCAGCTTGAAGCATCACCCAACCAAATAAGTACTTTGTTGAAATGCAGTCATTTCCATAAAACACGGCAGCTAAAGTCTGCACGCCATCATTTTGTGCTACATTAGTTTAGATTAGTTTAGAGGTACAACGCGGAAACAGGCCCTTCGGCCCACTGAGCCTGCACCGACCAGCGATCCCCATACACTATCGCTATCCTACATACACAAGGGACAATTTACAATTTCACCAAAGATAGTTAGCCTACAAATCTTTGAGTGTGGGAGGAAACCGGAGTTCCTGGAGAAAACCCATGCAGTCACGGGGAGAACGTACAAACTCTGCGGGGAGAACAATCAAACTTTCTTGATTAATACGGGTGTCAAGGCTTATGGGGAGGAGGCAGGAGAATGGGGTCAGGAGGGAGAGATAGATCAGCCATGATTGAATGGTGGAGTAGACTTGAATGGCCAAATGGCCTAATTCTGCTCCTATCACATGAACTGATCAACTTATTATGGACAGCACCCGTGGTCTGGATCGAACCCGTGTCTCCTGCGCTATAAGGCACCGCTGCGTCACCCAATATAATTATATACTGAAAGACTTCCAGCACTGCTTTCCATGGCCGACCCAAAATTTTAATTTTCTTCAGTCACTTAGTCACAGGATGAATGCATTTTTAATGCAGGATGAATGCATTTTTTTCAGAGCAAGTTAAGAATTTTGTTGTACCACCTTGGGAAGTATGACAATGAAACTGTTGACTCTGGACTCTCTAAACCCATTTCTCTTGGGCTTATTCTGCCACTGCTGATGCCAGCTGACTTCAGCGAGGAATATTCCCAATATCTAATTCACACAACCTTCATTCCCTGGGAGTGGAGTCTTGGAGTCCACTAGTGGCGCCCTCTGTTGGCCCGAAGCTAAAGACCTTCTCATAGTCATAGAGTGATACAGTGTGGAAACAGGCCCTTCGGCCCAACTTGCCCACATCAGCCAACATGTCCCAGCTACACCAGTCCCACCTGCCTGTGCTTGGTCCATATCCATCCAAACTTGTCCTATCCATGTATCTGTTTAACTGTTTCTTAAATGCCTCAACTACCTCCTCTTACACCCACCACCCTTTGTGTGAAAAGGTTACCTCTCAGATTCCTATTAAATCTTGTCCCCTTCACCTTAAACCCATATTCCCTAGTCCTCGATTCCCCTACTCTGGGCAAGAGACTCTGTGCATCTTGCTGATCTATTCCTCTCATGATTTTACCCACCTCTATAAGATCACCCCTCATCCTTCTGCGCTCCAAGGAATAGAGACCCAGCCTACTCAACCTCTCCTTAAAGCACCATATTCTATATTCTAAATGCCTCATGAATTACAGAGGATGGATAATCTGGACTATCTATTACAGGACTTAAGGAAGAAGACAGAAGCTCAACAGATTGATTCCTGGAATGGTAGGTTGTTGTACGAGAGATCGAGCAGGTAAACAACCCAATGGTATGAACATTGAATTCTCCAATTCTATATAAACAGCCCTTTCAACCCACCCCCATCATTCTGCTCCTTTCCCCTCCTTTGCACACTCATCTCCTATCCCCGACTCCCTCATTTCCCTTGTATTCCCCCCTTTCCCCTCCCCTCCTCCTTCTTCCGTGTACATCCCTCCCTGCGTCACTCTTCTCCCCTCATGTTGCCACTTTTGTCTCCTTTTCACCTCCACGTACTCCACCCCAATCTGCCAATCAAACCTCCTTCCCCTGTATCCACCTATGACTTGCCAGGTTTGCCCTACATTTCCTTTCCCCCTTTGCCTACAATCATTCCGAAGAAGGCTTCTGACCCGAAGCGTCGCCAGTCCACATCTTCCGCAGATGCTGAGTTCATCCAGGGCATTCTGTTTTATTGCATGAAATTGTGCAGATTAGGTCTAAGTGGGCTAGAATTTAAACGAACGAGAGGTGATTCCATTGACGTGTACAAAACGGTTACTCGATGGGCCGAATGACCTGTAAACCTTTTCCTATGACCTGTGATCTTCGATCAGATGGTTCTGAGGGCCACATAGCTGGAGTGAGAATGTTGCAGGAACCTCAACCCCAAGCCATGCAGGCAAAGGAGACTTGTCCCTGTCCCCATCAACACAACAACACTCTCTGTCAGCCTCAATATCAATGTGTCAGCTTATGTACAATGGGATAAAAAGGTTGGTTCGTTTTAAATGAATTGAAGTTCCACAGAGACAGTGAGCATGAATAATTGATGAAAGCAGAAACCTTGCTGATTGCAAAGGAATTTTTGATGCAATAAAATGACACAGTGTTGAAGCAACTCAGCAGGTCAGGCGGCATCTCTGGAGAACATGGATAGGTGATGTTTCAGATCGGAACCCTTCTTCAGACCTTTCCATGTTCTCCAGAGATGCTACCCGAGATTCTGAGTTACACCAGCAGTTGTGTCTTTTTTTTGTAAACCAGTGCTTGCAGTTCCTTGTTTCTCCATTTTCGTTGCAGCTAGCCAGGCAGCTTTGGTCTACAAATAGCAAGGAAGTGGGAGATACAAGAAACTGTAGGTGCTGGAATAATTTAGTTTAGTGATACAGCAGGGAAACAGGCCCTTCGGCCCACCTTATCCTTACCAACCACGTTGGCATATTGAGCTGCTCCCATTTGTTTCGTTTAGTTTAGTTTAGAGATACAGCGTGGAAACAGGCCATTCGGCCCACCAGAAGGAGACAGGAGAATAGGGTTGAGAGGGAAAAGACAAGAAAAGAGGATTGACAGCTCATCCATGATCAAATGGTGGAGTGATGATGAGCCAAATGGCCTAATTCTGTTACTTTGTCTTATGATCTTATGTTGCTGCAGATGCAGGAAATCTGAAATGTAACCAAACATACAGAAAGGTTATAAATACTCAGCAAACTGCGCAACATCTGTGGAGAGAGAGCCAGCGGCGACGTTTCAGGTCGGTGACCTTTTATTTCTTATTTCTAGAGTCTGCGGTATTTTGCGCTTGGACCATTGTTTCACACCTGGCCTCTGCATTGGACCTCAGGACCTGCAGAACTGAAGTCTGCAGGAGAGAGAGAAAAGAGGGCGTATAAAAGGGAGACGGGGGACTCGGGGATGGGAGATAGAAACATAGAAAAATAGGTGCAGAGTACGCCATTCAGCTCTTGAAGCCAGCACCACCATTCAACATGATCATGGCTGATCATCTAAAATCAGTACCCCGTTCCTGCTTTCTCCCCATATCCCTTGGTTCCATTAGCCCTAAGAGCTACATCTAACTCTCTCACAGGAAACATCCAGTGAATTGGCCTCCACTGCCTTCTGTGGTAGAGAATTCCACAGATTCACAACTCTCTGGGTGAAAAAGCTATTCCTCATCTCAGTCCTAAATGACCTACCCCTTATTCTTAAACTGTGACCCCTGGTTCTAGACTCCCCCAACATCCCCCAAGATGATGGTGCAGAGGAGGGTGATCGGGCAGGGTGGCTGCTGGACGTAGATGGTGGGAGAAATGAGCACTTGACCTGAGTAAAGCTAAAGAATCAGAGTTTGCAGAATAAATTAAATGTTTGCCCATTAAAACAAAGTTACGAGGCATGGATTAAGTTAATTACAGTAATCGAAGACCTTGTATGATAATCCTTCTTAATGGATTCTTTACAATCGGCAGGTGGTGTATTATACTGAACTATAGGAAAAATACAATTAATAATTCCATCTATTAATAGAAATTAGCTCTCCTGATGCACCAGCTCAGTGTTACTCCACCATCCAAACTGTTTATCATTCCATCTGTGGAGCAAGGTACTGAAGAGAAGGTCACAGAGTGCTGGAGTAACTCAGCGGGTCAGGCAGCATCTGTGGGGAACATGGATAGGTGACGTTTCACAGAGTGCTGGAGTAACTCAGCGGGTCAGGCAGCATCTGTGGGGAACATGGATAGGTGACGTTTCACAGAGTGCTGGAGTAACTCAGCGGGTCAGGCAGCTCAGCGGGTCTGTGGAGAACATGGATAGGTGACGTTTCACAGAGTGCTGGAGTAACTCAGCGGGTCAGGCAGCATCTGTGGGGAACATGGATAGGTGACGTTTCACAGAGTGCTGGAGTAACTCAGCGGGTCAGGCAGCACTTCAGTGACTCGTTAAAAGTCATCAAGGAGATTTTCATACTTCTTGCCCCAAAGTTGGCAGCAATCATTTGAGAAAGCCCTTTCAAGCATCAGTATGCTGTTCCCATTATAAAAGTGACCCTTACAATGCTTCCAATGTTGGTAAACTGAGTTTAGTTTAGAAATACTGGCCCTTCTGCCCATCAAGTGCGCACCGACCAGTGATGCCTGTACGATACCTGCAATGCACTATCCTACATAATATACCAGGGACAATTTACAATTTTTACCAAAGCCTATTAACTTACAAGCCCGCACATCTTTGGAGTGTCAGAGGAAACCGGAGCAACCGGAGAAAACACATGCGGTCACGGGGAGAATGTACAAACTCCGTATTGACAGCACCCTTAGTCAGGATTGAACCTGGGTTTCTGGCGCTGTAAGGCAGCAGCTCTACTACTGCACCACTGTGCTGATATTAAATGGAAATGGGGTCTCGGAGATGGGAGATTGCTGGGGACTTAAGGGGCGGGGAACAGAACGTTCAGCATGAAGTCAATTTGTGTCAGGTTTATTGTCGAGTACGGTGTAATGAAAACTTTGCTTACTGCAGCATTACAAGCACATACTCACAAACATACAAAAACATAAATGATACATAAATTACATGTTAAATTTTTAAAAGACCGTGCAATAACAAGACATTAGTATCTACTGCGGACTAAACACGTGCTCCACAAAACAGCCATCCAAACTTAATGTGATTTCCCCGTTATACATGAGACCACAATGTGAACACTGCACATTCGAATACACAGAGTGCTGGAGTAACTCAGCAGGTCAGGCAGCATCTGTGGAGAACATGGATAGGTGACGTTTCACAGAGTGCTGGAGTAACTCAGCAGGTCAGGCAGCATCTGTGGAGAACATGGATAGGTGACGTTTCACAGAGTGCTGGAGTAACTCAGTGGGTCAGGCAGCATCTGTGGAGAACATGGATAGGTGACGTTTCACAGAGTGCTGGAGTAACTCAGCAGGTCAGGCAGCATCTCTGGAGAACATGGATAGGTGACGTTTCAGAGTGCTGGAGTAACTCAGTGGGTCAGGCAGCATCTCTGGAGAACATGGATAGGTGACGTTTCACAGAGTGCTGGAGTAACTCAGTGGGTCAGGCAGCATCTGTGGAGAACATGGATAGGTGACGTTTCACAGAGTGCTGGAGTAACTCAGTGGGTCAGACAGCATCTGTGGAGAACATGGATAGGTGACGTTTCACAGAGTGCTGGAGTAACTCAGTGGGTCAGGCAGCATCTGTGGAGAACATGGATAGGTGACGTTTCACAGAGTGCTGGAGTAACTCAGTGGGTCAGACAGCATCTGTGGAGAACATGGATAGGTGACGTTTCACAGAGTGCTGGAGTAACTCAGTGGGTCAGACAGCATCTGTGGAGAACATGGATAGGTGATGTTTCACAGAGTGCTGGAGTAACTCAGTGGGTCAGGCAGCATCTGTGGAGAACATGGATAGGTGATGTTTCACAGAGTGCTGGAGTAACTCAGCGGGTCAGGAAGCATCTCTGGAGAACATGGATAGGTGAATTTTCGGGTCAGAACCATTTGTGGCAACAAGGGTTGTCTTTCTAAAGATAGACACAAAGCAGCACAGTGGTATTGCTGCCTTACACCACTTACAGAGACCCAGGTCTCTGGCGGTGTGAGGTATCAGCTCTACCCGCTGTTGCCCTATTCTATCGTTAAGATGCGTTAGTAGTTAGTGAGAAATCAGGACTGATGTGGTCGGTGATTAAATCAAAGAAAGCCAGTAATAGGTAATTGGCACCAAGGATTGTTTTTAGTTGATAAAGTAAACACAGACCCAGGTAAGAGTGTGGAATATGCAGAGACTGAGATGAATAAAGGACTGGTTTTATGATCAGGTGTCTTATAAACTAATACATCTCTTCCAACTCTGTTGTAAAACCATTGGGGTGAAACATTCCCTCTTCCTGCCTGACATCTAATATATTCAGGGATTTTCTGTATTCCAAGTTTACAGCAAAAATTGAGCTCTTTTTATTTGCTTTTATTCACTTAAAAGTTCTATATTTTGAAGAAATGATTTGTCTACATTCTCTCCACTGGGAACTGCGACTTAATCTGCTCTGGGGATCTCAACAGAAAGATGGTAAACACCGTCTAGAATAAAATACAACATTCCATATCCCACTAAGAATGTCCACCAGGTATGGATGCCCATTACAGGATACATTAAATGAAGAAGAAAACTACAAAATCAACTATTTACAGAAAAATATATTACGTGCAACATATAAATAGCTGATGAAAAGCAGTTAAAGACACAAGAAACTGCAGATAGTGGAATCTTGCGTAGAGCACAATGTGCTGGAGTAACTCTGCGGGTCAGGCAACATCTCTGGAGGACATGGATAGGCGGGACCCTTCTTCAGACAGATAACTTGGTTTGTAGTGCAGGAAGGAACTGCAGATGCTGGTTCAAACAGCAAATAGATACAAACAAATGAAGTAACTCAGCGGGTCAGGCAGCATCTCTGGAGAGAAGGAATGGGTGATGTTTCGGGTTGAGACCCTTTTCTTCAGAAATTGGTTGGCGTAGATGACTTGGACTGGAGGGCCTGTTTCACTGTTCTATAACGACCGATACTAATGAGATCATTGGTACAATTGCCACTCCTGGCTAACTGTTTATGTGGTACATGCAGGCAGCTGGAACCCCAGAATGCCAGTCTCCTCAGCCAGTAATCGCCAGGTTAATCCCAGAATTGTCCCATAGCCACCTGGCCTGCGATCATCACACCTGCCCTGTCGAGCCTCATTGATCAACAGCGCCAGTCCCATTCTTGTAGGGCCTGCAACTGTTCCACCTTCACATAGCCTCTGCTTCCTTAGTAGGCGTAGGAAGTTCTGCAATGTCCCCAACAACTCTCGCCAACTTCTGCAGACGCGCCGCATAAACCATTTTATTGGGATGCATTGCAGCACGGTTTGGGAACAACTCCATCCAAGACCACAAGAAATTGCAAAGAATTGTGGACGCAACCCAGACCATCACACTAACCAACCTCCCTTCCATTGACTCCATCTACACCTCATGCTGCCTCGGCAAGGCCAGCAAAATAATTAAGGACAAGTCACACCCTGATTATTCCAACACAAACCATCATCTATCCATGTTCTCCACAGATGCTGCCTGACCCGCTGAGTTACTCCAGCACTCTGTGAAACGTCACCTATCCATGTTCTCCACAGATGCTGCCTGACCCACTGAGTTACTCTGGCACTTGTGTCCATCTTAGGAAAAGCTGGTGTGCTTTCCCATGGAGTGGGGATTGTACGATAACATTGGGTTGGTAAAAACGGGTGGTTGATGGTCGGTGCAGACGTGACGGGCTGAAGGGCCTATCTCCTGTCTCTGTGAGCCTATGGCTGGACGGGTTGAGGAGATGCGGGATGGACCTGCATAAGGAAATGGCCCATTCCTAGTCACGTGTGTGACCAAAAATGTAAAAACTGTGGAATACAACCCTTCTAATTCTGAAAGCATTGAATGGTATATTGTTTTGTACTGTATATATGATTCATATTTTTTTCAAAATTTATCAAATTAAATGATTCTGTTATGCTGACAATGTTTGTTTATGGTCAGAGGTCAAATATGACTGGCCATGTGTGTGACCTCACGCGGAAGCATTTCTTTCATAACTTATCTCACAAACTCTGTGAATTTTAAAAAGCTAGAATGCTCGTATCTTTAGCAGACATGCATTATAGTTCCGTAGGTAGGAAATTAGCAATAAGGTTAATCTCTTGCAAGAATTTTTTAATGTGTTACTTTATATGATGACGTCTGGTCACGTTTGTGACATTTTGGTTTACTTTCCAAGGAATGGCCCAAATGCAGAACGGCATGCAGTACTTGATGGGTCCAATGCATGCTGGCGGGCTGATTCGATGCAGGTATTGTGCCACTGCAGCGGCAATGGACATGCAGCAAACCAGTCCCTGGGCTGGATCGGTGTGGTCTCGGCATCATTCCGCAGCCGGGACATCCATCACGTGGTCTCAGCCCACCCGAGCAATGAACGCTACCAGCAGAGCTTCTTCCCATCGCCTGGAGAAGAAGCGTGAAATGTGAGATCTCTCACTCTCTCTCTCTCTCTCTCCGCATCTCTGTCTGTGGATTAAGCTGGCTTGTGGTTTCCATGCATAAACACCAGCATGTCCACGTGTTCCGGTGCCAGGTCTGACCGCTTGCCGTAGACGTCCTGACCGGCTTGGGTGAAGATCCAGGTGCCGGGCACAGCGGTGGCGGGCACTGCCAGCAGCTTGCGTGCGGCAGTGGCGAGGAGCGGGTACTGGGTGTGGTGGGTCTTCCACCACTGCAGGGGGTCCTGGCAGAGCGCGGCCGCCTCACTGGTCTGGAAGCCGCTGATCTCCTGCTCCGCTTGCTGGTTGACCGAGTTGACCGAGGCGCTCCTCACGTTGCATAGGTCGCCCAGCAGGAACTCGATGCCGGAGTCTGACCGGGGCTTCTTGGCTGGCTTGGGGCCGCAGCTGGACATCTCGGGGTCGCCCGGTTGTGGCTGGAGTCTGGCCAGCTGAGCGGTCTCCTGCCTCAGGGCATGGAAGGTCTCCACCTTCTCCACCTGGCTGAGGAAGTCCAAGCCCCGGAAGCGCGGGTCCAGAGCGCAGGCCAGGTTGAGCACGCAGTTGACCTCGCGGTCAGCGTACCACTGGTCCAGGTCGGTGCGGATGGCCTGCTTGACGTCATGGGCCAGTTCCGAGTCGCCCTCGTTGGTGGCAAGGTGCTTGTAGATCAGGCTGGTCACCACTGGCTTCACCAGCGACAGGTTGGAGAAACGTTCCTTGGTCAAGGTGGACGTGGCGATGGCCAGGGGCTTCAGGATGCCCGTGATCTCCTGGACCACCTGCCAGTCCTCGGGTCTCAGACCCAACCCCTCTCCATGGTGCTCCTCGCTCAGACCATCCAGGAACGAACGATGGTCTTGGAGGTTCTGCAGCAGATCATAGGTGCTGAACCACTTCACGCTGCCTGCGGGAGACATCCTGGACTGGAACTTGTGGAGGACCTCGCTGGAGCCCACCTTGTCGCTCAGAGCCTGAAAGGAGGACACGTTCTCCATCAGCCTCTTGCAGCGGGCCAGCGCACGCAGGATGGGTGGTTGCTGCAGCGCCGAGTCCACGCAGTTCTGCAGAGCGTGTCCGATACACGGCAGCGTCTTCCAGCCCAGCTTGGTGACCGCCATCCTGACATCCACGTTGCTGGCCATGACGGAGAGCCAGGTCCGCTCCCCGATGCTCCACTCATTGGCCACGTCCAGCAGGGCCGCACGGACCTTCTCCGCCGTGACTTCCTCGCCGACCGCGCGGGTGGACAGCACGTAGTTCCTGAGGTCAAAGGCGCTGTTCCACCTGGTGGGCACTGACCGTGATGTAGGTGTGAGATTGCTCGTGCTTCCACAGGTCAATGCTGACCGTGCAGTGCCCCTGCAACTTCATGGAGTCCATCACCCTCAGCTTGGCCTGGGCGTACATGTCCCGTAGCACTGTCTGAGCAAAGAAGGCCACGGTGGGGATCTTGTAGGTGGGCTCCAACACGCTCATCATCTGGACAAAACCCTCCCCCTCGATGGTCCTCAGCGGCAGAAGGTCGGTCACAATGAAATCTGAGATGGCCCTGGTGGTCCTCCCAACAGGGGTGGTCATCACCATGGAGGTCCTGGCCGGGTGGTCCTGGGTCTCCTTCTGCGCTGCTGGCGGCCCTCCCACCAGCTGGTTGTACTCTTGCCTGTGCTTGTAGATCAGGTGCTGCCTCAAGTTGGTGGTGTTGCCACTGTACGACAGCCTCACCCCACACAGCTTGCAGATGATCTTGGTCTTGTCCAAGATGCGGCCCAAGGCGTCTCCCTGGAAACCGAAAAAGGTCCAGTAACGGCTCTGCGCTCGGCCCAGGCTGACCAGGTTCCGCGTGCCCTCCCGCAGAGCGCCAGGGACCTCGCGCCTCAGGCTGCTCTCGTTGGATTGGATGATGGAGGTCACAAAGTCCCTGCAGTTATGCTGCTCTTGGGCTTTCTTGTGGCTTGACATCTCTTTGGGAATCTTGGTTTGGAGGTCCTGAAACAACTTCATAAGCAGCTCTTTCTCTCCAAACTCATACTTAAAATGTTCACCTAATAAAAAGAGAAAGAGGTTCAGCTTTCCCCCAACCATCATAGCTCCAAGAATGTTTTATTCATTCATCGGATTTACTGGCCTCTCCGTTTGTCTGCAGCTAATTCCGATCCCAAATGCACCTTTAATCTCATTACAGATTCAAGGGTCAGCACTGTGGTATAGTCGATGGAGTTGCCGCCTCACAGCCTCAGAGACCCGGGTTCAATCCCAACCTCAGGTGCTGTCTGTACGGAGTTTACACAATCTCCCTGTGACCGCGTGGGTTTCCTTCGGGTGCCCCGGCTTCCTCCACATCCCAAAGACTTGCGGGTTTCTAAATTAACTGTCCCTCTGTATATTGCCCCTAGTGTGTAGGAAGTGGATGAGAAAGTGCGATTAACATGGAACTGGTGTGAACAGGTGATCGAGGGTCAGCATGGACATGGTGGGCCGAAGGGCCTGTTTCTATGCTGTAACTCTGCACTCTACAGAAGAGGTTAACACACAATGTGACTCACTCACCAATTTTGCTAACTTGAGTTTGAGCTGAGTTTAATTTACTGTCACGAGTACCGAGGTATAGTGAAAAGCTTTTGTTTAATGCTAACCAGACAGCGGAAAGACGATACATCATTACAATCGAGCCATCCACACTGTACACGATAAAGGGAATAAGGTGCATAATGTTTAGTGCAAGATAGTCCAAGGGTCTCCAGTGAGGTAGATGGTAGTTCAGGACTGCTCCCTAGTTGTACAGTTGAACACCAGGTGTAGAGTAGAGGGCACGCTGGTTGCATTAGAGCCTGGTTCGGCAACTTGACGCTGAACATTGAAGGAGAACCCAGATAGTGGTGGGTGCCCGGTCCTTCACGAGTACTGACCTCCCCAACATCAAGGGAGGTGCTGCCTCAAAATGGGCCCACACCACCCTGGCCACGCTCTCATCTCGCTGCTACCATCGGGACAAAGGTACAGGAGCCTGAAAAACAAGACCTCCAGGTTCAAGAACAGCTTCTTCCCAACAACCATCAGGATCTTGAACACTGCACAACACTGACCCCAGCAACTGTGGACTGGTGTCTAAGGTGGCACCTAAATCATGGCGCCTCTTGTGTACGGACTCAGTGTGGTCCACTGTTTTACACTCTTACACTCAGTATGATTATACCGAATCTATAGTAGGATTGCCACTGAGCAGTATGCAATAGAATAGACTTTCACTGTACGTAAGTACACATGACAGTAACGTTCCAGTGAGCGATTGATGGTTTAGGACCTACCCAACTTCAGCCCCAAGGTCCTGGCGTATTCCTCACCGATCCACACCAGGAGCTCATTGCCAGCGGCGATGGTCTGGCAGGCTCGGTAGTAGATTTTGCCGCGATACTGGAACACCGTCATATTATGTTCCTCTTCACTAGAAGCACAGGCCACGTATCTGTGAGGCAAAGACAGGGACTTGAGGGCACACCAGTTTGTGTTCCTCCGCTCCACACAGCTCCAGCTCAAGGGGGAAAACCAGTTGGCTTTGTTTTTCCTCCTCCCCCATTAACTTCAAACAGTTGTGTGTGATTGCAGCCTTGTATTTACAACCTCAATCCAAGTGGCAGAAAGAGCTGAGGGCTCAGTGTAGGAGTAAGGATAATGCGCCCCAAAAAAGACACAAAGTGCTGGAGTAATTCAGTAGGTCAGGCAGCATCTGTGGAGAACATGGATAGGTGATGTTTCACAGACTGCTGGAGTAACTCAGTGGGTCAGGCAGCATCTGTGGAGAACATGGATAGGTGACGTTTCGGGTCGGGACCTTTTTACAGATAATATACCCAAATCTCTCTCCTCTGCCCCCCTCACGCAAATGCTCACATTTTTCCCACCACCCCCAATCACTCTGTTCCTTCTCCTGCTCCATACATGCGTCACCTGAGGTCCCCATGTTCCTTTAAACCCCCCTTCTTTCAGCCAGCATTTAATCTCCTCAGCATCTGCAGTTCCTTGTTTCTCTATAAGAAATCTCAGCCTCCTGCGGTCCAAGGAACATAGTCATAGCATGTCCAACCTCTCCCTGCAGCTAATCCCCTCAAATCCTTAGCAATACACAGACACACAACTAATTAGGAGTGGGGAAGCAATGCTGCAAATTCTAAGTCGCACTGACCTTAGGACTGCTTTGACAACTTAAATGTGAGCACGTGAATTTATGGTGAAAAAGCTGTCTCAAGTATGGCAATTAATAGAATGGTACTAGGAAACAAAGGGTTACGGACAGTAATTAATTATCGATGTGTGGAGAGGGTAATTCAGGGATCTGCAATGTGCTTTTGCAAAATACTCTGCATGAGATGTCAAACTTCATGCCAACCCTACATAAGTGAACCCAGGATTGCCAACTCAAAGGCAAATTTTGGCTCAGTCTTTCCCATTCTTTATATGTAGCCCACACCCGAACCATTGCACAGACACAGAGGCAGAAAAATCCCAGACCTGGCACACAAACAATTTCTCTCTCCACAGACCTTGCCTGACCTGCTGAATCTTTCCAGCATTTTCTTTTTTTTTCCATTATAAAGCTTAAAACTGTTTTTTTTTTCATTGATTAAAAGATACAGCAAGGAAACAGGTCCTTCGGCCCACAGAGTCCATGCCCACCTTCAATCACCATGCACACTAGTTCTAATGTTATCCCACTTTCTCATCCACTCCCTGCACACTATGGGCAATTTAGAGGTTTTTATACACCTCTAATAAGATCTCTCAGCCTCTTGTGCAGTAGGGAATAAAGTCCAAGCCTGTCTAACCTCTTCATATATCTCAGGCCTTCGAGTCCTGGTAAAATCCTCGTAAATCTTCTCTGCAATCTTTCCAGCTTAACAACATCCTTCCAATAGCAGGGTGATCAGAACTGAACACCATACTCCAAACGCAGCCTCACCAGCGTCTTGTACAACTGTAACCTTAAAACGTGTCAGAAGGAACTGCAGATGATGGTTTAAATCGAAGGTAGACACAAAATGCTGGAGTAACTCAGAGGGACAAGCAGCATCTCTGGAGAGAAGGAATGGGTGACGTTTCGGGTCGAGACCCTTCTTCAGTCTGAAGAAACCTATTCCTTCTCTCCTGAGAGGCTGCCTGTCTGGCTGAGATACTCCAGCACTTTGTGGCTATCTTCGATTGTAACTTTAAATCATTTCATCAGTGTCTGTGTGGGTGCCCGAACGTTAGAGCTGCTTAGAAGTTCTTAGCAGGAAATAAATGATCAGTGAATTGTGTATAAATGAATGGCTGCAATTCAGAACTCAGACTGAAATGTCCACCTTGGCGGAGTTGGATTGATGACACAAGGGAGACTTCAGGCAAGTGATGTCCGACACTTGACATTGACAAACTGGCAGGTAGTAGTTCAGAACCAAAATATTGTATTGAATGTAGGCAGATAGATTGAAGCTGCAGACTAACTGTGTGTCATCCAATCTATCTCGCTCACCATACCTCATCCAGTTGGCTTTTGTCTCATCGGAAGCATCCATGTAATAATAGGATCCATTTTCTCGCAACTGAAAGAGAAGAAGAAGGAACTATTTCCGATTCTCTTTTCACAAGGTTGGAGTTGGCAGGTAACATCATCGGAGACCCACACCTCTCATACTCTCAGGCCACCATGGGGAAGAAGTACAGGAGCCTGAGAACCGTGACCTCCAGGTTCAAGAACAGCTTCTTCCAAACATCCATCAGGCTCTTGAACACTGCTCAACACTAACCCCAGCAACTGTGATCTTCTATGGACTGTGTCTTTGGTTGGACCGGTCCACCACCGATATTGCAGCCTTGGTGGGGCTGGAGTCCAGCCTACCAGTTGCCAGAAAATCAGTGGTGGATGTACTACAGAATCTGGTTTAGTATAATTTATTGCATTATTGATTACTGTATATTTATGTTTGTTTTTGCATTTACTGGCCCGTGAAACTACAGCAAATAACAATGTCATTGTTCCAACGCTGGTACCTATGACAATTTCCCTGTTCACTGCCAAAGATGGACACAAAAAGCTGGAGTAACTCAGCGGGACAGACAGCATCTCTGGAGAGAAGGAATGGGTGACATTTCTTCAGACTGAAGAAGGGTCTCGAACCGAAATGTCACCCATTCCTTCTCTCCAGAGATGTTGCCTGTCCCGCTGAGTTACTCCTGCTTTTTGTGTCTATCTTCGGTTTAAACCAGCATCTGCAGCTCCTTCCTACACTGTTCACGGCCAAGTTTTTTTAAACTATTGGCATTAACCCGAATATACTCAGGGATGGCACTGAACAGGTTAAACAATCTTTACTCTTGAGACATGGGACTGTATTCCAGTGTCAGGTTCACCAGGCAAGAGTTCAGGAGGTAAAGATGTCCTTACCGCCCAGGAATACACCGTGCAGTCGTTCCTGTCTGTCAGGACGTCTCCATCAAATGGGCCGAAAATGCAGCCACGCGGGACGACAGTGAGCGTGGACCAGACACCAAGACCGCCTTGTGGCCGCTCCTTGACCGCCAGCCCCTCGGGCAGTGTACGCAGGGCTCGGGACGGCTCGCGCTCCAGGACCATCCTGTCCGGCACGAACGTGGGCGCTCCGTGATGTGGGCACGAGTCCCGGAAGTAGAGCCGGCATTCTTCACAAACTGGAATAGACGAAGGAGATTTCAAAAAGTGGTGAACACCGTGTGTGGATGCCCATTAGAGGCTCACACTAAATGGAGAAGAAAACTACAAATTCAAATATTTACAGAAAAATCTATTAGCTGAAACAGGCAGCCAGCATCATCAGAGACCCACACCACTCTGGCCACACACCCATTTCACCCCTGTCATCGGGAAGAAGGTACAGGAGTCTGAAAACTGTATCATCCAGGTTCAGGAGCAGCTTCTTCCCTGCAGCCATCAGGCTATTAAACACTACAACCTCCAAAAGCTCCAAACTATATAGACTTTTTTTTGACTTTGCACTATGATTGTTTGTTTATATCTATATATAATACATAAACACACTGTATATATGTGTGTGTGTGTGTGTGTGTGTGTGTGGTGTGTATATGTGCGCGTGTATATATATATATATGTGTGCGTGTGTGTATATGTGTGTGAGTGTATGTATATGTATATACACAGTATATATATAATATATATATATTATATATATTATATATATATATAAAACTGATAAGCTTGCCATTTAACCTATAGACCTGCACGTTAGGATGTGGGAGGAAATTGGAGCACCCAAAGGAGATCCTCACAGTCACAAGGAGAACGTGCTAACTATACACAGATGGTCAGGATGGAACCCGAGCCTTTGGTGCTGCAAGGCAGCAGCTCTACCCACTGCACCACTGTGCCGCCCAAAGATATTGCCTTTAACTCGTCAATCCCTCCACCCACCTTCTCTGAAACTCATAAACAACTTGCATTCCTCTCTTTCCAATGTTAACTCTGTTTCTCTCTCCACGGATGCTACCTGACCAGCTGAGCGTTTACTGTCGTTGCCCCAGAATATGAAGCAAGCGTTGCACAAACTTACAGAGCAGCTCGTCCTCGAGCTGAGCGCAAGCCTCGTCACCCACCTGCATCTCCCGCCAACTGAAACACAGAAACACAAACAATTGCAGAGTTGTGGACACAGGCCAGAACATCACGCAAACCAACCTCCCGGTTGCCAAACACTTTAATTCCCACACAGGACCTTTCTGTCCTGGGCCTCCTCCACTGTCAAAGTGAGGCTAAACACAAATTGAAGGAACACCACCTCATATTTCGCTTGGGCAGCTTATACCCCAGTGGTATGAATATTGATTTTTCTAACTTCTAGTAACCCTTGCATTCCCTCTCTCTCCATCCGTCCCATTCCAAGTCATTGAACTAGGTTCAAAGGCATCTCATTGTCTGTAACTCATTTTCACCTTGCCTTCAGCTAGCAATGGCATGTTTCCTTTATCATCATTACTCTTTTGCATATCTTTCATTCATCTATCTATCTATCTATCTCTAAAACTCTCATCGTGTTAGTTTCTATGTCTGTGATTTTGTCGGTGCCCATGTAATCCTGAAATTACGCCAAAACGGTACAGGTTAGTGCTACAATTTTTGACCACCTTACTCACCATTGTCCTGGTGTGTGGTGTATCAAGTTTCGTTCAGATTGATGGTATATTTTACAAGTTATTCAAATGTTAAACTTTACAAAATCCAGTTTGACTAAAATCACTTGAACTTGCACTGACAGTTACCAGCTGTGACGTTACAATGGGATCTCATTTACGTAAACTGCCCGTCAGCAGTGCTCCACCCCACCATGACATCACAATGGAATCTCATTTACATTTAAAAAAATCTGTTTTAAAAATCACAGCAGCGTTCCATCCAGATAGATGTTTTATTTTACAATTTATTCAAATTTTAAACTTAAAAAAATAAGCTTTTCACTTTAAAAAAATCAAACTTTTCACTTTAAAACTTACCCTGCCTGTTAAAATGTTCCCAAATGACAGAGCAACCAGTGCAATGAGAGATTTGTTATATTGTTGTAAGGAGAGGGAGGGAGTGGGATGGGGGAGAGTTGAGGAGTGGGGAGCAGGGAGAGGGGTTATGGTGGGAATGACTGAGGGTGGGGGAAAGGAGAGGGGGTAGAGGTGAGGGAGGGAGTGACGGAGGGGAGGAGGAGAGGGGAAAGAAGAGGGAGGGTGAAGAGGAAGGGGAGAGAGTGCTGGGGGATGAGGGGGAATGGAGGAGGATAGGGGCAGGAAGAGGGATGGGAAGAGGCACAGTTGATGGAGAGTTGCTGTGACTCGCGTCACAATGGGAATCTCTGGCGTCACAACGGGAACCCCTCAGCCGCGCCCACGCAGTTGGGGGCTATGGGTGAGTGGTGGAATATTGCCGTGGGGGATGGGTCCAATGGGTCCGCACCTGGTGTATATTGTTCTATATCTCTCCACATCACTGTCTATATCTCTCGTCTCCCTCTCCCCCTGACTCTCAGTCCGAAGATGGGTCAGAGATGCTGCCTGTCCCGCTGAGTTACTCCAGCACTTTGTGTCTATTTGTAGTTCCTTCCTACACATCTGTGAAGGGTTGGCAGATGGCAAGTTCAAATCTCACTCACAGCACATTTAATAAAACCATAACTGGCACCATTAACCAGACAAATGATTGAATTCCAAGCAAATTTGGGCACAACTTCAACCTAATTGAAAATGACATGCTCAACGTTGCGTTTTATTGGTAGATTTCACACCTTTTGGCCTCAAACGCAATACTTTCATAATCGAGTCTCTGCCTTGTTGCCCCCCCCTCCCCCTCCCTCTCTCCCCTCCCCTCCAATCGATTATTTCGATTATTCCCCAATAATCGAGTCTCTGCCTTGTTGCCCCCCCATCTCACCCCCTCCCAATATTCCCCCCTCTCTCCTCCCCCCTCCCCCCATCCAATCGATTATTGCGATTATTCCCCAATAATCGAGGCGGGGGGGGGGGGGTTAACCCCGCGATTCACAATCCCAGGCCGACACTTATGTCCCGATTAGTCCCGACCCTGCAGTCGGTGCCACTTGCCGGCAAACAATCGCGACTAATCGACGAGGAAACCGCCCCTGTGCCTCCACACAAACCAGCCAGACCCAATTAGTGTCGATTAATCGCTTTATTTCTTTCCCCTGTCGCGACACGCACACACACACGGGCCGATTATTAAAGAGTAATCCCGATTATAATCGAATTACAACTTCAAATTGGTATCGGTGGCTATTTTACCTCATAAATCCAAAGGAGGGAGGATCCCAGGCGGCTGGGTTGACATTTGACTGGAATTTAATTATTTATTTTGTAAAATTATTCCCCCACCTCCCCCGCCCCCCGTCACAGAAATCGGTTTTTTTCTCCTCATCGATACTAGTCCCGCCCCCTCCCCTGGCTCCGGCGCCCCATTGGTCGGGGCGGGGTGAGTGACGGGGGATCCGACCAACCGGAGCCGTCGCCGACGGTCCCGCCCCCTCAGGGCCGGGTGATCGACAGGCGTCTCCGCCAATGGCCGCGCGCGGTGCCGCCTCCCTCCGCCCCGGCCGCCGATTGGCTGCGGCAGGCGGCGTTTTGAATAAACCGGAAAATCGAGAGAATAATCGATTATCCACCGGAAGTAGCATTGGATGGTTGAGCAAATTAAAGGGCCCAACCCAACTGGAGCAGCATCCAAGGGTGCTCTGCCCCCCCACCCCCGCCCACAGGTGTTGCTCAACCAACCACCCCTCCCCACAGGCAAGCTACCTATCCGATCTCCACATGAAGAAGGTGCTCCTCCACCCTTCCCCACCCAAGGGTGCTCCCCTGGGTCGACCCTCGTCTTTAATTTCTCTGTTATGATAGGAATTAAAGTTTCAAGATTAAGATTCAAATTTAGTTCATCTTTGAGCTGGGATTTCTGAATTTTCATTGATATAATCTTACTGTCACATAAATTCAGTCACTTGTAGCAAATAGAACAAACAGCTTCAGACTGAGTGTTAAAGTCTGACTAAGTGTTGAGTCTGAAGAAGGGTCTCGACCCGAAACGTCGCCAATCTCCTTCACTCCTTAGATGCTGCTGCACCCGCTGAGTTTCTCCAGCCTTTTGTGTACCCTCAGACTAAGTTAAACTAAATTACCTAACATTTGTGATGTGAGTTAGACAAAAATGCTGGAGAAACTCGGCGGGTGAGGCAGCATCTATAGAGTGAAGGAAATCACAATCAGAATCAGATTTTGTTCGCCAAGTATGTGTGAGGGATAAAGTGATTAAACCCTATTAAAGAAAGGAGTTTTAAAGAGAATTCAAACAGAGAGGGGCTGGAGAGAGGATTCTGACACAGCAGTGTCTGAAGGTTGCCAGACCCATCCTTGAGTCCTTGAGTAAGAAGAGATAGCATTGTATAGCTAGAGAAGGGAGTGATGTAGAGAGATCCCTATCAGTGGAAAGGAGTGATGGATGGGACCCTTGTCACTATAGCTTAGCTTTAGTACTGATATAGGAAAACTGAGAGGGTTCACTAGGAGGTGAGTAAAACTGGGCCAAGTCATGAGCAGCTGAGCATGCTTAATAGAATAAATGAATATTACAAACACACCCCTGGTCAAGAAAATTGCTCATTACCATGAACATGTTTGAACATGCAATGTATGATATGGGAGGTGCGAGGGGATGTACGGTGGGATGTACCTACAGATTGTGCACCTCCGACCCTGATTGGAGAAGGGTCCGGAGGGGAGATTGAATGTAAGATTTTGTGTATAAAGGGGGATGATCTCTCTGGCTTTGGTGTGTCTCGAGTTGGAGAGGCACCCGGTCTGCAGACTCGTAAAATAAAGAAATCTCTTGCTTCCAGGATTTAGTCTTTGAGTATTAATTGTGAGCATAAAGGGTATCTCACATATGTTTTACAACATACAAGGAATTTCATTGGCCAGGTCAGTCATACATAGAAACATAGATATAAATGGCAGGAGGAGGCCATTCGGCCCTTCGAGCCAGCACCACCATTCATTGTGATCATGGCTGATCGTCCCCTATCAATAACCCGTGCCTGCCTTCTCCCCATATCCCTTGACTCCACTACCCCGGAGCTCTATCCAACTCTCTCCATCATCAAGGACCCCCACCATCCTGGCCACACACTCATCTCCCTGCTACCTTCGGGTAGAAGGTACAGGAGCCTGAGAACCGCAACAACCCGGTTCAGGAATAGCTACTTCCCCATCAGGCTATTAAACCTGGCTCGGACAAAACTCTGAACATTAATACCCCACCATCTGTTATTTGCACTTTATTAATTTATTAGTTAATGTGTGTATTTACGTATATAACGGTAGTCAATGCTTACTATGTTCTGTTGTGCTATGCAAAGAAAGAATTTCATTGTCCTGTCAGGGACACATGACAATAAACTCTTTTGACTTTGACTTTGACTCCTAAATCCATCCAGTGATTTGGCCTCCACTGCCCTCTGTGGCAGGGAATTCACAACTCTCTGGGTAAAAACGTTTTTTCTCACCTCAGTCTTAAATGACATCCCCTTTATTCTAAGATGTGGCCCCTGGTTTTGGACTCACCCAACATTGGGAACATTTTTCCTGCATCTAGCTTGTCCAGTCCTTTTATAATTTTATATGTTTCTATAAGATATCCCCTCATCCTTCTAAACTCCAGTGAATACAAGCCTAGTCGTTTCAATCTTTCCTCATATGACAGTCCCGCCATCCCAGGGATCAATCTCGTGAACCTACGCTGCACTGCCTCAATCACAAGTATGTCCTTCCTCAAATTAGGAGACCAAAACTGTACACAATACTCCAGATATGGTCTCACCAGACCCCTATACAACTACAGAAGAACCTCTTTTACTCCTGTACTGAAATCCTCTTATTATGAAGGCCAACATTCCATTAGCTTTCTTCATTGCCTGCTGTACCTGCACGCCAACTTTCAGTGACTGGTGTACAAGGACCCCAGGTCTTGCTGTACCTCCCCCTTACCTAACCTAACCCCATTGAGATAATAATCTGCCCCCTTGTTTTTGCCGCCAAAGTGTATAACCTCACATTTATCTATATTATACTGCATCTGCCCACTCACTCAACCTGTCCAGGTCCCTCTACAACCTCCTAACATCCTCTTCACAGTTCACACTGCCACCCAGCTTTGTGTCATCCGCATTCACATTCCTACACAGTGATGGAAGGCGAAATAAAGTTCAAGTCCTTTCCCTTAGTTCTACTTCGGTCGTGGGCCTCGGGCCCCCGTTGACGGGACGGTCTTAACTCCCGTAGCCGGCGGCATTCGGGCGATCGAACCTCGCTTGTAAGTGCGCGACCCGATGGTAAGTGCGCGACCGCGGTGGTGTTCACGACGGTCCGAGGAGTCTTCCAGCTCCATCGATCGAGGACCACAGAGCCCGGAGTGTGATTCGAAAAATGATTACATCTCCGGGAAGGTAGGAACCTGAAAAAAAGCTCCCCGATCCTCTCCCCCCACACAAAACAAACCGAGCAACATTAAAACACACTTTCAACAAACGCAAAAAATTAAAAAAAATTAAAAAATGAACATACTGCCAGCAGGGTGGCCATCTCCCCTATCTCCCCCATCTCCCCCAGGCAACGTTTCGGGTCGAGACCCTGAGTGAGTGAATTGAGTGATGATTGTCCGGTGGGGTTGTTACAGTTGGGTAATCTAATTTAAGGTCTGTGACTCTCTGCTCAATCTTGGCTTGTGGGCTGGAGTCAATCTCTGCCGACCAGCAAATTCTATATTTCAGTAAATCAAGATTGGCCACAGGAAGACTCGAATTGACAAACGTGTAAAAAAGTTGCCCCACTCATCTCTTTTAAACTTTGCCCCCTCTCACCTGAAAGCTGTGTCCTCTAGTATTTGTAATCCGTACACCTAACCTGGTTGATAAACACAGCATGAAAGGAAGGATATTTTGCTGTGTGTATGTGGTATTGTGCGCAGTTTTGGTCACCTAATTTGAGGTATGACATTCTTGCTTTTGAGGGAGTTCAGCGTACGTTCAGCAGGTTAATTCCCGGGATGGCGGGACTGACATATGATGAAAGAATGGGTCGACTGGGCTTGTATTCACTGGAATCTCCAAGTCATTGACTTGGACAGGTTGGGTGAGTGGACAGATGCATGGCAGATGAAGTTTAATGTGGATAAATATGAGGTTATCCACTTTGGTAGCAAAAACAGGAAGGCAGATTACTATCTAAATGGTGTCAGGTTGGGAAAAGGGGAAGTACACCGGGATCTGGGGGTCCTTGTACATCAGTCTATGAAAGTAAGCATGCAGGTACAGCAGGCAGTGAAGAAAGCAAATGGCATGTTGGTGTTCATAACAAGACGAGTTGTGTATAGGAGCAAAGAGGTCCTTCTGTAGTTGTACAGGGCTCTAGTGAGACCACACCTGGAGTATTGTGTGCAGTTTTGGTCCCTTAATTTGGAGAAGGACATTCTTGCTATTGAGGGAGTGCAGCGTAGGTTTACAAGGTTAATTCCCGGGATGGCGGGACTGTCATATGCTGAGAGAATGGTGCGGCTGCGCTCATACACTCTGGAGTTTAGAAGGATGAGAGGGAATCTTATTGAAACATATAAGATTGTTCAGGGTTTGGACACGCTAGAGGCAGCAAACATGTTCCCAATGTTGGGGGAGTCCAGAACCAGCGGCTACAGTTTAAGAATAAGCAGTAAGCCATTTAGAATGGAGATGAGGAAACACTTTTTCACACAAAGAGTTGTGAGTCTGTGGAATTCTCTGCCTCATAGGGCGGTGGAGGCCGGTTCTCTGGATACTTTCAAGAGAGAGCTAGATAGGGCTCTTAAAGATAGCGGAGTCAGGGGATATGGGAAGAAGGCAGGAACGGGGTACTGATTGTAGGTATGTTACAATACTTACCTTCAGCGGTGCTGCAGTTCTGCCACTGGCCGTGTGCGCGTCTTTGGCACCTTTGAGGTGGGGGGCGGCATTAAAATGCGGTTTTCTCCCTGCCTGTCCGAGATATGTTTTCTCGTGCTGCTAGCTGATGATGAAAAATTGTTCCAACTTGTGTTCTTGGCAGTTTTTTTAAAAAATCACTGGACAATTTAACCACTGGAGTAAAATAAAAAGCGACTTCTAACGCCGTCAACGCCTACAACGGGACGGATCTCACATAGGGGACAAAACAAAATGTAACTCGTCTATTTTACACTTAAACTTGCTTCTTAGGATGACTATAATCAAAATTTCCTTGGCGAAAATGTGATTTTGGCCCCATACGAACCGGCAGTGTTTTTCCTGCCGACATGGGGTTCCACAAAAACCCACTCGCAAGATGATTAAAATGGCCATTAATTTACAGGAATCCTTCCATTTGGCCTATAAATTCATAACAATGAGATTTAAAAATCATGTTATCTTGTGAATTCTTGTGTGAATGTTACTTGGACACTTAGGCTATTTAAAAATGTTAATATTTTCTTAAGAAATGTTTAGATCTAGTAATTGAATTTTGTAATTAGCTACAATTACGTAACTAACTAATTATATGTTTTAATTTCAGTTCATCCAAGTAAGATTGTTTCATATTTGTTTCAGAATGCGTCAATCTATAATAACTGAACATTTCTTTCAGTTCTCTTAATTTTTAAGAACGTTATGGGCTTTTGACTGTCCTCGATCACAGCTTTAGTGTTAAGTCAATGGAAAAGCAATAGGGAACAAGATACTAATTCCCAAGTATGAAAATGGCCATAACTGTTTTAATACTGAAGATATGAAAGTGAATTAGGTGTCAAATTAAACTTCTTTTAATGCTTTATCTGAGGGGATAAATTACAGACTTGATGTTTAAAATCTCAAAACGGGGTACAGATTGGGGATGATCAGCCATGATCACATTGAATGGAGGTGCTGGCTCGAATGGCCGAATGGCCTCCTCCTGCACCAATTGTCTATTGTCAGTCTGGCAGTCCCTCAGTGACCAAGTGACCCTCAGTGACCAAGTGACCCTCAGTGTCCTTTATTCCCTCAGTGACCAGTGGTCATTAAAATCTTCCTCAAGTGTCCCTCATCTCCCTCGTTTCCCTCAGTGTCCGGCTTGGCGCCAGTGTGGGGGGGGGGGGGGGTCAAGCGGGGCTCGTGGCCGGAGCGAGCGGACAATCGCTTCACACGAGCTGCCCTTCACGCGCTGAAGTTTGGCGCCGAAGTTTGGCGGGTTTGACGGACAGCGGTCTCCGCCAATCGGATGGACTGTCCACCCCATGGCCGAAGGGCGTGGCCGGAGCGAGGACCAATGGTCAGCGAGGGGGCGGGACTTGGCGGTGTGTATAAAAGGCGGCGCTGACCAGGCAGCGTCCGCAGTGTCCGTGGGCGATGGCCGGAGAAGAACCTCGACGCGATGTGGTCAGCGGCGCGCTCCCACCAGGGATCCTTCAAGACACAAGCCATCGCTCTGGTCATCCCACTGGTCAGCGAGGCGTTCACCGGCGGACCGGGTCTGCGTTCGGACACGACCAAGGGTCAAGACCAAAGACATCGCCCCTCTCCCCATTGAATAAAATATCCTCTCAGGGGGTCAGTCCTTCCTTCCCTCCCTCCCGCCCTGTCCGGAGGAGCGAGGGGTGAGTATGAAGGGGGGTGAGGGCGGGGAGTCTCTTTCTTGTGTCATTCTGCTCCATTGATGGTGTTCGCGGTCGCACTCACCGGCGCTAATCCCCGCAAGTCCAGCTACACACAAACATCTCGGTCAGGTTGGCTCCGAGTAGATCCCAGCGCCCCTGGACGTCTGTGACCGGCCTTGAAGACCATGGCGTGAGAGACCGCGACCGAGATGTGCGTCCAGACCGAGATCTTGTCGGAGATCGGTGAGCTTCAATCTCCTCGGTAAGAAGAGAAACAGCTGGAGGAACTCGGCGGGTCTGGCAGCATCTGTGGAGGGAATGGACAGACGACGTTTTGGATCGTCACCCTTCAAGACTCCATTCTAGTCTCCATTTAACAGGTCAGTTTTTAACGACAGCAGGTAGCCAGATGTTGATAGTCACCATGGATGGAATGACACATGGTTGAAGATCCCAAAGACCCAATCTTGCTCCAAGTTCTCTGTGACCTTCCACACCTGGAGCTGGAGAAGTTGAGGAACAACTTGGTGGGACTTCTTGTCACCCTGGATCTCCTCCAAACGGTGTGAAGGGGAAAACATGAAACATCTGCTGACTGATGTGGTCGCCAGCTGTTTGTGAGGAACTTTCCCTCCAAAGACTTGCAGGAAAATGCCACTGGGGCAGATGATGAGTCAGAGCCGGACGAGTTTGACATTTCTTAAACATTGTGGATTCTCCCGTGCAACTCCAAGAGGGATTGGATAGCATGCATCAAAATCCTTTCACTGTACCTCAGTACACATGACAATATAAACCAAACTAAACAAGTAATCTAAACTAAATCAGATAAAATGAACATCAGCAACTAAATGCCGTTCGTGTAAAACCATCGGAACATCGGTGGGGACCGCACTGGAATTTCTCACTCCGTCCAACAAAGGCCATTTTAAGAGCCACCAGCCACCCCGCCCGCGCTCTCATCTGCATTTGGGATTTCATCGTCAACATTTCCCAGTACAACTGGCAGCGATCTGTTGCACGTGAGAATCCACGGCCTTTAAGAAATTTGTCAAACTCGTCTGCCTCTGACTCATCATCTGCCCCAGTGACGTTTTCCTGCAAGATGAGGGGATCTTATTGAGACATATAAGATTATTAAGGGTTTGGACACTCTAGAGATATGAAACATGTTCCCGATGTTGGGGGAGTCCTGAACTAGGGGCCACAGTTTAAGAATAAGAGGCAAGTCATTTAGAATGGAGAAGGGGAAACACTTTTTCACATCAAGAGTTGTGAGTCTGGAATTCTCTGCCGTGGCGGTCGGTTCTCTGGAAACTTTCAAGAATGAGCTCGATAGGGCTCTTGAAGATAGCGGAGTCAAAGGGATATAGGGAGAAGGCAGTAACGGGGTACTGATTGTGGATGATCAGCCATGGGTACGAAGGTAAGCTAGCCAAGTATATAAAGGAAAGTAAAAGCTTCTTTAGGTATGTGAAGAGGAAAAAAATATTTAAGACCAAAGTTGGATCCTTGAAGATTGAAACGGGTGAATTTATTATGGGGAACAAGATGATGGCAGATGAGTTAAACAGGTATTTTGGATCCATCTTCACGAAGGAACACAAAAACAATTTTCCTGATGTACTAGTGGCCAGAGGATCTGGGGTGACGGAGGAACTGAAGGATATCCACATTAGGCAGGAAATGGTGTTGGGTAGACTGATGGGACTGAAGGCTGATAAATCCCCAGGGCCTGATGGTCTGCATCCCTGGGTACTTCAGGAAGTGGCACTAGATATTGTGGTTGCATTGGTGATATTTTTCTTTGGATTCAGGATCAGTTCCTATGGATTGGAGGGTAGCTAATGTTATCCCACAGAAAGACGGGAGAGAGAAAACGGAATTATAGACCAGACAGCCTGATATCGGTGGTGGGGAGGATGCTGGAGTCAATTATAAAAGATGAAATAGCGGCACATTTGGATAGCAGTACAGGGCCTGTCCCACTTTGCGATATTTTCGGCGACTGCGAGCGTCCGTGACTGATGCCCGTAAAACCGTCAAGTTGTACGACATACACGCTGACGTCTGCTGTCCTGCGGTTGATGCCAAGTTAGGGTTATGGACCACAGATGGGCTGTAAAATATTCATCCTTTAATGCATGGATTTTAAACATTAATATATTAAAACTAATACAGTAAAATCAATTGTGCAAATGAAAAATATCTGAGTCGTTCAGTTTTATTTACAGATGCATTGTTCCGCTTCCAGATCCAATCACCGTCTCTAACCTTTCACAGGGATGGATTCAGTGAGTGTAGACTGAACGCCCCCCTCCCCTCCACCCCCCCCCCTCTTCTCCCCTCCTGCCCCATCCCTCCTTCTGCACTGTCACCCTACCCATCTCCCCTCTCCCCCCTTCTTCCCTTCGTTCCCTTCTCCACTCATTCCCCTCCCTCTCCACATTCCCCCTCTCACTTCTACCCATTCCCCAATCCCCCCCCCTCCCACCCACTTTCCCCAATGCCCCCCATTTGCGGACCCAGCCTGCGACCAGCGAATACCCGCACACTATCCCACACATGCTAAAGACAATTTATACAAATCCTAGCCCTAACACTAACCCTAACACTAACCCTAGCCATAACCCTAACACTAACCCTAACTCTAGGTTGATAGGCTTGGTATGAGTATAAGTTGACCCTAGCGTGTGTGGGATAGTGTGTGGGGGATCGCTGGTCGATGCGGACTCATTGGGTCGAAGGGCACTGTATCTCAGAACTAAATGTGATACAGGGGCCCCAGGGGTTGGACTCAAACCCCCAATTTTCTGCCTGCTCATGGGAACTAAACTTGGCCACAAGTTGTCCCAGAGGGCAGATCTCTCTTCCTGTGGTCTCTCCAAACCCCCAGAGGCAGCGAGCTTTTCAACTGGGTACAGTTGAAAACTGGGTGATTGGATCTGGAAGCGGACCAATACATCTGTAAATAAAACTCAGACATCTTTTCATTTGCACAATTGATTTTATTGTATTCATTTTAATATATTCTTGTTTAAAATACATGCATTGAAGGAAGAATATTTTACAGCCCATCTGGTCTAAATGATGTCAAGTTTGAAAAAGGGGAAGTACAACAGGACCTTGTTCATCAGTCATTGAAAGTAAGCATGCAGGTACAGCAGGCAGTGAAGAAAGCAAATGGCATGTTGGCCTTCATGACAAGAGGAGTTGTATATAGGAGCAAAGAGCTCCTTCTGCAGTTGTACAGGACACTAGTGAGACCACACCTGGAGTATTGTGTGCAGTTTTGGTCTCCAAATTTGAGGAAGGACATTCTTGCTGTTCAGAGAGTGCAGCAAAGGTTCACAAGGTTAATTCCCGAGATGGCGGCACTGTCATATGCTGAGAGAATGGAACAGCTTGGCTTGTAGGGGAGTCCAGAACCAGGGGCCACATTTTCAGAATAAGGGGTAAGCCATTTAGAACAGAGATGGGGAAACACTTTTTCACACAGAGTTGTGAATCTGTGGAATTCTCTGCCTCAGATGCAGGTGGAGGCCGGTTCTCTGGAAACTTTCAAGAGAGAGCTAGATAGGGCTCTTAAAGTTAGCGGAGTGAAGGGGATATGGGAAGAGGCAGGAACGGATTATGATTGTGGATGATCATTTCCATGGTCACATTTGAAATGGCGGGTGCTGGCTGGAAGGCCGAATTTCCGAATGGTCTCCTGCACCTATTGTCTATTGAAGCAAGGTTGTGTCCCAAGCTCACATGCTGTTCGGCATCTTCCTATCTGCCCTCTGTCCTTTGTCTTCACGACTGACACAGAAAGGAGCGTATCTTCACACTAGAAGCGACGGGGAACCTCTTCATTCAGCAACGCTGAAAGCCAGGACAAGGTAAATGAACTGTGCTTATAAATGTCCAATGGTTCTTTATTTGTCATATTTACCCGAGCTAAAGTGAAATTCATTTCTGTACACAGTTTAATACATGCATCACTACACATAATCACTTTGACCAAATCTTAAATAAGCCTCGGAAACGGTACAAGTGTATATACAGTAGTAGATCGGAGATAGTAGGGAGAGAGGCCAGGTTTGATGCCATTTTTCACGTTTCTCAGTTTGTAAGTGCAGAGTTCTTGTGTTGTGTTGGCGGTGTGTGTGGGGGGGGGGAGGGAAGCGGGGGGCAGCGAGAGTTGTGGAGCCGGTGAGGGTGTGGGGTTGTGTGGGGGAAGGGGGTGTGGGTAGGGGGGGAACGAAAATGTAAGCTAGCCAAAATATAAAGTAGGATAGTAAAAGCTTATTGAGGTATGTGAAGAGGGGAAAAATAGTTAAGACCTAAGTTGGACCCTTGAAGATTGAAAAGCGTTGTGAATGAATTATGGGTCACAAAGAAATGGCAGATGTGTTGAACAGGTTATTTTAGATCAGTCTTCACTAAGGAAGTCACAATAATTACTTCCTGATGTACTAGTGGGTCAGCGGATTGGTGTGGACCTGAGGAACTGAAGGAAATCGCATTAGGCAGGAAAATGGCGTTGGGTAGAACTGATGGGACTGGAGGCTGATAAATCCCCCGGTCCTGATGGTCTGCATCCCAGGGTACTTACGGAAGTGCCTCTAGATATTGTGGATGGACTGGTGATCATTTTCTACAGATTCAGGATCAGTTCCTATGGATTAGAGGGTAGCTAATGTCGTCCCACTTTTTTAACAAAGTCGGGAGATAGAAAATGGAATTATAGACCAGTTAGCCTGACATCGATGGTAGGGAAGATGCTGGAGTCAATTATAAAAGATGAAATAGCAGCACATTTGGATAGCAGTACAGGGCCTGTCCCACTTTGCGATTTTTTTCGGCGACTGCGAGCATCAGTGACTGACGCCCGTAAAACCGTCAAGTTGTACGACATACACGCTGACGTCTGCTGTCCTGCGGGTGACGCCCGGTTAGGGTAAGGATCAGGGTTAGGGTTTGGGTCCACAGATGGGCTGTAAACTATTCATCCTTCAATGCATGGATTTGAAACATTAATATATTAAAATGTATACAATAAAATCAATTGTGCAAATGCAAAGATGTCTGAGTCATTCAGTTTTATTTACAGATGTATTGGTCCGCTTCCAGATCCAATCACCGTCTCTAACTTTTCACAGGGATGGATTCAGTGAGTGTAGACTGAACTCCCCTCCACCTCCCTCTTCCCCCCTCCCGGCCCATCCTTCCTTCTCCACTACCACCCTACCTTCTCCCCTCTTCCCCCCATTTCTTCCCTTCCCGCCTCTCCCGCCCTTCTCCCCTCTCTCTTCTCTCCCATTCTCCAAATCCCCCCCTCCCCTCTCATATCCTCATATCCCTTCTCCCCCTCTCCCCTTCCTTCTCCCCCCCCATTCTCCAATCCCCCCATTTGTGGACCAAGCCTGCGACCAGCGAATACCCGCACACTATCCCACACACGCTAGGGACAATTTATACAATTCCTAGCCCTAACATTAACCACTAAACCCCTACCTTAACTCTAGGTTGATAGGCTTGGTTTGAGTATAAGTTGACCCTAGCGTGTGTAGGGGGATCGCTGGTCGATGCGGACTCGGTGGGCCGAAGGGCACTGTATCTCTGAACTAAATGTGATACAGGGGCCCCAGGGGTTGGACTCGAACCCCCAATGTTCTGCCTGTTCATGGGAACTAAGCTGTTGGCCATTAGTTGTCCCAGAGGGCAGATCTCTCTTCCAGTGGTCTCTCCAACCCCCCAGAGGCATCGGGCGTTTCAACTGGGTACAGTTGAAAACTGGGTGATTGGATCTGGAAGCGGACCAGTACATCTGTAAATAAAACTGAACGACTCAGACATCTTTTCATTTGCACAATTGATTTTATTGTATTAATTTTAATATATTATTTTTTTAAATCCATACATTGAAGGAAGAATATTTTACAGCCCATCTGTGGTATAAATGGTGTCAGTTGCGAAAAGGGGAAGTACAACGGGATCTGGGGATCCTTGTTCATCGGTCAATGAAAGTAAACATGCAGGTACAGCAGGCAGTGAAGAAAGCAAATGGCATGTTGGCCTTTATAACAAGAGGAGTTGTGTATAGGAGCAAAGAGCTCCTTCTGCAGTTGTACAGGATACTAGTGGGACCACACCTGGAGTATTGTGTGCAGTTTTGGTCTCCAAATTTGAGGAAGGACATACTTGCTATTGAGGGAGTGCAGCGAAGGTTCACAAAGTTAATTCCCGAGATGGCGGGAGTGTCATATGCTGAGAGAATGGAGCGGCTGGGCTTGTATACTCTGGAACTTAGAAGAATGAGAGGGGATCTTATTGAAACATATAAGATTATTAAGGGTTTGGACACTCTAGAGATAGGAAACATGTTTCCGATGTTGGGTAAGTCCAGAAGCAGGGGACACAATTTAAGAATAAGGGGTAAGCCATTTAGAACAGAGATGGGGAAACACTTTTTCACACAGAGTTGTGTGTCTGTGGAATTCTCTCCCTCAGAGGGCGGTGGAGGCCGGTTCTCTGGAAACTTTCAAGAATGAGCTCAATAGGGCTCTTAAAGATAGCGGAGTGAAGGGGATATGGGGAGAAGGCAGGAACGGGGTACTGATTGTGGATGATCATCCATGGTCACATTGAATGGCGGTGCTGACTCGAAGGGCCGAATGGCCTACTCCTGCACCTATTGTCTATTGAAGCAAGGTTGTGTCCCAGCTCCCATGCTGTTCGGCATCTTCCTATCTGCCGTCTGCCCTCTGATTCACGACTGACACAGAAGGAGCGTATCTTCACACTAGAAGCGACGGGAACCTCTTCATTCCAGCAACACTGAAAGCCAGGACAAGGTAAGAACTGTGCTTATAAATGTCCAATGGTTCTTTATGTGTCATATTTACCGAGCTAAAGTGAAATTAATTTCTGTACACAGTTTAATACATGCATCACCATACATAATCACTTTGACAAATCTTAAATAAGCCTCGGAAATGGTACAAATGTATAACAGTAGTAGATTGAGATAGATAAGAGGTCCTGGATGAAGTCTGCATCCTTTGGATCCAGGGTACTTACGGAAGTGCCTCTAGATATTGTGGATGCACTGGTGATCATTTTCTACAGATTCAGGATCAGTTCCTATGGATTAGAGGGTAGCTAATGTCGTCCCACTTTTTTAACAAAGTCGGGAGATAGAAAATGGAATTATAGACACAGTTAGCCTGACATCGATGGTAGGGAAGATGCTGGGAGTCAATTATAAAAGATGAAATTGGAGCAGCACATTTGGGATAGCAGTACAGGGCCTGTCCCACTTTGCGATTTTTTTTTTTTTTTTCGGCGACTGTGGGATCAGTGACTGACGCCCGTAAAACCGTCAAGTTGTACGACACACACCGTGACGTCTGCTGTCCTGCGGGTGGACGCCGGTTAGGGTAAGGATCAGGGTTAGGGTTTGGGTCCACAGATGGGCTGTAAACTATTCTCCTTCACTGCATGGATTTGAACATTAAATTATATTAAAATGTAT
This sequence comes from Okamejei kenojei, assembly GCA_035221665.1. Lineage (NCBI taxonomy): Eukaryota > Metazoa > Chordata > Chondrichthyes > Rajiformes > Rajidae > Okamejei > Okamejei kenojei. Next base: position 1,450,840 of record CM069167.1, on the reverse strand, counting down.
ACAATAAAATCAATTGTGCAAATGCAAAGATGTCTGAGTCATTCAGTTTTATTTACAGATGTATTGGTCCGCTTCCAGATCCAATCACCGTCTCTAACTTTTCACAGGGATGGATTTCAGTGAGTGTGACTGAATACCCTCCCCTCCACCTCCCTCTTCCCCCTCCCGGCCCCCATTCTTCCTTCTCCACTACCACCCTACCTTTCTCCCTCCCCTCTCCACCCCCTTCTTCCCCTCCCGCGCCTCTCCCCCTTCTCCCTCTCCTCTCTTCTCCGCCTTCTCCACTCCCCCCCTCCCCTCATATCCCCTTCTCCCCCTCTCCCTTCCTTCTCCCTTTCTCCAATTTCCCCCCATTTGTGGACCAAGCCCGCGACTAGCGAATACCCGCACACTATCCCACACACGCTAGGGACAATTTATACAATTCCTAGCCCTAACTCTAACCCAAGCCATAATTCTAACACTAACCCTACCCTAACTTTAGGTTGATAGGCTTGGTTTGAGTATAAGTTGACCCTAGCCTGTGTGGGATAGTGTGTGGGGGATCGCTGGTCGATGCGGACTCGGTGGGCCGAAGGGCACTTTATCTCTGAACTAAATGTGATACAGGGGCCCCAGGGGTTGGACTCGAACCCCCAATGTTCTGCCTGTTCATGGGAACTAAACTGTTGGCCATTAGTTGTCCCAGAGGGCAGATCTCTCTTCCAGTGGTCTCTCCAAACCCCCAGAGGCAGCGGGCGTTTCAACCGGGTACAGTTGAAAACTGGGTGATTGGATCTGGAAGCGGACCAATACATCTTTACACCAATACAGTACATCTGTGAATAAAACTGAACGAATCAGACATCTTTTCATTTGCACAATTGATTTTATTGTATTAATTTTAATATATTATTTTTTTAAATCCATACATTGAAGGAAGAATATTTTACAGCTCATCTGTGGTCTAAATGGTGTCAAGTTTGAAAAAGGGGAAGTACAACAGGACCTTGTTCATCAGTCAATGAAAGTAAGCATGCAGGTACAGCAGGCAGTGAAGAAAGCAAATGGCATGTTGGCCTCCATGACAAGAGGAGTTGTATATAGGAGCAAAGAGCTCTTCTGCAGTTTGGTACAGGACTACTAGTGAGACCACACCTGAGTATTGTGTGCAGTTTTGGTCTCCAAATTGAGGGGAAGGGAAGGACATTCTTGCTGTTCAGAGAGTGCAGCAAAGGGTCACCAAGGTTTAATTCCCGAGATGGCGGGACTGTCATATGCTGAGAGAATGGAGCGGTTTGGCTTGTACACTCTGGGACTTAGAAGAATGAGAGGGGATCTTATTGAAACATAAGATTATTAAGGGTTTGGACATTGTAGAGATGGGAAACATGTTCCTGATGTTAGGGGAGTCCAGAACCAGGGGCCACATTTTCAGAATAAGGGGTAAGTCATTTAGAACAGAGATGGGGAAACACTTTTTCACACAGAGTTGTGAATCTGTGGAATTCTCTCCCTCAGAGGGCGGTGGAGGCCGGTTCTCTGGAAACTTTCAAGAATGAGCTCGATAGGGCTCTTAACGATAGCGGGGAAGTGAAGGGGATGGGGAGGAGGAGGCAGGAACGGGGGTACTGATTGTGGTTTGATCATCCATGGTCACATTGAATGGCGGTGCTGACTCGAAGGGTCCGGAATTATGCCTACTCCTGCACCTATTGTCTATTGATGCAAAGGTTGTGTCCCAGCTCCCCATGCTGTTCGGAATCTTCCTATCTGCCGTCTGCACTCTGACTTCACGAACTGAAACAGAAGGAGCGTATCTTCTTACACTAGAAGCGACGGGAACCTCTTCATTCTAGCAAACACTGAAAGCAAAGGGACCAAGGTAAGAACTGTGTTATAAATGTCCAATGGTTCTTTATTAGTCATATTTACCGAGCTAAAGTGAACTTAATTTCTGTATACAGTTTTAATACATTGCATCACCATACATAATCACTTTGACAAATCTTAAATAAGCATCGGAAATGGTACAAATGTATAACAGTAGTAGATTGTGATAGATAAGCTTATTGAGGTATGTGAAGAGGGAAAAAATAGTTAAGACCTAAGTTGGACCCTTGAAGATTGAAAATCACGTGATAAGAATTATGGAATTGAATGAATTATGGGAACAAAGAAATGGCAGATGTGTTGAACGGTACTTTGGATCCATCTTCACTAAGGAAGACACAAAATAATCTTCTGATGTACTAATGGTCAGCTGGATTGGGGGGTGACTGAGGAAACTGAAGAAATCAAATACATTAGGCAGGAAATGGCGTTAGGTAGAATGATAGGACTGGAGGCTGATAAATCCCCCGGTCCTGATGGTCTGCATCCCAGGGGTACTCTTATGTAAGTGCCTCTAGTTATTGTGGATTGCACTGGTGATCATTTTCTACAGATTTAGGATCAGTTCCTATGGATTAGAGGGTAGCTATGTCGTCCACTTTTTAACAAAGTACGGGAGAGATAGAAAACGGAATTATATAGACCAGTTTTAGCCTGACATCGATGGTAGGGAAGATGCTGGAGTCAATTATAAAAGATGAAATTGCAGCACATTTGGATTAGCAGTACAGGGGGCCTGTCCCACTTTGCGGATTTTTTTCGGCGACTGCGAGCATCAGTGACTGACGCCCGTAAAACCGTCAAGTTGAACGACATACACGCTGACGTCTGCTGTCCTGCGGGTGACGCCCGGTTAGGGTAAGGATCAGGGTTAGGGTTTGGGTCCACAGATGGGCTGTAAACTATTCATCCTTCAATGCATGGATTTTAAACATTAATATATTAAAATTAATACAGTTAAAACAATTGTGCAAATGAAAAATATCTGAGTCGTTCAGTTTTATTTGCAGATGTATTGGTCCGCTTCCAAGCCAATCACCGTCTCTAACTTTTCAAAGGGGCGGATTCAGTGAGTGTAGACTGAACAGCCCTCTCCCCTCCACCCCCCCTCTTCCCCCTCTCCTGCCCCATCCCTCCTTCTCCACGACCCCCCTCCTCTCCCCTCTCCCCCCCTTCTTCCCTTCCTCCCTTCTCCCCGCACCCTCTTCTCTCCCTTCTCCACTCATTGCCCTCCCTCCACACCCCCTTCTCCCCCTCTCCCTTCCTTCTCCCATTCTCCAACCCCCCCCCCACTTTCCCCAGATGCCTCCCATTTGTGGACCCAGCCTGCGACCAGCAAATACCCACACACGCTAAAGACAATTTATACAAATCATAGCCCTAACCCTAACATTAACACTAATCCTAATTGTAACCCTAACCCTAACTCTAGGTTGATAGGCTTGGTATAAGTATAAGTTGACCCTAGCGTGTGGGGGATCGCTTGTCGATGCAGACTCATTGGGCCGGAGGGCACTTTATCGCTGAACTAAATGTGATACAGGGGCCCCAAGGGTTGGACTCGAACCCCCAATGTTCTGCCTGTTCATGGGAACTAAACTGTTGGCCATTAGTTGTCCCAGAGGGCAGATCTCTCTTCCAATGGTCTCTCCAACCCCCAAGAGGCAGCGGGCTTTTCAACTGGGTACAGTTGAAAACTGGGTGATTGGATCTGGAAGCGGACCAGTACATCTGTAAATAAAACTGAACGACTCAGACATCTTTTCATTTCCACAATTGATTTTATTGTATTAATTTTAATATATTAATTTTTAAAATCCATGCATTGAAGGAAGAATATTTTACAGCCCATCTGTGGTCTAAATTGTGTCTGTTGAGAAAAGGGGAAGTACAACGGGATCTGGGGGTCCTTGTTCATCAGTCAATGAAAGTAAGCATGCAGGTACAGCAGGCAGTGAAGAAAGCAAATGGCATGTTGGCCTTTATAACAAGAGGAGTTGTGTATAGGAGCAAAGAGCTCCTTCTGCAGTTGTATAGGACACTAGTGAGACCACACCTGGAGTATTGTGTGCAGTTTTGGTCTCCAAATTTGAGGAAGGACATACTAGCTATTGAGGGAGTGCAGCGAAGGTTCACAAAGTTAATTCCCAAGATGGTGGGACTGTCATATGCTGAGAGAATGGAGCGGCTGGGCTTGTATACTCTGGAACTTAGAAGAATGAGAGGTGATCTTATTGAAACATATAAGATTATTAAGGGTTTGGACACTCTAGAGATGGGAAACATGTTTCCGATGTTGGGTAAGTCCAGAAGCAGGGGACACAATTTAAGAATAAGGGGTAAGCCATTTAGAACAGAGATGGGGAAACACTTTTTCACACAGAGTTGTGAGTCTGTGGAATTCTCTCCCTCAGAGGGCGGTGGAGGCCGGTTCTCTGGAAACTTTCAAGAATGAGCTAGATAGGGCTCTTAAAGATAGCGGAGTGAAGGGGATATGGGGAGAAGGCAGGAACGGGGTACTGATTGTGGATGATCATCCATGGTCACATTGAATGGCGGTGCTGACTCGAAGGGCCGAATGGCCTACTCCTGCACCTATTGTCTATTGAAGCAAGGTTGTGTCCCAGCTCACATGCTGTTCGGCATCTTCCTATCTGCCGTCTGTCCTTTGTCTTCACGACTGACACGGAAGGAGCGTATCTTCACACTAGAAGCGACGGGAACCTCTTCATTCTAGCAACACTGAAAGCAAAGACCAAGGTAAGAACTGTGCTTATAAATGTCCAATGGTTCTTTATTAGTCATATTTACCGAGCTAAAGTGAAATTAATTTCTGTATACAGTTTAATACATGCATCACCATACATAATCACTTTGACAAATCTTAAATAAGCCTCGGAAATGGTACAAATGTATAACGGTAGTAGATTGAGATAGATAAGCTTATTGCAGTATGTGAAGAGGGAAAAAATAGTTAAGACCTAAGTTGGACCCTTGAAGATTGAAAAGCGTGAATGAATTATGGGGAACAAAGAAATGGCAGATGTGTTGATGGTACTTTGGATCCATCTTCACTAAGGAAGACACAAATAATCTTCCTGATGTACTAGTGGTCAGCGGATCTGGGGTGACTGAGGAACTGAAGGAAATCCACATTAGGCAGGAAATGGCGTTGGGTAGACTGATGGGACTGAAGGCTGATAAATCCCCCGGTCCTGATGGTCTGCATCCCAGGGTACTTAAGGAAGTGCCTCTAGATATTGTGGATGCACTGGTGATTATTTTCTACAGATTCAGGATCAGTTCCTATGGATTAGAGGGTAGCTAATGTCGTCCCACTTTTTAACACAGTCGGGAGATAGAAAACGGAATTATAGACCAGTTAGCCTGACATCGATGGTAGGGAAGATGCTGGAGTCAATTATAAAAGATGAAATAGCAGCACATTTGGATAGCAGTACAGGGCCTGTCCCACTTTGCGATTTTTTTCAGCGACTGTGAGCGTCCGTGACTGACGCCCGTAAAACCGTCAAGTTGTACGACATACACGCTGACGTCTGCTGTCCTGCGGGTGACGCCCGGTTAGGGTAAGGATCAGGGTTAGGGTTTGGGTCCACAGATGGGCTGTAAACTATTCATCCTTCAATGCATGGATTTGAAACATTAATATATTAAAATGTATACAATAAAATCAATTCTGCAAATGCAAAGATGTCTGAGTCATTCAGTTTTATTTACAGATGTATTGGTCCGCTTCCAGATCCAATCTCCGTCTCTAACTTTTCACAAGGATGGATTCAGTGAGTGTAGACTGAACTCCTCTCTCCCCTCCACCCCCCTCTTCCCCCCTCCCGGCCCATCCTTCCTTCTCCACTACCACCCTACCCTTCTTCCCTCCCCTCTCCCCCCTTCTTCCCCTCCCGCCTCTCCCTCCCTTCTCCCCTCTCCTCTCTTCTCCCCTTCTCCACTCCTCCCCTCCCCTCGTATGCCCTTCACCCCCTCTCCCTTCCTTCTCCCATTCTCCAATCCCGCCCCCTCCACCCACTTTCCCCGATGCCCCCCATTTGTGGACCAAGCCTGCGACCAGCGAATACCCGCACAGTATCCCACACACGCTAGGGACAATTTATACAATTCCTAGCCCTAACACTAACCCTAACTCTAACCCAAGCCATAACTCTAACACTAACCCTACCCTAACTCTAGGTTGATAGGCTTGGTTTGAGTATAAGTTGACCCTAGCCTGTGTGGGATAGTGTGTGGGGGATCGCTGGTCGATGCGGACTCGGTGGGCCGAAGGGCACTTTATCTCTGAACTAAATGTGATACAGGGGCCCCAGGGGTTGAACTCGAACCCCCAATGTTCTGCCTGCTCATGGGAACTAAACTTTTGGCCACGAGTTGTCCCAGAGGGCAGATCTCTCTTCCAGTGGTCTCTCCAAACCCCCAGAGGCAGCGGGATTTTCAACTGGGTACAGTTGAAAACTGGGTGATTGGATCTGGAAGCGGACCAATACATCTGTAAATAAAACTGAACGACTCGGACATCTTTTCATTTGCACAATTGATTTTATTGTATTCATTTTAATATATTAATGTTTAAAATACATGCATTGAAGGAAGAATATTTTACAGCCCATCTGTGGTCTAAATGGTGTCAAGTTTGAAAAAGGGGAAGTACAACAGGACCTTGTTCATCAGTCAATGAAAGTAAGCATGCAGGTACAGCAGGCAGTGAAGAAAGCAAATGGCATGTTGGCCTCCATGACAAGAGGAGTTGTATATAGGAGCAAAGAGCTCCTTCTGCAGTTGTACAGGACACTAGTGAGACCACACCTGGAGTATTGTGTGCAGTTTTGGTCTCCAAAATTGAGGAAGGACATTCTTGCTGTTCAGAGAGTGCAGCAAAGGTTCACAAGGTTAATTCCCGAGATGGCGGGACTGTCATATGCTGAGAGAATGGAGCGGTTTGGCTTGTACACTCTGGGACTTAGAAGAATGAGAGGGGATCTTATTGAAACATAAGATTATTAAGGGTTTGGACATTGTAGAGATGGGAAACATGTTCCTGATGTTAGGGGAGACCAGGATAAGGGGGTAAGTCTTTTAGAACAGAGATGGGGAAACACTTTTTCACACAGAGTTGTGAATCTGTGGAATTCTCTGCCTCAGAGGGCGGTGGAGGCCGGTTCTCTGGAAACTTTCAAGAGAGAGCTAGATAGGGCTCTTAAAGTTAGCGGAGTGAAGGGGATATGGGGAGAAGGCAGGAACGGGGTACTGATTGTGGATGATCATCCATGATCACATTGAATGGCGGTGCTGGCTGGAAGGGCCGAATGGCCTCCTCCTGCACCTATTGTCTATTGAAGCAAGGTTGTGTCCCAGCTCACATGGTGTTCGGCATCTTCCTATCTGCCGTCTGTCCTTTGTCTTCACGACTGACACAGAAGGAGCGTATCTTCACACTAGAAGCGACGGGAACCTCTTCATTCCAGCAACGCTGAAAGCCAGGACAAGGTAAGAACTGTGCTTATAAATGTCCAATGGTTCTTTATTTGTCATATTTACCGAGCTAAAGTGAAATTAATTTCTGTACACAGTTTAATACATGCATCACCATACATAATCACTCTGACAAATCTTAAATAAGCATCTCGGATACGGTACAAGTGTATAACAGTAGTAGATTGAGACAGTAGACAGAGAGGCCAGGTTTGGTGCCATTTTTCACGTCTCAGTTTGTAATTGCAGAGTTGTTGTGTTGGTGGGGTGTGTGTGGGGGAGAGGAGGGGAGGCAGCGAGAGTTGTGGAGCCGGAGGGGGGGGGGGGTTGTGTGTGGGCAGGGGTGAGGGGTGTGAGGGTGAGTGGACGCGGGTGTGTGGGGCAGGGGAGGGGGGTAGCGAGCGTTGTTGGAGCCAGATGGGGATGTGGAGGGAGGATGTGGGAGGGGGAGAAGGGGATGTGGGGCAGGGGGGTTGTGTAGGCAGGGGATGGGGTGTGGGGTCAGTGTGTGTGTTGTGGAGGGGTGTGTGGGGGGGAGGGAGGGGGTATGTGGATGGGGGGAGGGGTGTGTGGTTGGGGGTATGTGGAAGGAGGTGTGTGGGGGGGATGGGGAAGGGGGTGTGGGGTGTGGGGGAGGGGGTGTGGGGGAGGGGGGTGTGTGCGTGTGGGGGAGGGGGGGAATGTGGGTGGGGGTGTACGAAGGTAAGCTAGCCAAAATTATAAAGGAAGATAGTAAAAGCTTCTTTAGGTATATGAAGAGGAAAAAAATAGTTAAGACCAAAGTTGTACCTTTGAAGACGGAAAAGGGTGAATTTATTATGGGGAACAAGGAAATGGCAGATGTGTTGAACAGGTATTTTGGATCTGTCTTCACTAAGGAGGACACAAACAATCTTCCTGATGTACTAGTGGCCAGAGGATCTGGGGTGACTGAGGAACTGAAGGAAATCCACATTAGTCAGGAAATGGTGTTGGGTAGACGGATGTGACTGAGGATTGGAGGGTAGCTAATGTTATCCCACTTTTTAAGAAAGACAGGAGAGAGAAAACGGAATTGTAGACCAGTTAGCCTGACATCGCTGGTGGGGAGATGCTGGAGTCAATTATAAAAGATGAAATAGCGGCACATTTGGATAGCAGTACAGGGCCTGTCCCACTTCGCGATTTTTTTCGGCGACTGCGGGATCAGTGACTGACGCCCGTAAAACCGTCAAGTTGTACGACATACACGCTGACGTCTGCTGTCCTGCGGGTGATGCCCGGTTAGGGTTAGGATCAGGGTTAGGGTTAGGGACCACAGATGGGCCGTAAAATATTCTTCCTTCCATGCATGGATTTTAAACATTAATATATTAAAATTAATACAATAAAATCAATTCTGCAAATGCAAAGATGTCTGAGTCGTTCAGTTTTATTTACAGATGTATTGGTCCGCATCCAGATCCAATCACCGTCTCCAACTTTTCACAGGGATGGACTCAGTGAGTGTAGACTGAACTCCCCTCTCCCCTCCATCCCCCTCTTCCCCCCCCCCCCTCCCGGCCCATCCCTCCTTCTCCACGACCCCCCCTCCCCTTCACCACATTCCTCTCCCCCCTTCTTCTCTTCCCCATCTTTTCCTCCCTTCTCCCCGCTCCACTCTTCTCCCCCTTCTCCACTCCCCCCCCCCTCCACATCCCCTTCTCCCCCTCTCCCTTCCTTCTCCATTCTCCAACTCCCCCCCCCCCCCCCCCCCCACCCCACTTTGCCCGATGCCCCCCATTTGTGGACCCAGCCTGCGATTGGCAGATAGCCGCACACTATCCCACACACGCAGGGGACAATTTATACAAATCCTAGCCCTAACCCTAATCCTAACCGTAACCCTAACACTAACCCTAAAACCTAGCCTTAACCATAACACTAACCCTAACTCTAGGTTGATAGGCTTGGTATGAGTATAAGTTGACCCTAGTGTGTGGGGGATCGCTGGTCAGTGCGGACTCGCTGGGCCGAAGGACACTTTATCTCTGAACTAAATGTGATACAGGGGCCCCAGGGGTTGGACTCGAACCCCCAAAGTTCTGCCTGCTCATGGGAACTAAACTGTTGACCACGAGTTGTCCCAGAGGGCAGATCTCTCTTCCAATGGTCTCTCCAAACCCCCAGAGGCAGCGGGATTTTCAACTGGGTACAGTTGAAAACTGGGTGATTGTATCTGGAAGCGGACCAATACATCTGTGAATAAAAAAGTAACGAGACACCCCCATACAAGGCAGAAACATGTTACCTGGAAACTACAACCCAGCAAGCCCGTTTTAATAATTGGAGATTCCAACATTGCCAGGATCCCCAATTTCTCCAACAATAACATACAATTGGACAGCTATCCAGGAGCCAAATGTGTACATGCCACTTCCATCCTTGACAAATTGAGCCAATGCCCAGAAACGCAAAAAGTCATTCTCTCATTTGCATTAAATCACAAGGAACAAAGACCACAGACTGCCATCAAACAACTCCAAACACTAATGAATATTGGCCAGTCGTAAATTCCCTAATGCCAGCATATGGATCCCTATGATCAACTTCAGCCAGTCTCTCCCAGCACAGAGCAGGACACACTCAGACAACTTAATGACTACATACAGACCAAGAAACACATTCCCACCATTCCCACCTGCCAGTTTTAAAGTAGTCACAGACCACGTCCACTGGACAGAACCCACAGCCCAAGCCATGATCAGAGAATGGATGAAGCATTTAAACTGTTAGGGACACCATGCCAAGAGAGGGCAGGGCCCACAATTGGGGAAAACAATCATCAACCTTTTTAAGACATTCTCCCTTACCGAAACCCAAGAGAGGGTACTGAACAGAGGCCTCACCTTCGTCCCTACTCCCAATCCCACAAGGAACAAGTGGCAGGGTGACCTACACAGATTTTATCGATCCATTAAGTTTAATACACCACTTCAGTGGCGCAGAGCCTGGTGAAATTATACCCTTTAGGCCACTCACAGGATGGACCCCAGACGACGAGGATGTTCCTAGAGAGATAACAGAATTTATAACAGAGACAGCATCAGCCATTGGGGATATGCCTTACAATGAAAGATAAGTCTAACCTCACCAGAAAAGAGAGGCAGGCCTTGATAGAGCTGAGAGAGAAACAATGAGATAGTGATCAAACCTGCAGACAAGGGGAGCAGTATAGTCATCATGGACAGACAACTTGAGTACCTCTTTGAGGCACATAGACAATGAACAAGATAGAACACTACACTAAGTTTAGATGAGCCCAATATATAAAGAACACACAAAAGGAAATAGGGGATATTTTGGGCAGAGGTTAAGACATCAGGATACATCCTAGAGAAACAAGTAGAAATACCTAACTGGACCACAACCCAGGGCGAGGAAATTCTACATGCTCCCAAAGATACACAAAACACCAGACACATGGACAGTGCCTGGAGAAATACCGCCAGGTAGGCCCATAGTGTCAGACTGTAGTAGCGAAATTCCTATGGGGTAGCAGAATACATTGACCACTACCCTTAACCCACTGGCACAACAACACCCCAGCTACATTAAAGACACCTACCACTTCACCCGAATAGTTAACTCCCTCAACATACCGCCCAACGCAATACTCTTCACCATGGATGTGGAAAAGCCTATACACAAACATAGAGAACAGACAGGGGATACAGGCAGTTAAAAACATCCTACAGAGAAATCCTGACCCAGAGAGACCAGACGAGGCCCTAGTTAAAACTACTTGATCTGGGTTTGACTAAGAAATGACTTTTGAATTTAAACGGGGAGTTCTATTTACAAGTCAAAGGGACAGCAATGGGGAAGAAGTTTGCCCCAGCGTATGCCAACATATACATGGCAGAATGGGAGGAGACAGTTTTCCACAAATGTCCTAAGCATCCAATGTGCTACTATAGATTCCTAGATGACATTTGGGGAGTGTGGACACACTCAGAAGGGGAATTAGAGGAGTTTATTGACATACTCAATGCCCACCACCCTTCCATCAAGGTAAAGGCCATGACCAGCCAGGAGAGGGTGGACTTCCTTGACACCACTGTCTTTAAACTACCATCAGATAACCAGGACCATAAACTAGCTACCAAAGTCTTTTTCAAACCCACAGACACCCACACCCTCCTACACACCACAAGCCACCACCCAAAACACACCTTCAGGGGAATCGTTAAGTCACAACTGACCCGCTTCCACCGTATATGTACTAGGGAGGAGGACTTCAACCAGGCCACAAGCACCCTCTTCACCGCCCTCAGACAGAGGGGTTACTGCAAACGGAAATTAAGACACATCAAGTCAGATTTTCTAAAAAGCATACAAGCACCCAGACCCCGGCCAGGGACCACGTTGACTTTACCACTAATAACAAGATATGGCAACATGGCTGTCCAGGCCCACAAAATAGTCAAGGGCCGTTTTGAACAATTCCAAAGGGGATTTGCCACACTAAAGGGGTACAAGGTAATGTCAGCATTCAAGAGGGCTAAAAATCTGAAGGACCTCCTGGTCAGTACAAGTCTACACACAGACCCAGACTGTGGGCAGAGACGGTGTGGAGCCTGCACCCACTTAGTAAATAGCCAAAAATATAAAGAACAGGGTAACAGGGAAGAGAGGCCAGATAGCACAGAGGATAACCTGTGAGCAAAAGAATGTGGTGTATGCAATTAGATGTAAAGAGTGTAACCTACTGTACATAGGCGAAACAGGTAACAGCATCAGAGTCAGACTGACAGGACACCTCAGCAACATCAGAAGGGGGAACCAATCCATACCCATTAGCAGACACTTCCAGCAACATGGGATCCAGTCCCTAGAGATCATGGGCCTGGAAACAAACATAAATTGGACAACAGGGAGACGGAAAAGAGCAGAGAGGCTATGGATAGAAGCTCTACAGACGAAAGAGCCCAATGGCCTAAATCTAGCATAAACTCAAACCTAGGGTGGATCCAGACTGACTATGAGTATAAGTTGACTCTAGTGTGTGGGGGATCGCTGGTCGGTGCGGACTCGGTGGGCCAAAGGGCACTGTATCTCTGAACTAAATGTGATACAGGGGCCCCGAGGGTTGGACTCGAAACCCCAAAGTTCTGCCTGCTCATGCGAACTCTCCAAACCCCTTGACCACGAGTTGTCCCAGAGGGCAGATCTCTCTTCCAATGGACTCTCCAAACCCCCAGAGGCAGCGGGCTTTTCAACTGGGTATAGTTGAAAACTGGGTGATTGTATCTGGAAGTGGACCAATACATCTGTGAATAAAACTGAACGACGCAGACATCTTTATTTGCACAATTGAGTTTATTGTATTCATTTTAATATATGAATGTTTAAAATCAATGCATTGAAGGAAGAATATTTTACAGCCCATCTGTGGTCCCTAGCCCCAACCCTAACCGGGGGTCACCCGCAGGACAGCATACGTCAGCGTGTGACAGGACGACAGGGAGACACTGCGCGTCATTATATGCGTCAGGACCCGACCACGACGAGACAACCTCTTCAGGCTGTCGCCAAAAATGTCTCCCAAGTGGACTGGCCCTTAACATGATCGGTCTGAGTCGGCATAGATTTTTTTGAGGATGTAACTAGGAAAATGTACAAGGGAGAGCCAATGGATGTAGTGTACCTGGTCTTACAGAAAGCATTTGATAAGGTCCCACATAGGAGATTAGTGGGCAAAATTAGGGCACATGGTATTGGGGGTAGAGTGCTGACATGGATAAAAAATTGTTTAAGGAACTGCAGATGCTGGAAAATCGAAGGTAGACAAAAATGCTGGAGAAACTCAGCGGGTGAGGCGGCATCTATGGAGCGAAGGAAATAGACAACGTTTCGGGCCAAAACCCTTCTTCAGACTGATTGGTTGGCAGACAGGAAAGAAAGAGTAGGGATTAACAAGTCCCTTTCAGAATGGCAGGCAGTGACTAGTGGGGTACCAAAAGGCTCGGTGCTGAGACCACAATAAATTTACAATATATATTAATGATTTAGGTGAAGGGATTACAAGTAACATTAGCAAATTTGCAGATGACACAAAGCTGGGTGGCAGCGTGCACTGTGAGGAGGATGTAAGTGCAGAGTTCTTGTGTTGTGTTGGCGGGGTGTGTGTGGGCGGGGGTTGTGTAGGGGAGGAGTGTGTGTGTGGGATTGGGGTGTGTGTGTGGGATTGGGGTGTGTGTGGAGGGGGGGGCAGCGAGCATTGTTGGGCCGGAGGAGGGGGGGTGTGGGCAGTGGTGGGGGGTGGGCTGGGGTGAGGTGTGTGTGGGGGGGAAGAGGGGGAGGTGTGGGCATGCGGAGTGTGTGTGGGAATGGGTGAGGGGGGGTGCGGGGGGAGGGAGATGTGGGGGGTGTGGGGAGAGGGATGTGTAGAAGAGGGGGTGTGTGGGGCAGGGGGTGCGGAGGGAGGGAGGATATGGAAGGAGGGGGATGAGGGGAGGGAGTGTGGGCGTGGGTGGAGGGGTGTGTGTGGGGGAGTGGGGTGTCTGGAGGAGGGAGGTGTGGGGGAGAGGGGTGTGGGTGGGGGGAAGGGGGGTGTGGGTGGAGGGTTGTGTGGGCGAGGGGGTGGGTTTGGGGGAGGGGTTGTGTGTGGGGGAGGGGGTGTCTGTGGAGGAGGGGGGTATGGGAGTGGGGGGTGTATTTCGTGCTGTAGATTAACAAGTCTGTAATTGCAACAACACAAAAATGCATTAATTTACATTTCAGTAAATTTATACTCACGATACTACTGTAAACATGTCCATAATGCAACCAAGGACACAGTCCATAGTTTTTCACAGTTCATAGATGTGGTTTGTGTCGGGCAGTGTTCAAGAGCCTGATGGTTGCTGGGAAGAAGCTGTTCCTGATCCTGGAGGTCTCGTTTTTTGAGCTTCTGAACAAAATAATGGGAGCGTAGTGCAACGACACACAGACAACTAATAAAATACAAATACAGGAATTTAATAATTGAATGCTTGTGTAAAATATATCTGTTTGGCAGCAAATGACGCAGTGCATAATATCTCATCGTTGTGGTTCATGTTATGCAGTGTTCGAGAGGCTTGTAATTGCTGGGAAGAAGCTGCTCTTTAACATGGAGGTCAGTTTCCCTGCTTCTGTTGGCTTTTCACACGGGTAGGGTGGTGTGGGTCTTTGATATTAGCTGCCTTTTGCAGGCAGCATCTCCTGCAGATCCTTTTGATGGTGAAGAGATCATCACCTGTGACAGACTGAGCAGTTTCTGCGTGACACACGCGTAACACCAACATCGTCACACTGCACAAGAACAAGGGAGTGCACCAACTGCAGGGACATCTCATTTCTGAGTTTTACAGGAAAGGCCTTTGCCAGAGTGATCCTGCAAAGACTGCACAGACTCACTGACCTGAGGCACAATGCGGTTTCCATGGAGGTAGATCCACAATGGACGTGATCTTCTCCCTGCGTCAAATACAAGGAAAATATCAAGAGCAGCAAACCCCATTGTTCATCGCCTTTATGGATGTTACGAAAGCTTAGAGGTGGTCATGTTTTGTTTGTGATTGCATTGATGTGCTGGACCCAGGACAGATCTTCAGAGACATGGACAATGAGGAACTTGCAACATAACGTTCTCCACCACTGTCCTATGAATGAAGACAAGTAGATCATCGGCTTTCCCCTCCTGAGGTCATCGTCCATCTGCCATGTTTCCTGTGATTGACCAGAGGACAATATCTGACGAGATGGTCATGGACCAGGGCTGGCACGCAGAAGCTTCATCACACCTGACCCTGCTGTGTTGCTGAGGAAGATCTGGTGTCACTGGGAATGTGGAGCTGATCCTCTGTAAACTGCCCTCAGTGGAAGACCATGATGGAGATGTGTTTTTAGAGCTCGTCTGTCAGCGAAGTTGGAGCAGAAAACTGCTGGAGGATCTCAGTGGGTCAGGCAGCATCTGTGGAGGGAATGGACAGTCAATGTTTGGATCGGGACCCTTCAAGACTCCATTCTTGTCTCCAGTTACCAGGTTGGATAATGATGACAGGAAATGGTCAAGATTGATGATCACCCTGGACTGGAATGACAGATGATTGAAGATCGTGAAGACCCAATCTTGCTCCACGTTCTCTGCGACCTTCCACACCTGGCGCTGGAGAAGCTGTTGGGGAACAACTTCCTGGGACTTCTTGTCGCCCCGGATCTCCTCCAGACGGTGTGAAGGGGAAACATCTGCCGACTAATGCGGTCGCCAGCTGTTTGCGAGGAACTTTCCCTCCGAAGACTTGCAAGAAAATGCCACTGGGGCAGATGATGAGTCAGAACTGGACGAGTTTGACAAATTTCTTAAACGGTGTGGATTCTACCGTACAACTCCAAGAGGGATTGGATAGCATGCAACAAAAACAGAGAAAATCGATGTCAGGAACCCGAGCCATTCGTGTAAAACCATCGGATATGAAGCCACATCGGTGGGGACCGCACCGGAATTTCTCAATCCGTCCAACAAAGGCCCTTTTAAGAGCCACCTCTAGAAAGAGCTACAACCTCTTCCCCGCCTGCATTTGGGATTTCATCGCCAACATTTCCCAGTACAACTGGCAGCGATCTGTTGCACGTGTGAATCCACGGCGTTTAAGAAATTTGTCAAACTCGTCTGGCTCTGACTCATCATCTGCCCCAGTGACGTTTTCCTGCAAGTCTTCGGAGGGAAAGTTACTCCGAAGACTTGGATCCACAATGGACATGATCTTCTCCCTGCGTCAAATCCAAGAAAAATGTCAGGAGCAGCAAACCCCATTGTGGATCTTACAAAAGCTTTCGATTCCGTCAGCAGACCCGGCCTCTACCAGCTACTGTAGAAGATTAGATGTCCGCCACGTCTTCTAAACCTACTTCCATGAGAACATGCATCCACAGTGGAATTTGATGAGCTACATCGGACAGTTTCCCCATGAGAAGTGGAGTGAAGCAAGGCTGTGTCCCAACTCCCATGGTGTTCGGCATCTTCTCATCTGCCCTTCTGTCCTTTGCCTTCCCAACAGGCACGGAAGACGTGTATCGTCAAACCAGAAGTGATGGGATGCTCTTCAATGTGGCAATGTTGAAAGCCAAGACGAAGGTGAGAACTGTGCTTATAAGGGAACTCCAGCCCGCTGATGATGCTGCATTCAGTTCCCCAAAAGAAGAAGGACTTCAGGGACTGATGGACAGACTGTCTAATGCTCTCACCAAAGACCGACCCGGCAATCAGCGTTAAGATGACTGTTGTCCTGGGTCAGGCTCTCCACTACTCTCTGAAATCACCATAAACTCTATGCTGGAAAATGTCTTAAATTCACCAACCTAGGATCTACGGTGACTGACAGCCACTCTCTGGATGAGGAAACTAATTCACGTACAGTAGACCACCTTCCTCTACAGCACCCACCTTCGGGAGACTAAGCAAGTGGACATGGAAGAACAGGAAACACACAATGAAGACCACGTAACGGTCTACAACCGCATGAGTGTTTGAACACTTTACTGTACAGCAGTGAAGCTTGGGCGACTCACCTACATCAAGAACGGTAAATGAATGGGAGAGGACCAAGAGAGGACCCGGCGGTGGGCAGCCTAGGACGGGCCCGCGGTGGGTGCCGGAGGTCGGTCGAGGAGTGATGTGGAGAATAAAATGGGACCCGCGTAGGATCCAGGACAGATCCTCAGAGACATGGACACCCAGGAACTTGCAACATAACGTTCTCCACCACTGTCCCATGAATGAAGACAAGTTTGTGGATCATCGGCTTTCCCCTCCTGAGGTCATCGACCTCTGGCATGTTTCCTGTGATTGACCAGAGGACAATATCTGACGAGATGGTCATGGACCAGGGCTGGCACGCAGAAGCTTCATCACACCTGACCCTGCTGTGTTGCTGAGGAAGATCTGGTGTCACTGGGAATGTGGAGCTGATCCTCTGTAAACTGCCCTCAGTGGAAGACCATGATGGAGATGTGTTTTTAGAGCTCGTCTGTCAGCGAAGTTCGAGCAGAAAACTGCTGGAGGAACTCAGCGCATCACGCAGCATCTGCAGAGGAAATGGACAGATGACCCTTCAAGACTCCATTCTTGTCTCCATTTACCAGGTCGGTTTCTGATGACAGGAAATGGCCAAGATTGATCATCATGGACTTGCATGTCAGATGCTTGAAGATCCTGAAGACCCAATCTTGCTTCCCGTTCTCTGTGAACTTCCATAACTAGCGCTGGGGGAGCTGTTGAGGAACAACTTGGTGGGATTTCTTAGGGTGCTGGATCTCCTCCAGATTGTTTGAAGGTGGGTGCTGGAGGTCGGTCGAGGACAGGACTCCGAGAGGACATTTCATCTGTGGAGGGATTGGACAGTCAACGGTTTGGATCGGGAATCGTCAAGGCTCCATTCTTGTCTCCATTTACCAGGTTGGTTTCTGATGACGGGAAATGGCCAAGATTGATGATCACCGTGGACTTGAATGACAGAAGATTGAAGCTGCTTAAGACCGGACTCAGCCCGCAGTGGCCACGAACAAGGACGAACCCGTCAGCCGAAGTGACCGCCGGGACACGTGTCAAGTACGGGCCCTCGGTGGGTGCCGGAGGTCAGACTGCTCATGGAATGACGCGCTGCCGAGAAGGAAGAGGAACCATTGGGACCATATTGGTCACTCGTCACCCCAACAGAAGGACTTCAGGGGCTGATGGACAGACTGTTTGGACAGAATGATTACTGACTGGCAATCAGTATTAAGACAACTGTTATCATGGGTCAAGGCACTCCACTCCCCTCTGAAATCACCCTAAACACCAGTCAGCTAGAAACTCACCCAATTCCCCTACCTAGGATCAACGGTGACTGATAGCCACTCTCTGGACGAGGAAATCAATTCACCTACAGTAATCCTCCTTCCCATACAGCAACCACATTCTGGAGGATATCCAAGCAGACATGGAAGAACAGGAGTAATAATGTCCTATTGGCAGCATTCCCTCAGATTATCAACCTCTCTCCTGTACTCTGACTCGTCATTATCCATTATTTGTCCAACAACGGTGGTATCGTCGGTGAAATTTAAAGACGGCATTGGAATGGTCTGGCTGTGCAGTCCTGGTCATAGAGCAGGGGACTGAGCACACGGCCTTGAGCTGGTCCTGTGTTGGTTATAGAGGAGGGGGTGTTGCCATTTTGTGCTGAGTTGGCGGCCTTGCTCGAGACTGACTTTGAGCCCCGCCGCAGGGATGTGGACTTACCATCGGAGCCTGCGATCCCTTGCCTGGGATCGACACCCCAACCGCGGCCTGCGCATTTCAACATCAAGGAGCTCGCAATCTCAGGTGGAGACTGATGTCGGGAAGGTTCAAAGTCGCAGGAGGTTCGACCAGTCCCTGTTATGGTTCGTTTCACTTCAAACAGAGGAAAACGCAATAAAATTAGTAATCAAGTACTAAAATCTTTATTTCGCCAGGTGGGTGTGGCAGTAAACGCTTACAGTATGTAATATACAGACTATAGGTTCACTCTATCCCCACACAAAGGGGTGATGTTTAATCAGATATATTTATACCCCAAAAATCAGCGATTCACCAATAGTATATCTCACACGGCATTGTACAGCCTCTTGCTTAAGATTGACAGGTTCTTCCGAGAGAGGAAGGGTTCGTCCATATATGGTCATGAGGAGACTGTTTTTCTGCAGATCAAGCATTTTGGTTTTTTACTTTATTGATGCACATTATAATCTTATAGAGCAAGGGTAGGAGCCAAGAGTCTGAACATTCCCTTCATTGTTTTGCTCTATGTTAGAAACATTCATGTATATGTGCTGTTATCTCACTAGTGTTATGGAGGAATTGGGAAAACATATTTGTTAACTTTGCTAGTGCAATAGGAGAAAGGTGAAAGCCTTTCTTTGCTTCTAGTTTTACAGCTGAATTCATTTTTGTAACTTTTAATTCTTTTAAACTTTCTCACCCAACCCGTGGTCTGATCGCCTGGCGCGAGGGAGCTGAGATCCCCTCGATGCAGGAGCTTGATCTCCCCGACACGGAGGGCTCGACCGCCGGCTACGGGAGCCAAGATCACCCCGTCAACGGAAGTCTCGAGGCCTCTGACCGTGGGAGAATAAAGAAGGGAAGAGATTGACCTTTTTCCAGGATGATCATCAGCCTCTGATTGACCTGAGATTGAACAAAGGACAAGATCTGAAGAGATGACCATGGACCAATGGAAACATGTAGAAGCTTAATCGCTCGGGATTTCAGGTAAGACCTTTACTTGGGTATCCTTCCTCTGAAATTCCGCACGAGATAGACCTTACAAACAGTTGTAGAACACTCACTGGCAGCATATTCATGGCTCCCGATCTCTCACTGCCTGAAGTAGCTCCTGTGCCACCAACAATGTAGACAGCTGTCGGTCTTCAAACCGCTCTGCCATGCCACTTCTCATAAGTTCATTTGTCATAGGACGTGAATTAGGCCATTCAGCCCATCAAGTCTACTCCACCATTCAACCATGATTGATCTATATTTCCCTCTCAACCCCATTCTCCTGCCTTCTCCCCATAACCTTTGACCCCCTTACTAATCAAGAATCTGCCAATCTCCGCTTTAAATATTCCCAATGACTTGGCCTCCGCTGCCGTCTGTGGCAAATAATTCCACAGATTCACTGCCCTTTCTCTAAAGCAATTCATAAGTTACAGGAGCAGAATAAGGCCATTCAGCCCATCACGTCTACTCTGCCATTCAATCAGGGCTGATCTATCTTTCCCTCTCAACCCCATTCTCCTGCCTTCGCCCCATAACCCAATACCCGTACTAATAAAAAATCTGTCAATCTCTGCCTCAAAGATATCCATTGACTTGGCCTCCATCTCCATCTGTGGCAATTAATTCCACAGCTTCACCACCCTCTGACTAAAGAAATTCCTTCTCATCTTTCTCAAGGTACTCCCTTTTATTCTGAGGCTGCGGCTTGTGGTCCAAGACTCTCCGACTGGTGGAAACATCCTCTCCACATCCACTTTTACTATTCGGTAAGTTTCAATGAGTTACCCCCTCATCCTTCTAAACTCCAGCAAGTACAGGCCCAGTGCCGCCAAATGCCATCATATCTCAACCCAATCATTCCTGAGATAATTCTCGTAAATCTTCTCTGGACCAACTCATCCTTCCTGTGAGCAGCTCACAATATTCCAAATGTGGTCTGACCAGTGCCCTAGGAACTCCTCCGCATGACATCCCTGTATTTGTATTCTAGCCCTCTCAAAATAACTGCCGGCTTTGTATTCGCCTTCCTTACCACCAATTCAACTTGCAAATTAACTTTTTAGGAATCCTGCAGCAGCCCTCCCGAGTCCCTTTGCACCTCCAAATCCTGAATTCTCTCCCCATTTATAAAATAGTCTGTGCCTTTATTCCTACTACCAAAATGCATGACTCCACATTTTACTAGGCTGTATTCCAACTGCCACTTCTCAGCCCACTCTCTCAACCTTTAGTTACCTGTTGTTTTTTTTAAAAGCTTCCCAATTCTCCAGCTACCCCACTAACCTTTGCAATGTTACATGCCTTCTCTTTAATTTTATTCCTCCTTGTCTCCTTTCTAAAGATACATCCTTTAATTCTGAAGCTGTGCCCTCTTGTCCTAGACTCTCTCCCACTAGTGGAAACATCCTCTCACATCCACCCTTTCCAGCCTTTCATTATTCAATGAGGTTCCCCCTCATCCTTCTGAACTCCAGCGAGTTACAGGTCCAGAGCTGTTAAACATTCATCATATGTTAATCCAATTATTCTCATAAACCTCCTCTGCACCCTCTCTAATACCAGCGTATCCCTCTTCAGATATGGGTCCCAAAACTGCTCACAATATTCCAGCTGTCGTCTGACCAGTGCCTTATAAAGCCTCGTCATTACATCTCTTTTTATATATTTTAGAGTTACTCCAGCTTTTTGAGTTTATATTCAGTTGTCTTGAACTGAATGCTAACATTGCATTTGCCTTGTTATTTGTATGTGCAGGATTGCTCAGTATTTGGAGAAACAATGGGCCTTTGGGATCGTCAGCGTTGCCCTGCCCTTCAAGCCCATGGCTGATGATCTACCTCCAACATTGTGCTGCACGGTGCCAGAGGGGAAAATCGAGCAGAAGCCCATTGAAGCCTCGTCACTACGGACTGCAACCTGTTCCAAAGAGAGAGATCAGATGTCACCAGAAACCCACAGTAACCACTCTGGACACTGCTCTTCCAGGGTGCAGGACGTTACTCAGTACGCACCCTTCCAAAGGTTGTCTATGTAGACAGCAAGACTTAACCTATTGGGGTCATGAGGACCAGTGGGTGTATTGTCCAACCAAGGAGTTGTTCTGAAGTCTGACCTCCCTTTCTTTTGCAGCAGGCGACTCAAATCCCACCCACCCTTTCAAAGGTCATTGTAACAGCCACTAATAAAGAGCCGTGATCTTGTATATTGGTCTCTTTTTATTTTGTGCCTCTGGAATTCTTGACTCTCAATACATCGCACCAAAGCTAAGAAATCTGGTTATGGTCTTTCAGATTCTTTGTTGTCATTGTGCAGTGCACAGTACAGAGACAACAAAATGCAGTTAGCATCTCACCCAGAAGAGCGAACATAGAGTAATGGAACAACAAAATATATGTATATACATACAGTAACTGGGCGCAGGCACTGAATCCTGCCGAGGTGAAACAAGAATTTGGTTTCCTTTTGGGAGGGGGGTGGGGGGGAGATAGAGCATGAATTACAGTAAACCCTTGTTATAGTGAACCACACTGGGTGGGTGCACCTCATACCCTGCCTCTGTCCAAAAAAAGTTGTTTTAAGAGCTATGACCTTTGTTTTACAAATAAATATCGTGAATCAACAATTTCAGCTTTTCCAGCCCAGTGTGTGGCAGGATTAAATTTCAAAATCACTCGAGGAAATGAAAAAAGAGGAATTCATGTAGGTTGAATGTTAGAACAAAATGAATATTTTTGAAACTCTTCTTGGTTGGTAAAATAATTGATTAAAGGATCTTTGCGTCAAGGCAGTGTTTGAGATTTCAAACTCCATTTCATTGATACCTGGAGCAGCTGCCTCCACCAACCGTGCATGGTACGGATGTGCATCCATCAATGCTCAATGTGGGACTCTGGGGAGCATCATTAATCAGAAATATACATTATTAAATATACATTATCATTAAAATTCAGGTACTTTATTAAAAAAAACTAGAAGCAGAGTCAATACACAACTAATAATATTAGCAATGTATGACTGATAGACATGAAATGTTTTAATTACGATATGTACTTCTAATAAAAATATTTATTTTTTAAAAATTCAGGTAGTTCCGTGGGTTGGGTCACGAACCTGAATGAAAAAGCTCCACAGCCCACAGCCTATTCTCTCCAGAGATGCTGCCTGTCCCTCTGAGTTACTCCAGCATTTTGTGTCTATCCCCAGTCTGGTACTTGCTCCACCAGAGTACAAACTGATCTAACCCCAAACCATGGATCTGAAGAAGGGTCTTGTCCGGAAACGTAACCTATTTATTTTCTCCAGAGATGCTGTCTGACCCTCTGAGCTACTACAGAACTTTGTGTCTATCCATGGATCTCCAAACCTACCTATGAATGAGAAACGATACAACACGATAGCATTTTATTTATCCCAAGAGGGAAAAAAGATGCCTATCTACCTAACCAATGTATGTATGTATGGAGAATGTCTTATTTTTGCACAGTACTAATTGGTACATTTTAAAAATCTTAAATAAATGTTATTTTGAATGTTTTTTTAAGCCGAGGGATCTCTAACCCCACTAATGATAAACACAAAATGCTGGAGTTAATTAGCGAGTCAGGCAGCATCTCCGGAGAAAAGGAATAGGTGACGATTCGGGTTGGAACCCTTCTTCAGACCTCTGAGGGGGTGGGAGATTGCAACCTTCACGTGGTCCGCCCTGTTTCGATGAATGCAGTCAACCTGGCGTGCACAATCAAGTAAGATCAAACAGAACAAGTTGTCCTACAACTTTAGGCTGTGCACGCCACATGCAGGAAGAAGAAGACCTCTGAGACTCTGAAGAAGTTACCACCTTGTACAAAAGTCACCATGTGGTGAAACAACAAGCCAGTGGCTGACGCATGAAGCAGTGTTTCATGCGCTGAATCTGAGGGAGTTTGCAAAACATTATTTGCAACGATGCAATGTTTTTTGGTCTCCACTCTGACAGATGAAGCTGGTCGAACAGACAGCAATAACAAAGAGAACCTTATATCTCCCGCTGCACTCACTTTGTTTTGATGCTTTGTCCTTGCAAACACAAGGGAACAACCTTGGCCGAACCATCGCCCGAGAGCAGGGCCGGTAAACAAAAACGGTGACGGTAATTATACGCCTCATCACGGATGGGTCACGCCAGCTACTCTCTGCTGTCACACCTTAATTCCTGCTTTCCCTCCGAGTGCGTGTACTGAACTCCCACTCCTGCAGTGAATGTTGTGAAAGCAACTTGGGGAAGAGGCCAAGAAAGTTGCTCATCGCCCTGGCTGGTTCCAGGCAGGGAGGAGGGAAAGGAACCAAGAGGTCACAAAGTCACACCGCCCGACTCTGTCTCGCCGACCCAGAGGAAGCAATCCCTTCCATTGACTCCACACTGCCTCAGCAAGGCCACCAGCATAATCAAGGACCACCTTGGTCACTCCCTCTTCTCCCCTCAGGTTTGAAAACACACCTCCAGATTCAGGCAGACATAAATGGCGGGACTGTCATATGCTGGGAGAATGGAGCAGCTGGGCTTGTACACTCTGGAGTTTAGAGAGATGAGAGGGGATCTCATTGAAACATATAAGATTGTTAAGGGTTTGGACACGCTAGAGGCAGGAAACATGTTCCCGATGTTGGGGGAGTCCAGAACCAGGGGCCACAGTTTAGGAATAAGGAGTAAGCCATTTAGAACGGAGACGAGGTAACACTTTTTCTCACAGAGAGTGGTGAGTCTGTGGAATTCTCTGCCTCAGTGGGCGGTGGAGGCGGGTTTTCTGGATACTTTCAAGAGAGAGTTAGACAGGGCTCTTAAAGAAAGTGGAGTCAGGGGATATGGGGAGAAGGCAGGAACGGGGTACTGATTGTGGATGATCAGCCATGATCACATTGAATGACGGTGCTGGCTCGAAGGGCCGAATGGCCTACTCCTGCACCTATTTTCTATTGAAATGCTGGAGAAACTCAGTGGGTGAGGCAGCATCTATGGAGCGAAGGAAATAAGCAATGTTTCGGATCGAGACCCTTCTTCAGACTGATGTGAGGGTGGGGGGGGGGGCTCTTCGTCTACTCCATGACTTCTGTTTTCCAGGCCCCCACTCCCTCATCTTCACCATGGATGTCCAGTCACTCTACACCTCCATCCCCCACCAGGAGGGTCTTAAAGCCCTCCGTTTCTTCCTCGACCACAGAACCAACTAATAAACACTTCTCACTTTTGTCTCTGAAGAAGGGTCTTGATCCGAAACATCACCTATTCCTTTTTTTCGAGAGATGCTGCCTGTCCCGTTGAGTTACTCCAGCATTTAATGTCAATCTTCGGTATAAACCAGCATCTGTGGGTTCCCTCGTACACATTTTGCTCTGGTATTTTATTTAATTCACATGTTTAATCAATAATGTTTCATTATTAATGTTTTATGTGTCATTCCTAACTGTCACTGTATGTCATGTTGTGGGCGTTGCAACAATGCAAATTCCTTTTATGTGAATACTTGGCCAATAAACTTATTCAATGTGCATAAGCGGTGCTGGCTCAAAGGGCCGAATGGCCTCCTCTTGCACCTATTTTCTACTTAATTATTATTATTCCGTGTATCTCACCACACGTGACAATAATAAACAAAACAAAACTATGTACTTAACCAATGGTGCTCGCGTTGTCCAGTGAATCTTCTACAACTAAAGTTTGGTTCTGTGTACTTTTTAATAGCTTCCTGGACTTGCAAATTTTAATACCGTTTCAATTTGCGCTGACTATCCCTCTTCATGGGGGGGGTTTGATATCAGAGTTGCTTCTAACAAGACAGCCTCAACAAGCAGCAACTTTAACAAGACATTCTCACCTTTTAACAAGTCTCACACCAAGGGCCCCTTTTAATGAGAGGCTCCCAGCAAGATGCCTTTGAGTGTGGGCAGCCCTACCTCTTGAATCTTCTTTTTAAAACAAGGAAATGTCATCAGGAAGGCCTCCTGTAAAGTGGACGCGTTTGAGTAGACACCTTTGTAAATGAGGGCACATCAGCCAAACCTTTCACCTCAAGGAGGCTGAGGGGCAATCTGATAGGGGTTTGTGAAGTCATGTGGGGAATAGATAGGGTTAATGCAGAGTCTTTTCCCCAGGGGAGAGAAATCAAGAACCAGAGGACATATGTTTATAAGACAAACCAACCTCCCTTCCATTGACCCCATCTACACCTCACGCTGCCTCAGCAAGGCCAGCAGCAAAATCAAGGACCAGTCTCATCCCTCTCCTCCCCTCTCTCATCAGGCAAGTGTGAAAACGCACACCTCCAGATTCAGGAACAGTTTCTTCCCAGCTGTTATCAGGCAACTGAACCAACCTCTCACCAGATAGAGAGTGGTCCTGACCTCCCATCTACCTCATTGAAGACCTTTGAATTATCTTTAATCAGACTTTACCTTGCACTAAATGTTGTTCCATTTATCTTGTATCTGGACACTGTGGACAGCCTGTTTGTAATCACGTACAGCCTTTTCTTTGAGAAAGACACAAAGTGCTGGTGTTAACTCAGCAGGTCAGGCAGCATCTCCGGAGAAAAGGGATGGATGGGTGGCGTTTCAGGTCGGGGCCCTTATTCGGACTGAAGAAACGTTTCTTTGACTGGGCAGCACACAACAAAAAGATTTCCACTGTACACTTGACAATAACAAGCTGAACTAAACTAACTGTGCAGCATCTTATCGTGAAGTTGAAGAAGCTTCATGTCCGCGTACCAATCCCAAATATCCATGGAACTTTCACACCTACACAAAAAGCAGCCCATGATGTTGTGTTCACAGTGATGCCAATTTTAATTGATCTCATTTGCCTGCACATGGTCCAAATCCTTCCATTGCCAGACTGTTCATGCATCTGTCTAAGCCCCTCATAAATGCCACTATCATATCTGCTTTCCTAGCAGTGCGTTCCAGGCACCCACCACCCTCTGTGTAAAACAACTTGGTTCAATGCCTTATATCCTTTTGATAATTGAGCAGATCCTTGATGATCCCTCGCCACATGCCTGAAGGTTGGAGCGGACCCCAGTCCTATGACAACTTAACTATGAAGCAAGTGCCGGCTATCAGCCCATGACGTTAGAGAGCCTGTGAGTGTTAACAACAAACATGATTCTCCAATTCCACGCATCCCTGGCAGTTGTTGGCAGGTTTTAGGGGAGGGAGCGCAAGGCCTCTGGTATTACTGGCATTGGTGTTGGAGTTGTTTGTTCAGGCTTCCACATGATGACAGAGATGTGAACCATTCCAATCCTCCCTGCCCAGGGCAGCTTCAAAGGTCTCTGCATATGTAAGATGCCCACATTACTCCAGCTGCATTAACAGCTCATGTTCAAAGAGACAACACAAGGGACACTAATACTGTTTAAGACAAGATATTTTGTCTTACAACACTTCCTCATCGAGCTCTGGAGGACTGTTTGTTTATTTAAGTTAGTTAAGGGATACAGCATGGTCACAGTTTAAGGATAAGGGGGAAGTCTTTTAGGACCGAGATGAGAAAATAATTTTTCACACAGAGAGTGGTGAATCTGTGGAATTCTCTGCCACAGGAGGTAGTTGAGGCCAGTTCATTGGCTATATTTAAGAGGGAGTTAGATGTGGCCCTTGTGGCTAAGGGGATCAGGGGGTAAGGGGAGAAGGCAGGTACAGGATACTGAGTTGGATGATCAGCCATGACCATATTGAATGGCGGTGCAGGCTCGAAGGGCCGAATGGCCTACTCCTGCACCTATTTCAATGTCTATGTTTCTAACAGGCCCTTCGGCCCACCGAGAACTTGCTGACCATCGATCACCCGTTCACACTAGCTCCTACTTTCTCATCCACTCCCTACACACGAGGGACCAATTACAGGCTCATAAACCTCCTGAGTTCAATCCTCAAAGAAGGCATTGCTGCTTTATGTATCACAGCACGGTTTGGGAACAAAAACCGCAAGTGTTTGAAAATTGGAAAGTGTTATAAAATAAAATAAAATTAGAAGTTACGGAGAGCTGTGGACGCAGCCCAGACCATCACACACAAACCAACCTCCCTTCCATTGACTCAATCTACACCTCACGCTGCCGCGGCAAGGCCAGCAGCATCATCAAGGACCAGTTGCACCTTGTCCCCCTCTCCCATCGGGCAAGAGGTACAAAAGGGTGAAAATGCACACCTCCACATTCAGGGACAGTTTCTTCGCAGGTGATCAGATAATTGATCCATCCAATCACCAACTAGAGAGCGGTCCTTAGCTATCAATTACCGCGCTGGAAACCCTCGAACTATCATTGATCAGTCTTTTCTGGACTTAATTTGGCACTAAATGTTACTCCCTATATCCTGTATTTGTACACTGTGGGCAACTTGAGTGTAATCTTGCATAGTCTTTCCACTGACTGGTTAGCATGCAACAAAAAAGTATTTTTCTTGTACCTTGGTATACAGGGTGCGGAAACAGTAGAGTTGCTGCCTCACAGCGCCAGAGACCCGGGTTCGATCTAGCCTACGGGTGCTGTCTGTACGGAGTTTGCATGTTCTCCCAGTGACCTGCGTGGGTTTTCTCCGAGATCTTAAGTTTCCTCCCACACTCCAAAGACGTACAGGTTAGTAGGCTAATTGGCTTGGTATAAATGTAAATTGTCCCCAGAGTGTGTAGGATAGTGTACGTATGCGGGGATTGCCGGACAGTGCGGACTCGGGCCTGTTCCTGCGCTATATCTCTAAACTAATCGAAATCTGACCCAAAATATCATCTGTCCATTCCCTCCACAGATGCTGCCTGACCCTCTGAGTTCTTCCAGCACTTTGTTTTACAAGCCCTTCTGTCATTGCTTCAAGTTCCAGGCACAGCTGTAAAATGACAATGAATACTTTTTAAATCATTAGTTCAGTAAATATAGTTGCTGCTCTGGGAAGTGCCAACCAGACCTTACAGTTTATAAATCAGTTCCTATTTGAAGCAGAGACTCCAGCGTTTTCCAATTCTGCTTAGATTGAAGTGATGAGCTATGGGTCAGAGATTTGGCACCAGACTAGTTTTAATCTCTGATTTCCAGCAAACCTATCCAGCCATAAATCACATCACAAATTAGCTTTTGTGTTATCAGAATCCAAACACACTGGTTAGAAGCACATGCACTGGTTAGAAGCTCATTTCGCCTCCAGGCAATGATCAAGGCAGAAACATTCACGGCAGTCTGAGACAGATTATGAGGCTCTTTGTAGCAACTGCAGAGGTCATACAGTTATCACTACAATATAGTTTAGAGTTTAGAAACAAGGAACTGCCAATGCAGAAAAGGTCAAGTGCTGGAGTAACTCAGCGGGTCAGGCAGCATCTGTGGGGAACATGGATAGGTGACGTTTCACAGAGTGCTGGAGTAACTCAGCGGGTCAGGCAGCATCTGTGGAGAACATGGATAGGTGACGTTTCACAGAGTGCTGGAGTAACTCAGTGGGTCAGGCAGCATCTGTGGGGAACATGGATAGGTGATGTTTCAGAGTGTTGGAGCTACTCAGCGGGACAGGCAACATCTCTGGAGAAAAGGAATAGGTGAGGTTTCGGGCCGAGATCCTTCTTCGGACTCAGGGTCAAGGGAAAGGGAAATTAGAGAAATAGACGGTGATAAAGAGAGATATATAGAACAAATGTATAGAAGATATGCAAAAAAAGTAACGATGATAATGGAGACAGGCCATTGTTAGCTGAGGTCCAGAGATGCTGTCTGATTATTCGAGCTTTTATGTCTATGCACAGGGGACATTTTGGAACAGATCTGAAGGAGGGTGTCGACCCAAGGACATCACCTGTCCTTGCTCTCCACTTGACCCGCTGATTTACTTCAGCACTTTGACCTCCGGGTTCAAGAACAGCTTCTTCCCAGCAACATGTTCTTGAACACTGCAGTTCAGTTCAGTTTTTTGTCACGTGTACCAAGGTACAGTGAAAATCATTTGTTACGTGCTATCCATGCAGAGAGACCATACATGATTACAATCAATCCATTACACAACACTAACCTCAGCAACTATGATCTATGGACTGCGTCTTTGGTAACACGAGGGATTTTGTTTTTACACGATAATGGTCAATGATTATTACAGTTATTAATTTATTGTATTGGTGAAAATTATATATTTATGTATGTTGCATTTCCAGGCTTGGGAAGCTGCAGCAAGTAAGATTTTTTAAAATATCTATTACGTTACTCAATTTCATTCATTTCACCGATTCTGGTCTGGCACTTAAATAAAAGGGTACTTCATCAAAATGATCTAAAAACGATTTGCCGTGGGGAATATCAGATGAAAAACAGGGCCGAGACTATTAGGGATATTTAGATGCCGCAGAGCTAAATATCAGAACAATTTAACATTCTTTCCCACATCAATCATTTAAACAACTTTGAATTAGAGATGAAATTAATCCACGTTAATTAAAATGCTACATAATGAAGGTGAAGGTTAGAGCAGTCAGGAGTGTGGAATTAGCTCCGGGGTGTGTGTCCATATTCATCTCTGGTCTGTGGTGGCAGCATTGACTGATGCTCTTTCTTCGCTGAAACAGCAACGTACAGCTCCTGCAGAGTCAACCATCTAAGCATCATAAAGCTGGCAGCAATCTTCCTCTCAGAAGTGCACCTGGAATAATCTCTAATGAGTACGGCGTTAAAGCCTCCTGCTTGAGAATGACGTGGCGGGGCTGGAAACTGGAAGTATCCTGAGCTAATTCTGCTACCACCATCATCTCTTGCAACAAGTGATGGCTCCCACTGATTGTCGCTGGGAGCTTGCGTCCTCTTCAGGACGGATGATGACAACATTTTATAACATGGAAGACGGACACAAAAGAAGGAGGAGGAGTATTATTGTGAATGTCAGGCTGCACTCTTAGTTCATCTCTGTATTCTAAAACTTCTTACCTTTGATCAAGGGTGATCTTATAGAGGCAATCATGAGAGAAATAGATCAGGTAGACGCACACAGTCTTCCGCCCAGAGTAGGGGAACCGAGCGTTGAATAATCTCGCCCGCTGGTGTAATACATGCAAACTGAATTCCACTATGCAGTTTCATATTTCAGAAATAGAGCACTATTGACCATTGAGGATACAGGTTTAAGGCAAAGGGGGAAGGATTAAATAGGAACCCGAGGGGTAACTTTAATTTTGAAACACAAAAGGTGGTGGGTATATGAAACGAACTGTCGGAAGAGGTTGTTGAAGCAGGTACTATCACAACATGAAAGCAGCATTTACACAGGTACATGGATAGGACAGGTTTAGATGGATACGAACCAAACGCAGGCAGGTGGGTCCTGTGTAGATCGAACATGTGGGCCAGTTGGGCCGAAGGGCCTGTTTCCACGCTGTATGACCACGACTCTTTTCTTTGAATCAAGGAAGTACTGAAGTGTATGCTTTGTCCTTCATTGAGATTTTCCAAGGACAGATAATTTCATCCATACATTCAATGGATTTTGCCGACTTAAATCTGGTTTGGCTGCCGTGAAATATCATGGTTACAATTCCAAGCACCCAGCAAATAATTGTGTATTTGAAAAAAAACTGCTGGCAAGTTGGAAAGGATGCAGAGAAGAGTTACGAGGATGTGGTCAGAGGCTGAGCTACAGGGGAGAGGGAGGGGCAGGCAAGGACTCTATACCTTGTGGCACGTAAAGCTGAAGGGTGATCTTCAGGAGGGGTGTGAGATCATGTGGGTGAATTCATAGGGTCTGTTACGCGAATAGAGCACTCAAAAACCAGAGGACAAATGACAATAGGTGCAGGAGTAGGCTACTCAGCCCTTCAAGCCAGCAACACCATTCACTGTGATCATGGGTGATCATCCACAATCAGTACTTCTTTCCTGCCTTCTCCCCATATCCCCTGATTCCGCTTTCATTGTGAGCTCTATCTAACTCTCTCTTTAAAGTGGACATAGGTTAAAGGTGAGAGGAGAAACATTAAATAGGGACCTGGTGGGCAATGTTTATACTCAGAGAATGGAGAGCATAAGGGTGGAGCTGCCACATGAGGGAGTTGAGGCAAGTACTGGAACAGCATTTAAAATACAATTGGACAGGGGCATGGATGGAGATGTTTAGAGGGATATGGGCCAAACTTGGGCAAATGGGACATTACAAGAACATGACCCACAGCCAGCAATGGTGAGGCAAATGTTGATGAATGGGGAGCGAGAAGGACAGTGACTGTGCTGCCCAGCACACAGCTGGCATTGAGGCCATTATCAGAAGCAATCTGAGGCAGCTGATTAAGAGCCTTGCAGAAGAAACGGTTTAAGTGCAATTTATCAACGGCAAATTGGAACCATAGAAGAAATAAAGCAATTGACAAGGCTCGGTGTTCTCCAGGCTCAGTGGAATGGTTAGCAATGCTGGAAGTCACAATACAAACACGCCTCTTGACTTACCAAGTGGAGAGGCGACCTGCTTTCATCAGCCACACTTCATTAATCTGATGATCAGCCTCAGCTTCCGAGCAGATCAGTCAGTCTCTTCTTGCGTGATCAACTTCCCCTTAGATGTCTCCTTTTCACACCTTACCCTTCTCCCCCGACTCTCAATCCAAAGAAGGGTCTTAACCCGAAATGTCACCCGTTCCTTCTCTCCAGAGATGCTGCCTGTCCCGCTGAGTTACCCCAGCATTTTGTGTCTATCTTCGGTTTAAACCAGCATCTGCAGTTCCTTTCTACTTAATACAGTTTTGGGCCTGATTTCATCCCACTTGATTTTCCAGCACCAATCCATAAGGTGCAGGCAATGGAAAAACAGAGGCACAGGAGACCGCAGATGCTGGGATCTTCAGCAACATACAAAGTGCTGGAGGAACTCAGCGGGTCAGACAGCATCTGTGGAGGGAATGGACAAACGATGAACGTTAAGCGTACTGACAGAGTCGGGGAAGAAAGTTGGAATGAGAGGCGAGGATACAGCACAGCCTGGCAAGTGATAAGTGGAAAGTCCACAAAGTGCTAGAGTTTACTTGTAGTTTAGTTTAGAGATACAGCACAGACCCAGACCCTTCAGCCCACCGACCAGCGATCCACACACATTTACACTATCCTACACACACTAGGGACAAGTTATACATAGATAAATAGACAATAGGTGCAGGAGTAGGCCATTCAGCCCTTGCTGACTTGGACCGATCCTGTTACTGCTATCCAAATGCGCAGCTATTACATCTTTTATAATCGACTCCAGCATCTTCCCCACCACCGATGTCAGGCTAACTGGTCTGTAATTCCCTGTTTTCTCAATCCTTCCTTTCTTAAAAATTGGGATAACATTAACTACCCTCCAATCCACAGGAACTGATCCAAAATCTATAGAACATTGGAAAATTATCACCAATGCGTCCATGATTTCTAGAGCCACCTCCTTGAGTACCCTGGGATGCAGACCATCAGGCCCTGGGGATTTATCAGTCTTCAGTCCCATCAGTCCACTCAACCACCATTTCTTGACTAATGTGAATTTCCTTCAGTTCCTCCATCACCCTAGGCCCTCTGTCCACTAGTACATCTTGGAGATTGTTTGTGTCTTCCTCAGTGAAGGCAGAACCAAAGTACCTGTTCAAATCATCTGCCATTTCCTTGTTCCCCATAATAAATTCACCTGTTTCTGTCTTCAAGGGACCCATGTTTGTCTGAACTATTTTTTTCCTCTTCGCATGCCTAAAGAAGGTTTTACTATCCTCCTTTATATTCTTGGCTAGCTTACCTTTGTACTTCATCTTTTCCCCCGTATTGCCTTTTTAGTTACCTTCTGTTGATCTTTAAAAGATTCCCAATCCTCTGGCTAATTTAGAATTATAGAAAGTCAATTAACCTACAAACCTGCATGTCTTTGGAGTGTGGGAGGAAACCGGATCACCCGGAGAAAACCCATGCGGGTCACAGGGAGAACGTACAAACCCCTTACAGACAGCACCCGTAGTCAGGATGGAACCCGGGTCTCTGGCGCTGTGAGGCAGCAGCTCTACCGCTGCGCCACCGTGCCATCCAAGATGTAAACGGACAAATAACAATCATATGTACAAAACCAGTAAAATGAGTTTGAATGGGTATCAGGACATCTGTTTGGCTACCATAGCGATGGTTGAAGACTGAACCACAGAGGTATTTGTTGGGGGGATATGATTTGCTGCCGTTGTCAGAGCGATCTGATAACAAATGAAAGCTGAAGGGTTTTTGCAAAATCTGTTGCATCTTACAAAAGATCACATGCATCTTTGTTCGGCGAACAGTCTGGTTTGATTGTTCCCAAAGGCCACTGTTTTTGACACTCTTAAATAAAGTCTTGAGTGCCTTGCCCAAAATTTGTGGCGTGTTTTAAAGTTTTCTTTAACAGAGTAACCCAGCAGGCCAGACACCATCTCTGTAAAACACGGGCAGGTGACGTTTCGGGTCGGGATAGACGATGGAGATGGTTCTCCAGAGATGCTGCCTGACCCGCTGAGTTACTCCAGCACTCTGTGAAACGTCACCTATCCATGTTCTCCACAGATGCTGCCTGATCCGCTGAGTTACTCCAGCACTCTGTGAAACGTCACCTATCCATGTTCTCCACAGATGCTGCCTGACCCGCTGAGTTACTCCAGCATTGACACACACACTTACACACACAGTACATGCCCATACACACCCACAGACACACACACTGACACAGTACATGCACACACACACACTGACACACACAGTACATGTTCACACACACACACACACACACAGATGACCATACAAACACACACTGCACATGCCCACATACCTTATAGAGCAGATCTAAATATAGAAGCCCTGTTGCTGAAACGCGACGACAGCAGCAGGATAAAAATGGCATTGCATAATGGGATTACTATTAGAAAAACGCGCTTAATGATGTTACAGCAAATTTCAGGGCAAATATAGTACGTAACATAATTTCCACTATGTGCAGAATGCATTGAAGTCTTAAAATAATTCAGTTTAAGGCCAAAGAGTAACGTTACTCGCAATAACCAAGATAACCTGTCAAATCTAGTTGTTGGTAAAGTGCCCTCCATAATGTTTGGGACAGAGACCCATCATATATTTATTTGCCTCTGTACTCCACAATTTGAGATTTGTAATAGAAAAAAAATCACGTGGTTAAAATGCACATTGTCAGATTTTAATAAAGGCCATTTTTATACATTTTGGTTTCACCATGTTGATATTTCAGCAGTGTTTATACATAGTCCCCTTTGAACAAGTTGCCAGAGGAGGTAGTTGAGGCTGGGACCATCGCAACATTTAAGGTAGGTAGGTACGTCGATAGGACAGGTTTGGAGGGATAAGGGCCAAATGCTGGCAGGTGGGACTAGTGTAGATGGGACATATTGGCCCGTGTGGGGCCGAAGGGCCTGCTTCCACACTGTATCACTCTGAGTTTAGCCTTGAGTTTCGATGCCTCCTGAATGAAACATAGAAACACAGAAAATAGTGCAGGAGGAGGCCATTCGGCCCTTCGAGCCAGCACCGCCATTCATTGCGATCATGGCTGATCATCCCCAATCAATAACCCGTGCCTGCCTTCTCCCCATATCCCTTGACTCCACTAGCCCCTAGAGCTCTATCTAACTCTCTCTTAAATCCATCCAGTGATTTGGCCTCCACTGCCCTCTGTGGCAGGGAATTCCATAAATTCACAACTCTCTGGGCGAAAAAGTTTTTTCTCACCGCAGTTTTAAATGGCCTCCCCTTTATTCTAAGACTGTGGCCCCTGGTTCTGGACTCGCACAACATTGGGAACATTTTTCCTGCATCTAGCTTGTCCAGTCCTTTTATCATTTTATATTTTTCAATATGATCCCCCCTCATCCCTGTGTTCTGGATGGATAAGGTCATCATCACTCATTACTATCCACTCTCCGAGACCCACTGGAGATTAAATGCTAGGCAGAGCGAGTCAAAAGATAAGTGTTTAATCGTCGTATGTAGACAAAGGAACAATTAAACTCCTACCTGCTGCAGTTTAACACGCAGATCTCACAGTGGGTAGAGTTGCAATCTCACAGTTCGATTCTGACCTTGGGTGCTGTCCATGTGGAGTTTGCACGATCTCCCTGTGACCACATGGGTTTCCTCCGGGTGCTCTGGTTTCTTCCCACAACCCAAAGCCGTGCGGGTTTGTAGGTTAATTGGCCTCTAAATTCCGTTTGGAGTGATATGGGCCTAACGCGGACAAATTAGACTATTTTAGATAGAGTCTCTCGGTCAGCATGGATGTGTGGGCCGAAGGGCCTGTTCCCCCCCCCATACCGTACAACAGTTTACGGGTGCTAGGCCAATGGGTTAGACAATAGGTGCAGAAGTAGGTCTTTCGGCCCTTCCAACCAGCATTGCCATTCAATGTGATCATGGCTGATCATCCCCAATCAGTACCCCGTTCCTTCCTTCTCCCCCATATCCCCTGACTACGCTATTTTTAAGAGCCCTATCTTGCTCTCTCTTGAAAGCATACAGAGAACCTGCATCCACCGCCCTCTGAGGCAGAGAATTCCACAGACTCGCCACAACCTTAACAATCTTATACGTTTCAATGAGATCCCCTCTCATCCTCTTCGTTCCCCTGGGAGTGACCATGGACCCGATCGACTAATCGATCACCTTCTCTGCCTTTATAAGACGAGGCATGGTGGCACTGAATAGACCGTTCATTGCTGTCTCTACTAAACTCTGACTTAACACCTGGTTTATAAAAGCAGAAAGCAGCATTCTCTATTTGTTTGATGAACACACACAATGCACTCAGTAAATCAAACAGACCATTCATCATGAAGATAATACCTGTCAGAGAACACCTCACCCTATTATAACAATAAATAAAAAAAGCATAATGATGGATGTACAGTACTTGTACGACACCACCTCCCTTTCACGGAATAAACACACCAGCCTTGTTTCATAGCGCCCCCACAGCACAGAAACAGGCCCTTCGGCCCACCTTGTCCATACCAACCAAGTTGATATATTGGGCATTTGCCAGCATTTGGTTCCTAGCCCTTGAAACTGTTCTTATACGTCAGCATATATAAAGGCCGTCAGCATACGTAAAGACTCCTCTCACCCTTGTAATGGACTGTTCGAACTACTCACTTTCGGCAGACGTTACAAGGCCTTCTACGCCCGCACCTCCAGACTCAGGAACAGCTTCATTCCCAGAGCTATAGCAGCTCTGAACCGGCCCTGCTGAGTACCCCCCACCCCCATGGACTGTCTTCCCCGGCCTCGCACTTTAGTCTGTGTTGATTTTACTGGTCTAATGTTCGTTTTTCAAACCTTGTTCTCGGGGTATCTAAACCTAAATTTTATTTGTCAATTAAGTTAGGACATCGGATGGAAGTTGCAAACCAAATCTCGTTGTATTTATGTGTAATGACAATAAAAGATATTATTATTATTATTATTATTATTATCCATATATATCTGTCTAAATGTGTAAGGAGGAACTGCAGGTCCTGGTTTAAACAGAAGGTAGACACAAAACGCAGTTGTAACTCAGCGGGTCAGGCAGTATCTCTGGAGGACTTGGATAGGCAACATTTTAGGTTAGTCATAAGGAATAGGAGTAGAATTAGGCCATTCGGCCCATCAAGTCCACTCCGCTCCGAAGGGTTGGGACCCTTCTTCAGGCAGATAACTTGGTTTGTAGTGTAGGAAGGAACTGCAGATACTGGTTTAAACCGAAGATAGACACAAAAAGCTGGAGTAATCCAGTGGGTCAGGCAGCATCTCTGGAGAAAAGGAATAGGTGACATTTCGAGTCAACACCCTTCTTCAGACCAGTCTCTCTAGAGATGCTGCCTGATCCGTTGAGTTACTCCAGCTTTTTGTGTCTGCTATCTGTCTAAATGTCTTTTGGAAGTACAGAACCCCTGGTTCCAAATAGCAGGGAAAAGGAAAATTACATTTGGTATCTATATGCAAATTGTATTATTAACATAACACTCTTAAAGTTATCTATTAGCATAAGAAATACACCTAACCAATTCAACGGAAGATAGCAATCTTTGTAATATTAGGTGAAATATGGAAGCTAAGTCTCTTCCACTGTGCCCTTTTGCAAATATAGAATAGAAATTCACAGGCTGGATATTGAGCCTAATTGACAATGGAAATCCCTGATTACTTGAGTCTGGGAATAAAAGCGTGACATTATCACCTGCATTGGTTTTTGTGTTAATTAATTAAACTGAAACAGTGAACTAACCAGGCAAAACCCACAATTCACTGACTGGGAGTGAAGGATTATATGTCTCCATTTTATGCAGCTCACTCCAAGGAAATTATTCAGCTAACCGAGAAAGGAAGCGATGGCAATCAGCGATGGAGTCCTGGCGTACAGGACAGCTGTATGGTTTCATCACCAGAGATGTCATTGAGTTGAGCTAATGGTGAAAAATGTGCACTAACACGAAGGGATTACCATGAATGTGCACTAACCCAAAGGGATTACCATGAAGGGAGGCACAGCGGCCCAGTTGGTAGGGCAACTGCCTCGCAGTGCCAGAGACCCGGGTTCGATCCTGACCTTGAGTGCCGTCAGTGTGGAGTTTGCACGTGACTTTGTGGGTTTAGTTTAGTATAGAGATACAGTGTGGGAACAGGCCTTTCAGCCTACGCCGACCAGCGATCGACATACACTAATGCACTACCCCACACACTAGGGACAATTTCCTTTTTTTTAAAACCAAAACCAATTAACCTGCAAATCTGTACGTCTTTGGAATGTGGGTGGAATCCGGGGCATGCGTGGAAAACTCATGTGGTCCAGACGATAACATACAAACGACATACAGACAGCACCCGTTGTCAGGATTGAACCCCGGGTATCATAGCGCTGTAAGGCAGAAACTCTATCATAGCGCCACCGTACCACCCCCGTATCCCAAAAGCGTGCAAGTTTGTCGGTTAATTGGCCCTCTCTAAATTGCCCCTAGTGTGTCGGAAGTGGACGAGGAAGTGAGATAACAGAGAACGGGTGATCAATGGTTGGGATAGACTCAGTAAGCCGTAGGGCTTGTTTCCACACCGTAGCTTTTAATCAAAACCGTTTTACCTGCAATTGTGGAAAAAAACGTTAGAAGAAAAATTTGAACAAAGAAGCTGTATTATAAATTGAGCCTATCAAGTACATTCAGATATATTTTTTCACCAGAGGGTAAAGAATTTTGAAACTGGAGGACACAGACTTAAGCCCCCGTCCCACGATGCAAGCTCACCCAAGAACTCTCCCGAGTTTTAAAAAAAAAAATCAAACTCGTGGTAAGTACGTAGAATGTACATAGGACCTCGTGGATGTCCCGTAGCGGCTCATAATGCGAAAGGCAGGTATTCGGGAAACGCAGTACCTAACGGCAGGTACTCGGGAAACTCTTGGACATTTTTCCACAGTGTTGAAAAAACTTCACGAGTTACCGCGTTTCCCGAGTACCTTCCGTTAGCATTACGAACCGCTACGGGACATCCACGAGATCCTATGTACCCGCTACGTACATACCACAAGTTTGATTTTTTTTTTAAACTCGGGAGAGCTCTTGGGTGAACTCGCATCGTGGGACAGGAGCTTTAAGGTGAAGGGGGAGAGATTTAAGAGGAAACTCAGAGGCGAGCCTGTAAGTGGAATACGTTGAGAAAGCTAGAGATTATAGATCAGAGGTCTATATCAGAGATAGATCAAATGGCGGAGTAGACTCGATGGCCAAAATGGCCTAATTCTGCTCCTATGACATGTATATTTTAAATAGATGCACAATATACTCAAGGCCTGACACAATCGCATGAAGACTTCTTCAATATTCAAAAGTTCCTTGTAACAATGGGTTACATACTATTTGCTTTTTTAATTCCTCATTTACCTGCACAATGCTATCAAGAACTTGTACACAACCCCCCTCTGAATCTCAACCCCAATCCTTCACCAACTGAATCGCCCTACCACAACTAGAGAGCAGTGCTGAATCAGGCTATCCTTGATGGGCCGAATGGCCTAATTCTGCTCCTATAACTTGTGAGCTTTGCTGTCTTAACCTTGCACTAAAGGTTATTTCCTTACCATGCATCTATACACTGTGAATGGCCCGATTGTAATCATGTACTGCCTTTCCGCTGACTGGATAGCACGCAACAAAAGCTTTTCACCGTACCTCGGTACACGCGACAATAAACTGGACTGAACTGATTTAAAATGTACTCTTTTTCTCTTTGGGGTCAATGGCTCCGAGCTTTGTCTGAAGTGTATTCCATGCACCTTCTCCCCCAGCCAGCAAGATACATCCAAGGCTCAGTGCCAGACCCACCAGCTGTCCTCTAACATTCAACTCATGCAGCTAATCCGTGTAACTTTAGACACTGGGTGTCAAAAGGCTACGCACCAAGATCACAGTTAATCTCAATCATCTCCTGAGCTGATGTGCATCTGAACACACGCCCAAACCTTAACAACCAATTTTGGGATCGTGCAAATCCACCCTCCTTCACGCACTGACACCAGACCGGGTGCCATCATTACAGCATTGTAATATAAACCCAGCCTCATGTTGGACCCAGTCTCCAGAATTCATGGAATTGTGCCGCACAGGAGTCCATTTGGATCACACCTCAACTGTTTCCCTGTAGCTATGCACATTTTTTAATCTCTTCCAACATATTGCCAATTCTATTTTGAAAGTTACTATTAAATCCGTTCCCTTTGCTCCTTCAGGTGCTGCATTGCAGAGCATAATGGTTTGTTGAGCAACAGAAAATCTAATTGACTTACGTTCTTTCATCGATCTCTATATAACTAAAAGTCTTTGTCGTGTGAGTGTGAGTGTGAGTGTGAGTGTGTGTGTGTGTGTGTGTGAGTGTGTGTGTGTGTGTGTGTGTGTGTGTGTGTGTGTGTGTGTGTGTGTGTGTGTGTGTGTGTGTGTGTGTGTGTGTGTGTGTGTGTGTGTGTGTGTGTGTGTGTGTGTGTGTGTGTGTGTGTGTGTGTGTGTGTGTGTGTGTGTGAGTGTGAGTGTGAGTGTGTGTGTGAGTGTGAGTGTGTGTGTGTGTGTGTGTGTGTGTGTGTGTGTGTGTGTAAAAAAAAATCTGGTTAATTCCTATCTTCTTCCAAACGCTAGGCCACAGCCTTCCCATTTTCGCACATCCTGCACATTTTTCCTGTGGTGGTGATAAACATCTTCCCCTCGCATTTCCACCTATATTTCCAAAGTTACTAATCGTTGAAATTTAAAAAACAGCCCGATTTCTTAAAAATCACCCAATTTGGGGGGGGGGGGAAAATCCAAGTGACGTCACGATTCACTTGCAAGGCAGGATGGGCCACTCCAGGAGGGAGAACCACTCCAGCACTCTAACTCCCCCCCCCTCCCCAGGCAACAGGCCCTTCGGCCACCGGGTATGTGCCGACCAGCGATCCCTGTACACTAACACTAACCTATACACTAGGGATAATTTACAATTTTTACCGAAGCCTGTTAACCTACAAACCTGTACGTCTCTGGAGTGTGGGAGGAAACCGGAGATCCCAGATAAAAACCAGGCGGTCACGGGCAGCACGTACAAACTCCGTACAGACCCTGCCATGCTGACCAAGGTGCCCCATTTGCCCAGTATCCCTCTACACCTTTCATATCCCTATACCCATCCAAATAACTTCTTCTTCTTGCGTATGGTGTGCACAGCCTAAAGTTGTAGGACAACTTGTTACCAAATGACTTGTAAATGCTGCTATCTTACCTGCATCGACTACTTCCTCTGGCAGTTCGTTTAAAATATCGACCGCCTTTTGTGAGAAAACATTGCCCCTCAGGCTCCGAATAAATCTTTGCCTCTCACCTTAAAGCTGACCCTAATTACCATGCACTGCTCATAACAGATGTGAACAAGATCACAGACTAATTTATTGGAGACATGACAGAATAAATTTACAACTATCACAGCCTCTCAGTAATTTCCATTTATTGTCTCAGAACACCATACACTTAGGGTGAGTTTGTTCAGCCACCTGTTACTACAGGTAATGCATAAACAATGGCAACACTGAGGAGTTTAGGCTTGGTATGCAAGCACCAACACAAGTGAGGGCACAAGCTCACCTTGAACCCGTTACTTTTTCACCGACCTTGATAAACTACAGTGCATTGGTGGCAACTAGTGGCTGGAAAGGAGTTCTGCAATAAAGGATCACAAACAAACAGTAATTTACTTTATTTTCAAATCAACAGTGTTATACCTCTACGATTCACACTTCACTTTTCCCAGCTGGCAAGTATGTGCGTCCTGCTACCTGTGTCCAGCAAACATGAGAAGATGTATTTACAACGAGTGGCGATCAATCCTCGGTCCTGGCGGCTGGGAATGCCTCGGTCTCGGGACGCTTCCTGGTGGCCGCGTACATCACCTCCCACCTCCGCCGGAGCCACCGCTGCCCCCGTTAGGATCCTGTGCTCCCGACATCATCAGGAAAATCACAATGGGAACGATGTACATCCACTGTGAAAGGAAAGGCAGGAAAAGCAGGTCAACCTCAGATTCACCAAACTCTGCAGAAACAGTGAGGCAGGTCAGTGAACGAGCACAAGGCTGTGATAGAGCACTGACCTTGAGCCCAGTGCACAATCACACTCATTTTATAAAGCGAAAGGTGAGGAATCGGTTTAAAACCATGGTGGGAGAGCTAGCATCTACAAAAAGCAACCCTGTAATCCTTGCCACTGATAAATGAAGACACAGAGTGCTGGAGTAACTCAGCGGGTCAGGCAGCATCTGTGGAGAACATGGATAGGTGACGTTTCACAGAGTGCTGGAGTAACTCAGCGGGTCAGGCAGCATCTGTGGAGAACATGGATAGGTGACGTTTCACAGAGTGCTGGAGTAACTACTGCATTCAATGGTGTATTCACCAATTAGTTGAGCTTCCACTGGAAACTTCGAAGCATCCACACCACTAGAATCCCTTCCTACTCAGTTCATTACGTGCACAAGTACCGACATCATCATCAAAGCTATGAGTTGAATATATTACAGAGGTTGACAATGGTAATCAGCTGTTTTTTTAATATCAGAAACGACACAGTCAATGACCCAAAGACGATGTTTCAAGCGTCAGTAGGATATATAATTCAATTCAATGTCAGTCAGGCTCATTAAAAGTACTACTGGAGAAAGATTTAATGTCAGAGCTTCTGAAGAGGCCTTTGCTCTGATAAAAGCAGCCTAGTGACAAAAGCCCTTCAGACAATTCATTATTACAAGGAGCCATCTGATGCCCTCTTGTTGCACGCTTTTCCCATTGAACTACAATCAGTGTTAACCTGTAGCACTGACACCACCACCAGGAGTTCGCAGGAGAATACACAAAAGATCATTTAATATTAATACATGCAACATTGCAATGTTAAAGTTTTCCACAGCGGTGTTTAGTAAATCCAGGGCTGCGATTGTTTGCACAAACGCAACAGCAATCAGCTGACCGACTGCGAGTCATAGATTCATAGAGTTGAGTATCAAGGAAACAGGCCCTTCAGCCCAACTCACCCATGCTAACAAAGTTGCTTAACCTAGCTAGTCGCACTTCTGACCCACACCTCTCCACACGCTTCACCCTCAATGTCAGCTAGACAAAGGAACTGGTTATTGACACCAGGAAACGGAGGTTGAGTCCATGTCACGGTCAGCATCAATGGCGTCATCTGCAAACTTGTAAATGGAGTTAGGGCAGAGTTTGGCCTCACAGTGGCGACGGAACAGGGAGGATAGTGAGATTTCCGGTTTAGTTTAGCGATAC
Organism: Okamejei kenojei; assembly: GCA_035221665.1. Lineage (NCBI taxonomy): Eukaryota > Metazoa > Chordata > Chondrichthyes > Rajiformes > Rajidae > Okamejei > Okamejei kenojei. The sequence continues at coordinate 1,407,348 of CM069167.1, read as the reverse complement.
AGCGTGGAATCAGGCCCGCTGGCCCACACCGACCAATGATCATCAGTGCACTACACTCTAGGGACAATTTACAGAAGCCAATTAACCTTCAAACCTTGGAATGTGGGAGGAAACCGGATCACCCGGAGAAAACCAGCACAGGTTTGTGTGGCTTTCCTCAATATACAGCATTTCAGAGGTTATTTTTAAATCGCAGAGACATAATCCCCAGAATCCTGTCCAAGTCAGCCCGTCCCAACTCTCACCATCTCAAGATCAGTTAGTAATCAGTCGACCCACACCAAGGTTGCTGGTGAGTCTGCACGGTCAGTACCCAGGTGCTTATTGATCACATGTTGAGACAATCGACCCAAGTAACCAAAGCTCCAGAACTTGGTGAGCCCAATAATACCTTAAAGGGCCTGTCCCACTTACGCGACCTATACAGGCGACTGCCGGCACCCGTCATAGGTCGCCGAAATTTTCAACATGTTGAAAATCCAGCGGCGACCAGGAAGACGCTACGATTCTTTGGAGATCTCTCATGACCATAGGAGACCTCTCATGACCATACAGGCTGTATGGCCGTGAGAGGTCACCCGCGATATGCCGCCAGGGGTCGCCTGTTTAGTCGTGAGAAGTCTTCAAAGAGTTGTAGCGTCTTTCTGGTCGCCGCTGGATTTTCAACATGTTAAAAATTTCGGCGACCTATGATGGTTGCCGGCAGTCGCCTGGGAAGAAGAGGTTCACAAAAGGTCATTAAATTCACAATATAGCCCTTCGCCATCTCTGCTGAAACATCTTGGTAGCCATTTACTGCATAAATATTGCCGCGATAGATAACTTCCTTGACCATAAGATATTTCAGAGTCTTTAGATTTAATTATTTTAGTTTTAGAGATCCAGTGCACAAACTGGCCCCCCGGCCCACGCCGACCAGCGATCCCCGCACACTAACACTATCATACACAGGCGAGGGACAAATTTACATTTATACCAAGCCAATTAACCTACAGACCTGCACGTCTTTGGACTGTGGGAGGAAACCGAAGATCCCGGAGAAAACCCACGTAGTCACAGGGACAACGTGCAAACTCCGTACAGACAGCACCCGTAGTCGGGATCAAACCCGGATCACCGGCAGCAACGCTAGCCAGCAAATGGCAAACATTCCAAGGGTCCTATGTTCAGTGGCCACAGGAGCGGTATTGGTACTTTGTACACGGAATGTAACAAACAACGCTTGGAATGCAAGGGTACACAAAAGGCTGGAGAAACTCAGCGGGTGCAGCAGCATCTAAGGAGCGAAGGAGATAGGCGACGTTTCGGGTCGAGACCCTTCTTCAGACTTTAACACTTAGAATGCAAGGACTGGACGACAGTACGAATGCTGTTTTGTATTTCTTGTGTTCTTTTTTTAAATGAATAGAGTTTATTTTAGAAATTTTTCAAATGAGCATCAGAAATTTTGGCTTGTCATATCTTCTAAGCAAAACACAAAGTGCTGGAGGAACTCAGCGGGTCAGGCAGCATATGTGGAGGGAAATGGACAGGCATGGTTTCAGGTCAGGCCCTTCCTTCTTCAGGAAGAAGGTCAAAAACCACCACAGATGCTGCCTGACCCACTGAGTTCTTCCAGCACTTAGTGCTTTGCCCAAGGCTGCAGCATCTGCAGTCTCTTGTGTCTCCATATCTTCCATGCATTTTCGATCCAGAGGCATAGTTAATGGGAACACTCAATTGCAGCAGAGTTCTCCAAGTACAGACCAGACATCTAACACAGCAGCCTCCGATCTCCAATTTAATAATACAGCTGACAAAGGCAGCTAGGGCCTAGTTCCAGGTTTTTAACTGAAATGATGTTCGGGTCAACAGGTCAAAGTCAGCCTGACAGAATTCCAACAAGTTAACAAATCTCTTGTGATACCAAATGTTATTTCTTCCCACCTCTGACTGTGCAAAGGAGTCAATTCTGAACATCACTCTGTCAAGACAACGATCCAGAAATGTAAAAGTAGGTAATGATATGAAAAAGAGACAGACTCAGTTAGGATTTCTAAAGAATACGGTTCAGAGCTTGAGATGGATCACCACAAGGCTAAACACCAGAAGTATTTTAATTTATAAAAGTCTACACAACTGCAATTACTTTCAGGAAGTTATTTTTGAATCAACTCCCTGCTGTTCAAATACCTGATTCCCGCAGTTCGACAATGGTCGAAACAGGTGACCCGAAACGTCGCCCATTCCTTCTATCCAGAGATGCTGCCTGCCTGTCCCACTGAGTTACTAACACATGAGCAAACAGGGATATAGAGGGATATAGGTCACGTGCAAACAGGGCAGATTAGCTTATCTTGGCATAATGTTCAGCACGGACATTGTGGGCCGATGGGCCTATTCCCGTGCTGTACTGTTCTATATACAAGCACCTGTACATTTTTCAAATAACCCGCTTGTTCATCTAATAGCAAAGTCTGATTTACGCACTGGTATTTCTGGAATAATGCGCACAAAATGACAACTGACGGCGTAGTCGTCTATAGGTTTAATTTAAGCGTTTGCGAATTATGTGTTGATTTTCAAGCACGTAATCTCTGTGTAAAGCACAAGGTGCCTGTAATTGGGCCTTCTTCTTCTTCTTGCGTATGGTGTACACAGCCTAAAGTTGTCGGACAAATTGTTCTATTTGATCTTATTTGATTGTGCACGCCGGGTTGATTGCATTCGTCGAAACAGGGCGGAACACGTGAAGGTTGCAATCTTCCACCCCTGTTATTGGGCCTAATATTGAGAACCGATTTAAGAGGATGCAAGCTTTCAGTTGTGTCATTAAGCCCAGTTCCCTCAACTGAACACAACAAAATCCTCGTTAGATGCACTGTCTTTGGCCCGGAGGAGGGGAATCGAGGACCACAGGACATAGGTTCAAGGTGAAGGGGAAAACATTTAACAGGAATCTGGTGGGTAACTTTTTCACACAAAGGGTGGTGGGTGTATGGAACGAGCTGTCAGAAGAAGTAGTTGAGGCAGGGACTACCCCAACGTTTAAGAAGCAGTTAGACAGGTACAGTGCAGGTAGATGGGACTAGGGGAAAACAAATGGTCGGCACGGACTGGAAGGACCGAGAGGGCCTGTTTCCGTGCTGTAATTGTTATATGGTTATATGGATAGGAGAGGTTTGGAAGGATATGGACCAAACGCAGGCAGGTGGGACTAGTGTAGCTGGGACATGTTGGCTGATGTGTGAAAGTTGGGCCGAAGGGCCTGTTTCCACACTGTATCACTCTGACTTTTTGAAAATATATGTGGGACCATTTTTGTTCCACTTTGGTTGTCATTTGCCCACATTAGTGATGTACACCAAATAAACTGATTTCAAAATAACAAACTGCCCAATTGTTTTGGGATTCCCCAAGAACATAAAAGGTGCGACATAATTTCAAATCTTGCTTTCTTGCTTAATAAACATGCCATGATGTACCCTCTCTGTAACTAAGGGGTAAGCAAGTGCAAAGAAAATCAATGATTTTAAACACATACATCTTGACATAATTTTTTCCTTCGAAACATAACATTTCAAAATAATTATATTTTTAAAGGTTTCTGAACCAAGTCATCCATGCATTTCCTCAGAAGAATAATGAAGCTCTTGCCCTTCTGGCAATGTCAGCCCCCAGATCACCGTGTACTGAAGCATTGCTGCATGCCGCTAGCTGTCAGGCTGACCACTTATGTTTGACGTGGAAGAAGGAACTGCAGGTGCTGGTTTAAACCAAAGATAGACACAAATAGTGGGTCAGGTAGCATCTCTGGAGAGCAGGAAAGGGTGACATTTCACATCGAGACCCTTCTTCAGACTGGTTAGGAATAAGGGAAACTAGAGATATAAACATTGATGTGGAGAGATAAAGAACAATGGATGAAAGATATGCGAAACGTAACGATGGTAAAGGAAACAGGCCATTGTTGGTTGTTTGTTGGGTGAAAACAAGAAGCTAGCGCTACTTGGGTAGAGAGAGAGGGAATGCCTGGGCTACCTGAAGCGAGAGAAATCAATATTAATTCCACTGGGCTGTAAGCTGCCCAAGCAAAATATGAGGTGCTGTTCCAACAATTTGCATTTAGCCTCACTCTGACAATGGAGGAGACCGAGGACAGAATGGTCGGCGTAGGAATGGGAGGAGAATTAAAGTGTCTGGCAACCGGGAGATAGGGTTTGTTCTTCTTGCCTTTTGTTCTGCTGAAGGTGCCCAGTTCCACAGGGGGCACTGCCCTCTACCAGCTCGGTTAGAAAACTGCTTGCTGCATCCAGTGCCGACAAGACAGTTGCTGCCCAGAAGGAAGGCTAAATATGTTGTGTAGGAATCAGCAGTGGGATTGCTCATTTCCTCACGCCCTTACCCCAAAGGCAATGAGGCCAGTTGTAGCATTTCCAAATGCCACGTCTGTCAAGATTCATTAAGTCAGCAGAGGCAAGCATCCCTACTTGGAACCTTCAGCTCAGAGTTAAATATCTGCAACTTTTTTTCATTAGGCAAATAGCTTCCTTCCATGGGGATGCAAATATTTTCATTCAAGAGATATTCAGCAAAAGAAAATGAAACAAAAAAATAATAATCAGATATTCAGCAGCTCGCTGTCTTGAGTGTGTTGTAAAGATTCTCCTAGGAATAGGTTTGGCACGAATTCTTGCTTTGCTCTAGCAGGGTAGGCAAAGCCAGGAATCCACAGTGCAGTGTGAATTAAACATAAATACATTTTCACCCAGCCTTTTGATATCCAACCAACAGGTCGACATTACTGCAGCGTGTGGTAACCTTCACCTTAAGATTTGAAGACAGGTATGAAGGTTACCCATCACATTTAACAGACAAGAACTTGGCATTCTCAGACTGGTGAAATCATTAATTTCCAAACAAAAATAAAAAAATCAGTCTGATAAAAACACAAATATAAAACTGGAACAAAACACAAAAATGCTGAAGTAACACAGCAGGTTTGACAGCATCTGTGGGGGGAATAGATAGGTGACGTTTCGGGTCAGGACCCTTCTTCATAAGAAATGGTACCAGCTCGAAATGTCTATCCATTCCCTCCACAGATGGTACCCGACTCGTTGAGTTACTCCAGTACTTTGTGTTTTGCCCAAGATTACAGCACCTGCAGTTCCTTGTCTTTCCAAATATAAAACTCGCCTCTGCAAAAGGGGCTCATGAATTTGCCAAGATTACTGCAAGAACTTAGCAAAAGGGGCTCATGAATTTGCCAAGATCACTGCAAGAACTTAAACTTAGTTGGGCTTCTGACCGGTCCTTCAATAACCTGCGGTGTTGTCCGATTCATCACTACTCCCGTGAGGACATTAGACTTATCTATGGTTCAGTGTAGTTTATTGTCATGTGTACTGAGGTACAGTGAAAAGATTGTGCTGCGTGCTATCCAGTCAGCGGAAAGACAATACATAATTACAATTGATCCATTTACAGTGTACAGAGAGATTTAAGATTGAAACGTGATTATAGATCTAGTTAGAAACATAGAAACATAGAAATTAGGTGCAGGAGTAGGCCATTCAGCCCTTCGAGCCTGCACCGCCATTCAATATGATCATGGCTGATCATCCAACTCAGTATCCCGTACCTGCCTTCTCTCCATACCCTCTGATCCCCTTAGCCACAAGGGCCACATCCAACTCACTCTTAAATATAGCCAATGAACTGGCCTCAACTACCCTCTGTGGCAGAGAGTTCCAGAGACTCACCACTCTCTGTGTGAAAAAAGTCTTTCTCATCTCGGTCTTAAAGGATTTCCCCCTTATCCTTAAGCTGTGACCCCTTGTCCTGGACTTCCCCAACATCGGGAACAATCTTCCTGTATCTAGCCTGTCCAACCCCTTAAGTTATGTGGCTAGCACCCAAATAGTCGCCTGGGTTGGGCGTCATCGTGGAAGCATCTATGGAACTACAATGCTGTGAACTATATTCTGCACTCTGTATCTTCACCTTTGCTCTACCTATTGTAATATAATAGTTCAGGTGAATCCTTTCTGCAACCTCTCCAGTGCCTTCACCTTTCATAAAGTGAGGCACCAGAACTGAACACAATATTCCAGCTCTGAATTAACCAGTTTTCTACAACATACTCGAGGCAATCGGCATCAACATGATGACTGCGCTGAGATTAAAATAATTAACATGTTTGCCCAACAACATTTTCTGTTAAGATTTTTTAATGCAATATTAACTGGGAAAGCACTTTGAACAAAGGTTTTTAAACTTTAATGGATACAGGGTTGGTCTCAAGTCTGCCAGACTTAAGCAGCAAATTTCAATCCAATTAAAATGCTTAGTGCATTGTGCTGATCTTTCTATTCTTTACTTAGATCTGCAAGACAGCATGAATTATCAGAAGCTAGTAGCCTCTGGAATTTCATTTATCCCTCTTTTAAAAAAAGATACAGAAGAGAAGACCCTTTCACCCACAAGTCCATGCTGACTACCAAACACCCATTTACACTAAACCTGCACTAATCTCATCCAACTTTATTCTCTCCATGGGTTACACAAAAAGCTGGAGAAACTCAGCGGGTGCAGCAGCATCTAAGGAGCGAAGGAGATAGGCGACGTTTCGGGTCGAGACCCTTCTTCAGACTGGTCAGGGATCAGGGAAACGAGAGATATAGACGGTGATTTGAGAGATAAAGAACAATGAATGAAAGATCTGCAAAAAAGTATCGATGATAAAGGGAACTAGCCATTGTAAGCTGTTTGTGGTGTGAAAATGAGAAGCTAGTGCGACTAGGGTGGGGGAGGGAGACAGATATAGAGGGAATGCCAGGGCCCGAGGGTTGAGGGAGAGGTGGGAAGGGGAGGAGACAGCAAGGGTTAACAGAATTGAGAAAATTCAATGTTCAAGCCCAAAGGATGCAAACTCCCCAAGCGGAATATGAGGTGCTGTTCCTCCAACTTGCGGTGTTGCTCACTCTGGCCATGGAGGAGGCCCAGGACCGAGAGGTCGGATACGGAATGGGAGGGGGAGTTGAAGTGCTGAGCGACCGGGAGGTCGGGTTGGTTTTTGCGGACCGAGCGGAGGTGTTCGGCGAAACGATCGCCAAGCCTCCGCTTGGTCTCACCGATATAGATCATCTGGCATCTGGAGCAGCGGATGCAGTAGATGAGGTTGGAGGAGGTGCAGGTGAACCTCTGTCGGACCTGGAAGGACTGCTTGGGTCCCTGAAAGGAGTGGAGGGGGGAGGTGAAGGGACAAGTGTTGCATTTCTTGCGGTTGCAAGGGAAAGTGCCCGGGGAAGGAGTAGAGCGGGAGGGAGGGAAGAATTGACAAGGGAGTCGCGGAGGGAGCGGTCTTTGCGGAAGGCAGACAGGGGGGAGATGGGAAGATGTGGCGGGTGGAGGGGTCACGTTGGAGGTGGCGAAACTGGCGGAGGACTATCTGTTGTATTTTGCCGGCTGGTGGGGTGAAAGGTGAGGACCAGGGGGACTCTGCCCTGTTTGCGAGTGGGGGAATGGGGAGAGAGTGCAGTGTTGCGTGGTATGGAGGAGACCATGGTGCGAGCCTCATCAATAGTGGGGGAGGGGAATCCCCGTTCTCTGAAGAATGAGGCCATTTGTGATGACCTGGTGTGAAACACCTCATCCTGGGAGCAGATGCGGCGTAGATGAAGGAATTGGGAATAGGGGATGGAGTCCTTACAGGAAGCAGGGTGGAAGGAAGAGTAGTCCAGGTAGCTGTGGGAGTCAGTGGGTTTGTAGTGGATGTCGGTCAGGAGTGTATCACCTGCAATAGAGATTGTGAGGTCAAGGAATGGTAGGGAAATGTCGGAAATGGTCCAAGTGTATTTGAGTGCCGGATGGAAGTTGGTGGTGAAATGAATGAAGTCAGTCAGTTGTGTGTGGGTGCAGGAGGTGACACCAAAGCAGTCATCGATGTAACGGAGGTAGAGGTCGGGGATGGGGCCCTGGTACGCCGAGAACAAGGATTGTTCGACGTACCCAACAAAGAGGCAAGCGTAGCTGGGGCCCATGCGTGTGCCCATAGCTACGCCTTGTGTTTGGAGGAAATGGGAGGAATCGAAAGAGAAGTTATTGAGGGTAAGGACCAACTCCGCTAGGCGGAGGAGGGTGCCAGTGGACGGGTATGGGTTGCTCCTCTGGTCGAGGAAGAATCGGAGGGCTTTGAGACCGTCCTGGTGGGGGATGGAGGTGTAGAGTGACTGGACGTCCATGGTAAAGATGAGAGGATGGGGGCCTGGAGAATGGAATGCACGGAGCCGACGGAGAGTGTCTGAGGTGTCTTGAACATAGGTGGGGAGGGATTTAACAAAGGGGGATAGGATGGCGTCAAGGTATGTGGAAATGTGTTCGGTGGGGCACGAACAGGCAGAGACAATGGGTCTGCCAGGGCAGTCGGGTTTGTGGATTTTGGGGAGAAGGTAAAATCGGGCCGTGCGGGGCTGGGAAACGATGAGGTCGGAGGCTCGGGGGGGTAAGGAGCCGGAGCTGATGAAGTCGGTTATGGTGCTCGAGATGGTGGCCTGGTGTTCGTCAGTGGATTATTCTCTCCATATTGTTATTAATCCCACTCCCCCAGTTACTGCTACTCCCGACACACAAAGTGGAAATTTGCAGGTGCCGATTAATCTACCAACCTTCACACCTTTGGGGTGTGGGAGGAAACCAGAGCACCTGGAGGAAACCTACAGAGTCACATGGAGAACGTGTAAACTCCACGCAAACAGCACCCGAGGTCAGGATTGAAGCCAGGATTCAAATTTAAAATAAAGTTACACCCATCCTCTGGCATTATTTCTCTGCCAATTCTGCCCTGTCTTTGCAGGAGTATGGGCTGATTCTAACTCTGTGTAAACATATTGCCCAAGCTATGAACCAGCACCACTTCCTCCCCACCGATGTGATGGAAGGCATCCATAGTGGCTCATGTAAAGAATGGTGCACAAATCCCCACTTGTATCTCACTCAAGTGACCATTCGTCATGTACTTGTGGCATAACCACCACAGAAGGTAATGCCACCACGCTTGACAACATCATTACACAGGATATGCACATGACACGCAACACGGTGGTGCAGCGGTACAGCTAATGCCTTGCAGCACCAGAGACCCGCGTTCGATCCTGACCACGGGGGCTTGTCTGTACTGAGATGGTACGGTCTCCCCATGACCACGTGGGTTTGTTCAAAGATCTTCGGTTTCATCGCACACTCCAAAGACGTACAAGTTTGTAGGTTAATTGGCTTGGTATAAATTGTCCCTAATGTGTGTAGGTTAGTGTTAGTGTGTGGGGATCACTGATGGGCCGAAGGACCTGTTTCCATGCAGTATCTCAAAACGACACAAAATCACCAAAGTCCATTTCCACCACTTCTCACCATAACATTTTTTTTTCTAGTAATGATGGAACAATAAGCAGGAACTAGGACCAATTTGTTACAGGGGAGGAGAGAAAAACCTTAGTATAGTCCAAGAATAGAACCGCAGATCTTTCCGTCTGTCGAGTCGTTCAGGCTGCCTGATATGTCATTAGAAAGTGCTTCAGACCCTTCATTTAAAAAAGCACGGTGTGCATGATGTCCATCATGGATCAAGTTCTTTGGTATGTTAGACAGCAGTGGAAAGGAAAATAAAATTAGATCACTACCAGTTAAGAATGACAGCTCGAAAGAACAGACAAGTCTCCCAGGTGACTGAACTTTCTCCAGAAGTTCATAAAATGGTGGAGTAAAATTAGGGCATTCGGCCCATGGCTTCTACTCAGCCATTCCGCCATCTACTCAGCCATGATCACAGTGAATGGCGGTGCTGGCTCGAATGGCTGAATGGCTACTCCTGCACCTATTGTCTATTATCGATCTATCTTTACCTCTCAACTCCATTCTCCTGCCTTCTCCCCATAACCTTTGACACTCTTACTAATCAAGATTTCCCAAAGGGTCACAACTTGCCCAGAATTTCCAATGCCAATTCAATTCCAATTCTTTGGCACTAGTATATATTTGTTCTGGATCCTTCTCAGGAACTTGTTTTCGCCCAATCTTTGCGAAGACTTCTGTCGCTGATTTTCCAGCCAACTACAATCCCCGCAGCCCTGTACTTGCAGCCACCTGAAATGCAACACGAGTTCTCACGGATAAACGATTAAATTACTCGCAGGAGCAACAAATTAACTTTCAAGGTGGCTGCAAAAACTGCCAAAAAAAATTCTTGCTATTGAGAGAGTGCAGCGTAGGTTTACAAGGTTAATTTCCGGGATGGCGGGACTGTCATATGCTGAGAGAATGGAGAATTAATGCTTTCAAGAGAGAGCTAGATAGGGCTCTTAAAAATAGCAGAGTCAGGGGATATGGGGAGAAGGCAGGAACGGGGTACTGATTGGGGATGATCAGCCATGATCACATTGAATGGCGGTGCTGGCTCGAAGCGCCAAATGGCCTACTCCTGCACCTATTGTCTATTGTCACGGTGCAGCCAAAATGCGACTAATGGAGTACCGTCACCAGGAGGCAAAGATTGAAGGTTCACATGACCAATGCCACCCACCATGAGTCAATGAATGAAGGAATACTAATGTCAAGCATTGGTGCAGTTTGTATCACACCAGAAGCAATTCCACCCAGAAAAATAAGGAAGTGTGCAAGTGTCAAACAAATGATTAAAGGTCAAATGATATTTACGACTTTACAAATTTCATCGTGTTCAGCACGGAAATTAGGGAAAAAAATAGAAATGAGCACATAGCCACGTCACCTGCTAGCGGCTCGAAATCAAAATGTCTTTTGGAGAGAGTAAATGAAATACATCTTAAACTAAATGATTTACACAAAGCTACATCAAAAAAGTCATCCAGCAAGCCCACACCAGAAGGCTGAATGCCAGGAGGAACCTTAAACACTTGAAAACAGTTCACACTTAGAATATTACTTTCCAATGAAACCACTTGTGCCTGTGGCCTTATGGTGCAAAGACGTTTCTACGATGCACCAAATTGTCTATCCAGCAAACAGAAAGATTTCTTCATGACTGGAATTATGCCTGCCCTGTTAAAGACAGCAAGTGGATACAGATTGCAAAGGTTTGTCCCAACAGAAGCCTTTTAGCCACCATGTTTATATCTCTCTAAAAATAAAGTTTTCTCACTAAGGATCAAAAGAGAGGGTCTGGATATTTGGTATAAGGTAGAAATAATCATTTGACCTTAATAAAAAAGTGAATAGCACCTTGCTTGCCACTGCACACAATGTCCTGGAGATAATTGGGAACCACCATTACTTTGTAGACGTCATGCTTGTGCTGCTAGTTCTCGGGGCGCTTGGACGGTATTTGTAATCATGAGAAAGATGGCCCCGCCCAGAATTAAATGCCACTGCATAAAAGAAAACAGAAATAAAGACCAGCTCATCAAATTCACAGATACAAATGGCACACAGGGTTAGGCAATAGACAAGCAACATCGACCGGTTGGTTCACAATTTTAGGGATGTCCTTTGTTTTCCGCTTATTGTGTGTCAAGAACATTTCAAGCCATTCCTTTGTATATTTTGCAGATCGGACTACAGTAGTTCCATTAATGCAGGTGGTCGTGTGAACCCCATGATATCACAGAACATCTCCACGTCATTGCACAAGGGCCTGTTCCTTCTCTCCCTTTCCAAATGTTGTTCTTGTCTTGCTATGGTGTGTGTTGACAGTAGGGTCACCATCTACTACCTTGCACATACATATGTGCACCCAGGCCACAGCTGTTGGTGGGCTGACCTACTACAGAGGGAATGTACTGACAAACCCTATTTGTCTCACTCATAATTAACGCTACTGGATTCACCAAACAGTAAGTCATGCGGTGGATTCTCTACCCAAGGGAGAATTATTGAATTGCTAACCTTTTATTTGTAGATGCTGTTTTAATGAGCATCCCTGCAGCATTGTCTGACACATTAGCAAACTCAATGTAGCATTTATTTCAAGAGGGCTGGTTTGCAAAAACGGGGATGTAATGCTGAAGCTCTATAAGGTGAGGCCGCATTTGGAATATTGTGAGCAGTTTTGGCCACCATATCTGAGGAAGGATGAGCTGGCTCTGGAGAGGGTCCAGAGGAGGTTTACAAGAATTATCCCAGGAATGAGTAGGTTAACCTAAGATGAGCATTTGTCGGCACTTGGCCTGTACTCACTTGAGTTTAGAAGAATGGGGGGGGGGGGGGGGGCTCATTGAAACATACAGAATAGTGAAAGGCTTGGATAGAATGGATGTGAAGAGGATGTTTCCACTAGTGGGAGAGTCTAGGGCTAGAGGTCACAGCAGAAGAATTAAAGGATGTTTTATTAGGAAGATGGGGATAAATTTATTTAGTCAGAGGGTGGTGAATCTGTGGAATTCTGTGCCACAGAAGGCTGTAGAGGCCAAGTCAGTTGATATTTTTAAGGCAGAGAGAGAGAGAGAGAGAGAGAGATTTTTGATCAGTACAGGTGTCAGAGGTTATGGGGAGAAGGCAAGAGAATGGGGTTAGGAGGGAGAGATAGATCAGCCATGATTGACAATAGACAATAGGTGCAGGAGTAGGTCATTTGGCCCTTTGAGCCAGCACCGCCATTCACTGTGATCATGGCTGATCATCCACATTCAGTACCCCGTTCCTGCCTTCTCCCCATATACCCTGACTCCGCTATTTTTAAGAGCCCTATCTAGCTCTCTCTTGAAAGCATCCAGAGAACCGGCCTCCACGGCAGAGAATTCCACAGACTCACCACTCTCTGTGAGAAGAAGTCTTTCTTCGTCTCTGTTCTAAATGGCCTACCCCTTATTCTTAAACTGTGGCCCCTGGTTATGGACTCCCCCAACATCTGGAACATGTTTCTTGCCTCTAGCATGTCCAATCCCTTAATAATCTTAAATGTTTCAATAAGATCTCCGCTCATCCTTCTAAATGGTGGAGTAGACTTGATGGGCCAAATGGTCTAATTCTACTCCTATCTCTTATGACAATATGCACAAACTGCAATAGTTGTCTTGTTCAGGTAGTGAAATAAATTCCATTATCACTTTTCAAGTCATGAGGATCAATCACAGGAGATGGACCTCTATTGATCCATGCCATTTTACCATGAAAAACAACGCTGCTGCAGTAAACACAAGTTCAACCTCCAAACCAGACATGATAGCCACAACGACATTTGCATCTTGCTTAATGTAGCATGACAGGAATTCAGCGGGGAACATGTTAACCATTTACACTGCATCACTAATTGTAACTTTAATGCTGCAGTATTTATCAAACTGAATATCAACAATGAATCTAGGTTTCTTTCCACATTCTCAATTTTCATAATCCATAGTCTGAAAAAGGGTTCCGACATCAGGCCATAGTGCTGCCATAAGCGCACAGAAGCCCGAGCTGTCAATTGTGGTTCATACGTTGCTCTACGGGTCATTTAATATCTGTGGGTCGATTATACTACTTCCCTTTTCTCCAGACATCTGACGTGCTGAGTTACTCCAGCTTTTTGTCTCTTTCCCAGACTGCTCAGAGTCACACAGCCCATCGTCCCAACTCGACAATGCTGATCGAGATGCCTCATCTACACTTCTCCGACCTAACTTCGTTTGGCCTGTATCGCTCTAAACCTTTCCTATCCACGAACCTGTGCAAAATCCTTTTAAATGCTTTTATAGTACCTTCCTGAACTATCCCCTCTGGCAGCTCATTCCATATTATCACCACCCACTGTGTGAAAACGTTACTATTAAATCTTTCCCCCTCAGCTTAAACAACTTCTCAACATGGCATTGAACGACGCAGGCCAAGCAAGATGGCGGCTTGATCCTAGTCCGCGCTGACTTAGCTGATTCACAGCTGGGACGCTGGGAGTGAGCACCAGATAAACTCATCACCCTTGGGTGCGAGGACAAAGTTTGCACCACATTGCTTGGCCCCAGTCCATGGAACAATGGGCTTGATGTAGATTCACTATTAATCTAATCAAGAGGGACAGGGGTGACAGCAATTTGGTAGATGTATCTCAGCTCGAGTGGACACCTTCAGAAGTGAATGACAAACAAAATAATTCTCTAACCATTTATTTGATCAAAGATTACTGAAAATAAGAACAACTCTGATGGAATATCGCCAAAAATGGATAAAATATTAAAACAATATGTTATAAAAATATATAATGCATGACAACGTGATTAGAACTACAACAGCACTCAAGAGAACAGGATTCCCGAAACTTAATGAACTTCACTAATGCGGTTTAACGCATTATTTGCAGCCGTAAACGTATTACTGCATGGAACATGTTTGTGCTCCATTTAATCGCGTCATCAGATGAATACATTAGTTTCTGGTGAGCAGGTCAGGTCACATTCACTGCAGTAGTCAGCAGTTTGAAACAGCTCAGAACTCTGAGTACAATGAAATCAATGAGTCCTCCCCGCTGACAACTCTTTAAGGACATTCTGCAGTGAATTTGCTTATTTCTGTGTTGAAGGATTCCAGTCACAGAGCCTCCTTGGAATTCCTCATTAAAACATCAGGGTTCTGCTTCTCCTGCTGTTGTGGTTGTCTAATGAGTAAAGTTTACAATGCATGGAGGTCAGAACCCCAGTCAATGCCATCAGCTGCTTGAGGTTGCAACTGGGGCATTATTACTGACCTGGTCCCCAGTACTGGCCAGAACTACATGATATCGGTGGGTAGGCATGGGCACCTGTCCTAGTGAAGAGAATGTTTGAATAGCCAGCTGATGTGCAAGGAAGAAACTGCAATTACTGCTGCCCGCTTCAGAAGAAAGTTAGAGCTGTCAGACGTCTGGTCATCCAGTGTTGTCTGATGAGATGTGAAAGCAGAATGGATTCAGAATCAGATTCAACAGTGATCACTGAGCAAGTGTGCTTTCTTCCCAATAAGTCTTTCACACTCATCAGCTCAGAACTTCTCCTCTCACCCATAAAAATGTCTTTTTTAATCAACAGAGAAAAAGAAGATCACATGCAGGAAATTACATTATTTCATTTTGTATTTGAAGAATGACTTTTTGGACAGTGCATTAAAGAAATGCTGACACCTGCAGAACTGCACTCTGGTGTTGAAAAATCAGCGGCAAAGAGGAACAAGGGGAATAGAAAAGCACGGATGAGGAATCTACAATTCATACAAGAATCCAAACCTGGTAATGAATCCAAGTACAGTTACTAAATCTTTCATTAATTTCAGGCATTAATAACCAAATGAAGTGCCGGCCACTTCAACAAGAGCACAGGCCCAGGAATAGTTCAATTACTAAAAGCAGCCATGCCAAGAAATGGTCTCCAGATGGAGACAGATTTCCATCAAGTTCCTAGTGTCAACTGCTGGATCATTGCCAATTCCCAGACGGTCAGAAGATGCTTCCAGCAGTAATGATAGAAGATGGTGCCATCTATCTACATCTGACCACATTTGCAATGAACTCGCTTGCAGTGATTTTCACTGCAATCAGCACTCAACAGAGAGAGGGATCAGCAAAATTGTTCTGCTAAATATTTTCTCCCACTCATGTTGACCCCATTCAAATTGTTAGACTGTTGTTTTCTCATTTGCATTCATAATTTGCTTCCTCCTGCTCAATAATCTGCAATCCTATCTTGCCTATTTTACTATTAACAGTATGGGTGTTTAATATATTTAATATTTCCTGTTATTGTGCATTAATGGTAGTAACATATTATGATAGCAACACCTCAAAAGGTGCATCAGTGACATCAGAAATAATGAAGCTTGCACTATTCATAACATATGCAAATATTACTTGTTTGAAAGGGGGTGGGTGTGTTAAAAGATGTATTTTTCTACTATTCCCTTTTCTATTCTTTCCTTTTCTAGTTCACAGCTGTCAATTGCCCTTAGCTCACGACAATAGACAATAGGTGCAGGAGTAGGCCATTCGGCCCTTCGAGCCATGGCTGATCATGATCACATGGCTGATTACAGCTCGTTCATAGACATATACAACATAGAAACAGGCCCTTCAGCCCCTCCAGGTCCTTCAATTAATCCCATACTTATCCCTTGATATCCTGCACAAATTGCAATCAATTGCTCCACACCCTATCACTGTCTTACACACAATGGCCACAAACACAAAGCCAAGCCCATGCATAGCAACAGCCACAATCCAAATTCTAATCAGGGTTTAAAATGTTTGTACTATATATTAAAGAGAACTATGTCATAGTATAGATTAATGGAAGGGAAACTTATAGCTTTCTTTGATGCGATTATGGTGTGTTTCATGGCAGGTTAACTGACCGCAGGGTACAATTTAGAAGACGTTGGTTTTTATTTCACCACCATTTCACAGATCTGTTGCACCCTCTGTGCATATTGACAATCTACACACTCTAACCTGTGTTACATAATAAATATCAACCACATATATTGTTTAGGATTTGCTATAGATTAGCAATACTTTGGTAGGATTTAGTTATGGGTGCAGTAATTCTGCTAAATTAAGGCATTCCATTTCACCAATTCTGCTTTTTTGTCCATAAAGAACTTACATATTTTGCGATGAATGACTTCTGCTCCTGTGGGTTTTTTGCTTTCTGAGCCTGTTCATGTTCCAGCCGCTCGATAAATGCTGCAGTCTCCGGCCTACAACACAAGAGGAAGTATTGAATTGATTGAAAGATATAGCATGGAAATTGGCCATTCAGCCCACCAAGTCCTCACTGGCAATCAGTCAATCAATCAAACGAGTTCTAGATTATCCAACTTTCTCATCCACTCCCTTCACATTGACAGCAACTTCCAGCAACCAATTAACCTATGACCATGCATGTCTTTGTGATGTGGGAGGAAACCGGTGCACCCGGATGAAACTCACAGGGTCACAGGGGGAACGTGCAAACTCCACACAGACAACACCCGAGATCAGGATCGAACCTTGGTCTCTGGCACTGCAAGGCAGCGGGTCTACCAGCTGCACCATTATGCCACCAAGTACGTGTATAGCTTGGCAGAAAGCCAAGTTGTTCCATGCTTAGACCTCAGAGACTGTGAAAAGATGATCAATTAAAATTGTGGCCAACAAAAGAGAACATTATTACGGTGTCCTTTTCACTATCAATCACAATAATACTTTATTACCAAGCATGTTTTGCAACATACGAGGAATTCATTTGTCAAGTCAATCATACAAATAAAAAGCAACGGAACAAACACAAAACACATTTTAACATAAATATCCATGACAGTGACTCCCCCACATTCCTCACTGTGATGGAAAGCAAAAAAAAGTTAAATCTCTTCCCTTTTGTCATTTCACGAGTAAACTATTTCAATCTTAACTTTGCCCTTGAAATAACAAAATTGGTTCATGTACATCTGAGCTGCATGTACTAGAAATCTCTAAGATTAGTGATAGTCATGCCACAGATATTGCAGTGTATAGTGGATGTATCCCAGTCCACTGCACAGAGCAGACGCCCACCATCGACGCTGTGTGAAGGAAGGCACCACGGATGCTGATTTATACTGAAGATGGACACAAAGCGGGTCAGGTAGCATCTCTGATGATAACGAGTAGGTGACGTTTTGGGTCGGAACTCTGAAGAAGGGTTCCAACCTGTTCCCTTCACGCTGCCTTGGGGAAACAGCCAACATAATCAAGGTAGACACAAAATGCTGGAGTAACTCAGCGGGTGAGGCAGCATCTCAGGAGAGAAGGAATAGGCGATGTTTCAGCTCAAGACCCTTCTTCAGAATCAAGGACTGCTTTGACCTCCATTGGGCAGGATATAAAATCTTGTCAGCACATACCACCAGACTAAGGAAGAGCTTCTTCCCCTCTGTTCCCCCCCCCCCCCCCCCCCATAAACTACGGTGCAGTCCCGATTTTCCAAACTATCTCATTGCAGTCAGTGGATTTTTTCCATTGAATTGTAATGCTCCAATGCTGTAAAACTATATTCTGCTCTCTTCTATATTTCTATTTGTTTTACCAGCTGTACTTGTATATATTCAGAATGGCTTGATTCATGTACAGTATTAGCTGGTTTAATTCCATAGCACACAAATAAAACAAGCTTTAATTGTCTCTGTGCACGTAGCAATAGTAATACCAAATTAGTCAACATTAACTGGGGTATTTGGCTGCTGTTTACGACCTCAGCAATCCGAGCTATAGAAAGGATCAGAGATATATACTGCCATGTAGGATATCATTTTTCACACACAGAGTTGTGAGTCTGTGGAGTTCTCTGCCTCAGAGGGCGGTGGAGGCAGGTTCTCTGGATACTTTCAAGAGAGAGCAAGATTGGGCTCTTAAAAATAACTTTCCTATTATTAAAGTTTAAAACAAGTGGTACATGAGATGTATTATGTTAATTTAGGTTTATACTACTGTACTGTACATTACTTCTAATAAAAAGGGGAAAAAAAAGTTAAATAAATAAATAAATAGATAAAGATAGCGGAGTCAGGGGATATGGGGAGAAGGCAGGAACGGGGTACTGATTGGGGATGATCAGCCATGATCACATTGAATGGCGGTGCTGGTTCGAAGGGCCGAATGGCCTACTCCTGCACCTATTGTCTATTCTACTCATTGGCTGTGGTTGTAGAACAGCTAGGGTACACAAAATGCTGGAGAAACTCAGCGGGTGCAGCAGCATCCATGGAGCGAAGGAGATAGGCAACGTTTCGGGTCGAAACCCTTCTTCAGACCAGCTATTTGCTTAACCCTCACACTACTGTTCTTTGTGGCTTCATACATAGAATGTATTGTCGATTTTAGCAAATCAGAGGCACAACCAAATATCCTTTAAATGTGATGAAGATTTCTGCCTCTACCGCACAAACAGGCAATGTGCTTCAAACTCAAACGTAGCAGATCAAAAATATTCTCTTCATCTCCTTTCAAATCCTTTGAGCTATTATTTTAAATCTATGCCCCGGGCTATTGATTGCTCTGCCAAGGAAACAGGTCCTTGCTATCTACTCTAAGTCCTTTATAAATGTTATGTATCTCAGATAAATCTTCCTTTAGCTTCCTCTGAACCAAAAGTTAAACAACCCAAACCAGCTAATCTTTCTTCATCACTGCCGGGCAATATCAATAGAGGTTTCACATTTCACATGACATTGAGGCCAATCAGCCAGTTCTCACTGTGATCGTACCCTCCATTTATTCCCCATTGATCTATCTCCTCTGGGATAAAAGAAGGATTCGTGTAAATGGCTGGTTGATGGCTAGCACAGGCTCAGTGGGCTGAAGAGCCTGCTTCCATGCTCTCTCCGTGATTCTATAACTACACTCACTTCTCCTGTCACCCACCTACCACAAGGTCTGACTAGTACTAGTATCAGTCTAAAGAAGGGTCTCAAACCGAAACGTCACCTACTCCATTGCTCCATAGATGCTGCCTCATCCTCTGAGTTTCTCCAACATTTTTGTCTACCTTCGATTTTTCCAGCATCTGCAGTTCTTTCCTAAACACCTACCACAGGGGATCATTTAGAGTGGCCAGCTAATCTAGCAGCTTGTTCTTTGAGATGTGAGAGGAAACACGAGCATCCCGGGGAAGCTCAGGCGGTCACAGGGTGAACCTGCAAACTCCACACCCACAGGACTGATCGTAGGCTGTAGGGTCTGCGAGGGTCAACACTATCTGCTGTGCCACTACCTTTAGGTTCATTATTGTCACATGTACCAAGGTACAATGAAAAGCTTTGCTGTGCTAGCAATCCAACCAGATCAGATGATACTATACATAAGTACAATGGTCAAACTCAAATAAGGTAATAGCCGTTCGTAGGTACTCGGGGCTCTCGTGGACATTTTTCAACATGCTGAAAAAAACTTCACAAGCTTACTGCATTTCCAGAGTACCTGCCGTTTGCGTTACGAGCCGTTAAGAGACGTCCCGAGCTCCGACGTGCTTACCACGAGTTTGATTTTTTTTTAAACTCGGGTGATCTCTTGGGTAAACTCGTATAGTTTTACACATCTTTTCCCCAGTAAAACACCACACTTACTTAAAACTGCACATGGCCACTCAATCAATTTTACTCTCCAAGTGTACCAATTTGCACCAGGATTGACAAGTATTTGTGTCAAATTCACACCCAATGCCACTCATGCTGTGTGAATTAGTTCAACCTGCTCACTCTGCTTACTCTGAACTTGCATATTTTCCATGTTTTATCACCGGACAATTGAGGCATTCACTACTTGAACGAGATTGTCACTGGGAAATGAAACACCAAGCAGACAATATACGCCAAGGAATACTCACGCTGCCGCCAGCACTGGTTGCATGAGGTGCACAGTTGTGTTAAACACTTCCAAATCCACGTCTTCCACCTCAGCTCCATTGCAGGACCCAGGGATAGTTACTATGGAAACACCGATGATATTGCCAGACACATCTGTGTTAACAGTGATCACATCAGAGAGGTGAGACTCAACCAGAGCACACTGAAGAAAGGAAATTAAAATGAAGACACTGAATTAGCAACTGAGCAGTGGAATAATAAAAACATTATGTTACAGATTGTACAGAACATAAACCTTCCATAAAAGGACTTTACACGTGTAACTACAAAGCGCTCGATTTGAATTAAGACATTCAATGACCAAATTGGTTCTTTACAATGCCTTTTCCCACTCCCTTTTCACGTTCGTACCTTTGTCCGCGGACACATGCTGCTGCTGCTCATGCTGTTGCAAAGTTGCCTCCAACCTTTGTCACCTCTACCAAATGACCGATCTGGACTGATGCTGCCAGATGGTATCCACATAATCACACATTTCATCAGGAATTAGGACAGTAAATAGAACACAGACATAGAACAGTACAGCACAGGAACTGGCCCTCCGGCCCACAATGTTTGTGCCAAACATTATGCCATCTTGCTGCACGTGGTCCATATCCCTCTATTCCCTGCACATCCATGTACCTGTCTACAAGCCTCTTATGCCATTATCGTGTCTACCTCCACCACCACCCCGGCAATGCGTTCCAGGCTACCATTCTCCGTGGAATAAAACTGCCACACACATCTACATTAAACTTTCCTCCTCTAACCTTATAGCTATTCCCCCTAATCTTTGACATTTCACGTTGGGAAAAAAATACCAACTTTCGACCCCATCAATGCTTATCATAATTTTATACATTTCTATCAAATCTCCCCTCGTCCTCCAACGTTCCTGTGACAACAATCCAAACAATCTAGAGAAATCATCAACAGGAACTAAAGCCTTGCCTTATTCTGTTTTATTTCTTAAAGGTTTCTGCAATCAAGATGAACATACTACAGATTAGACACTGAGCCATGAACCTTCTACACCTATGTCTTCATGCTGCACATGCTCGTGCTTTTAATCATGAGAGCCTATGAACTTTATTTTTTTAGCCGAATGATCTACTTTTGAAGACTTCGCTGCAATAATCAATCATTAGCAATGTACTTTCGGGGCTGAGACATTCCACGATTCTCCAGGGTCAATATATAATCAGATTCTATTCCATTCTGTTCTCTTGTAGATCAGGTCTATTCTTTATCACCTTGAATCCTCCAGTCGTATCGTCCACAGTAATGGAACATAAACGAGCATCACAGATAGGTTCGGAATCTAATGGGCTCTCCCACTTACGCGATTTTTTCGGCGACTTGCCGGCACCCGTCATAGTCGCAGCAGGTCTCTGAAAATTTTCAACATGTTGAAAATCCAGCGGCGACCAGAAAAAGGTACGACTCTTTGGGCGACTACTCACGACCATACAGACATCATCCCGTGGGACAGCCCCTTAGCTTGCATTCAATCTGACAGTCGTCACCAGGCAATAATGTTGCGTGTGAACAGTTGGCTATTTTCAAAGATCAGAGATAGTATTTTATTAATGTTATTATCTGTGCATTTTGCCAGTCACATCTTGGTGTGTCCTGTTCATACAGTCATTAAGACACCATCTGAGGATGTATTGCTTCTACCCAGAAAATAATGAGGGTTATGAATTAACAATGATGGAATACTTTATCGTGAATGATGTAAATAGTAATGCTACATCAAGCAGTGATGACTGGAGGCACGGCGTTGTCTGGGCCAGATTGACCCCAACATCACCAATCCAATGCCTTCAGGACACTGGGCATATCAGCTCAGACCAAGATCAGCCCGATAAAAAATATCCACGAGTTAAAAAAATGGTCAGGATGAAAGAAATTGCAACTTTTTACTCGTAAGGAGGGCATCGAAATAGATGTGGCAATTCGTAGACATACTCGTAGGAGTTCGTGAACATAGTCGTGGAAGATCGTAGGAGTTCGCAGATTACCATGACCTTGATTTTTTTTTTTAGGTCCTTTAAACTCTGCAGAGGTTTTGAATTAAGTCGTGAAAGTGGGACAGGCCCTTTAGAGGTCGATTTGACTGGATCGCATGACAAACAGGTTTTTCCACTCTTAGTATATGTAACAGTAATAAACTAAATTAAGTTCACGTCCATTATTGTGATCATATTTGTGCATAACAAAGGGCAAAACGTTGCTCAAAATCTGCATCACAACCCATGCAGAATCCGCAGAAAGAGCAGGTGAGTTAATGATTCAAGTGGTCACGCCTTCTTATCAAAGTTTGTTATGAGGGCATAAAAGTGACAAAAGCCCGTGTCTGGGGTTGTGGGGAAAAGGCAGGAGAATGGGGTTATGAGGGAAAAGATAGATAAGCTATGATTGAATGGTTGACTTGATGGGCCGTATGGTCCAATTATGCTCCTAGAACGTATGAAAATCAGCACACCCAAAATACTAATCAAAGGAGTCTTTCCACAGATGTTGTCAGATCAGATCAGTATGGTAACCGGTGCTTTTTTTTTGTGATAGTACCTCTAAAAACTTAAAAACCAGATTGATGCACAGAAGGCAATAGCATCATGTGTACCAGCATCTTTTTGTCTCACAAAAAGTGCCAATATTAACCATGTTATTTTTGTTTGGAGCCACTACATAAGATGAGAAAGACAAAGAGAATGAGTTACTGTCCTGTTCTTGTACTGTTTTATAAAACGTGCTTAATTCCAACCAGCAATTCTTCTCGTTCATAAACGTATATTTGAATTAGCAGGAACAGAGGTAAGTGCACACTGATCAAACTCTCAAAATATTTAATGGCAAGTACATTCAAACATAATTTCCACAGAACCTCTTGGGCAGAGGTAGCTGTGGAGTTGCGTGGCTGTGTTTGGTGATAGGGGTACGTGGGTGTTGGAAGAGATGGTGGTTATGTTGGTGACGCCAAAGTGGACAGAGCGGAAGTGGGACATGCAGCGGGAGATTTTATTAAAGAGCATTTTAGGAGA
This sequence comes from Okamejei kenojei, assembly GCA_035221665.1. Taxonomy (NCBI): domain Eukaryota; kingdom Metazoa; phylum Chordata; class Chondrichthyes; order Rajiformes; family Rajidae; genus Okamejei; species Okamejei kenojei. Next base: position 1,383,985 of record CM069167.1, on the reverse strand, counting down.
AAACAGGAAAATGGGATTGAGATGGAAGGATAAATTGGCCATGATTGAATGGTGGAGTAGACTTGCTGGGCCAAATGGTCTACTTCTGCTTCTATGACTTGTGACCTTCCCAGGTACAGCATCAGCAGGAAGAGGGTGCCAGAGATTGAGGAATATTGATGTAACTGGTGTCTGACCTGCCAGCCATGTCTAGGAGGACCGTGCTACATGGTGTACTTCAGCAATATCAGGTTTAGTATTCACAAAGATCACGATGTATCAGTCAGCATAGAAGTTTGTCTACGAAGCAAATCTTTAATACAAATGGAAAGATCAAACTGTAACTCAAACTAAAAAGTCTTTGCCAAATGATGCAATGAAGGCATTAATATTAGGCTGGTCTAGAGTTTAATAGTTGTAATAGACTAACACTGCAAGCAACACAGCTTAAAGCAGAATTCTGGGACAGTGCAGAGGGAACAAATGGCATCTAACAGATCAGAAGAAACTGGTCCCACATAAGAGATTAGTATACAAACTTAAAGCACACGGTATTGGGGGTTCAGTATTGATGTGGATAGAGAACTGGCTGGCAGACAGGAAGCAAAGGGTAGGAGTAAACGGGTCCTTTTCAGAATGGCAGGCAGTGACTACCGCAAGGCTCAGTGCTGGGACCCCAGCTATTTACAATATATATTAATGATCTGGAAGAGGGAATTGAATGCAACATCTCCATGTTTGCAGATGACACGAAGCAGGGGGGCAGTGATAGCTGTGAGGAGGCTGCTAGGAGGCTGCAAGGTGACTTGGATAGGTTGGGTGAGTGGGCAAATGCATGGCAGATGCAGTATAATGTGGATAAATTTGAGGTTATCCACTTTGGTGGCAAAAACAGGAAAGTAGACTATTATCTGAATGGTGGCCGATTAGGAAAAGGGGAGATGCAACGAGATCTGGGTGTCATGGCACACCAGTCATTGAAAGTAGGCATGCAGGTGCAGCAGGCAGTGAAGAAAGCGAATGTTATGTTGGCATTCATAGCAAAAGGATTTGAGTACAAGAGCAGGGAGGTTCTACTGCAGTTGTACAAGGTCTTGGTGAGGCCGCACCTGGAGTACTGCGTACAGTTTTGGTCTCCTAATCTGTGGAAAGACATTCGTGCCATAGAGGGAGTACAGAGAAGGTTCACCAGAATGATTCCTGGGATGAAAGGACTTCCATATGAAGAAAGACTGGATAGACTCGGCTTTTACTCGCTGGAATTTAGAAGATTGAGGGGGGATCTTATAGAGACTAAATTCTTAAGGGGTTGGACAGGCTAGATGCAGGAAGATTGTTCCCGATGTTGGGGAAGTCCTGAACAAGGGGTCACAGTTTAAGGATAAGGGGGAAGTATTGGCTATATTTAAGAGGGAGTTAGATGTGGACCTTGTGGTAAAGGGATCAGGGGGAATGGAGAGAAGGCAGGTACAGGATACCGAGTTGGAAGATCAGCCATGATCATACTGAATGGCGTTGCAGGCTCGAAGGGTCGAATGGCCTACTCCTGCACCTATTTTCTATGTTTCTATGATCAATATTAAACTAATCCTGGATAGAATAGGCTTACAGGGATATGGGCCAAACGCAGGAAGGTAGATGGGTATCTTGGTCGACATGTACAAGTTGTGCCGAAGGGCCTGTTTCCATGCTGTATGACTCCACGATTAAACCATTACAAGGCTTGTGTTAGACATGTCAGTTCGTTCACACAACTATCTGACATTAGTTAAAGTGAAGTTAGACACCAAATGCTGGAGTAACTCAGCGGGACAGGCAGTAACTCTGGAGCGAAGGAATGGGTTTCGTTTTGGGTCGAGACCCTTCTTCAGACTGAAGAAACGTGACCCATTCCTTCTCTCCAGAGATGCTGTCTGTCCCACTGAGTTACTCCAGCTTTTTGTGTCTACCTTCCATTTTAACCAGCATCTGTAGTTCTTTCTTACACAGTTAAAATGAAGACATCTAATCAAGACAGTTAGCCAAGCATTTCTGCTTATTACCTCTACAATCCCTCCAGTCTGAACGCCATCACTCCCAAAAGGCACACTACATTAGATTTATCATCCTCACCCAAAATCTCAGCCCATTGCCACTACATACAAGCCCAATTGCTACTGTCTGCTATTCCACCCATCATGGGCATTGCTTCCAAGAACATACATCACCAAAGTTCACAAACATAAGTACTTTCTAAGTCAGTTGATTGTGTCGAAAAATATCTTGATCGACGTTCCAGGCTAGGTATTGTAATTGTGGTGGCTCAAACACTAGCCTGGTAGAGAACAGTTAACGCAGCAAGCTATTCAGCGAACACTTCAGCCCAAACGTTGTACTGCCCAGACACAAGAACAACAGAAAAAGCAGGGTGCTTAATAAGATCATGATTGATTTTGTACTTCAGCCCAGTTTCTCTGTATTAAACCCAAGTTCCTTGAAATCTAGACGTCTAACAAGCATAATCTAACGCACCATATATAAAACTCTCAGCCCTGCAGAAAGAACAATTGCAAAGGAGCGAGTGTGGAGTTGATTGCAATACGTGGTCATGCCAGGATCATATTTTACATGGAATCGGAAAGACCAGCAACATGATCTCGAGCAGAGGTGACTATATTAGAAACAGGATGACAGCATCCAGTAAAGATTGCAAGAGCAGCTTTGGTAATTGGTGTTAACTTAGATGCTGTCAATATACAGTGCACGACTAATAAGGCAGTGTGGGAATGATATACAGTAAGTAAATACTAGATGCTATTTGTTAAACATGTGCTTAACTAAATATATCTGGCTGGTAAACAAATACATTACATCAGGGGAAACACGCTGATCTAATCAAATATCATCTAGGGAGAATCTGTCCCGATAGCTCAATTCATAAGGCAATACATCACTGCAGCTCACGTATGCTCGAAGCCAATGACAGAACACTCGTCCCACTGCATCCACACTGACCGGGGGCACCTGTCCACATTCATCGCACCCTCCAGCACTCGCCCCATGGCCTTCCGTGCCCAGGCAATTCAAGCGCTCACCTAGGGACGTCTAATATGCTGTCAGCAATTCTGCTCCTATAACATTTATCAGGCAGTGTATTCCAGGTACTCACCATGCTCTGCATGTAAAAGGTTCACAGTCGGAACCATTTTCCCCAGGGTGGAAAGGTCCAATGCTAGAGGGCATATAGTGACATAAGTTTATTATATGGAGAGTGGTGAGGGCCTGGAACGCGCTGCCAAGAGTGGTGGTGGTGGAGGCAGATACAGTAGTGGCATTTACATAGGCACATGGGTATGCAGGGAATTGAAGGATTTGGATCATGTACAGGCATGGTGTTCGGCACAAACATCATGGGTCGAAGGGCCTATTCCTGCGCTCTGCCATGCTCTGTGTCCCCCTCAAATCACTTTTCCTACATCAATGTCTTCTTCCTTATCTACCTCGGATATGAAGAACAGCTTCCTGCAGCCTAAACTATTTTTCCAATTTTATATTTCTCACCCATGTGGTCTTGGAAGGACTAAACATGCTGGAGTAACTCAGTGGGTCAGGCAGCACTATGGAGAACATGGATAGGTGAAGTTTCGGTTCTGCAGATCCTCGTGTCTACATGTCGTCACTGAACCTTCTCCACTCCAGGAATAACAAGTTCCAGCCTCCCCTATTTCGCCTCATAACTGAAAGGTTCCATTGTAGCAACATCCTGGCATCCGCTCCAATGCCACCACATCGTTGGTGTGGTGTGGCGGCCAGAGCTGCACACATACTCCAGCTGTGGGCTGACCAATGTTTCACAGGCACGGTACCTTGCCCACTTCCACACCCTCAACTCTTTTCAAGAATCAGTGACACAAGCACAGACGCAACAACTCTGCAGTGCCCCATCCAAGTTACTGATGCCTAAAGAAGCTGGTTGTTGGGAGGTTGTTCCACAACAGCAACGTCCACAAATTTGTATCTTCCACAAGCAACCACTAGGTTACGATCTCGAATGGTACTCGATACAACACCCAGGACTTGGAACTAAGGAGCAATCGGTTCAAATGACAGCTTGCTCATCTGGCAATGCTCTGTTGGACTCCAGTAGGGGAATGGGGCAAAATCCTAGTTACTGGTACAACTCTGTCAAATATGATTCAGAACATAAACATACAAAACTCTACAATGAAGATGCTGACAGCAACATTTTGCAGACTGTGCATGTTTTAAAAGGCACTCAAAGGAGATTTATGTCAAAGAGAAAGTTACTAATTCATGTCCATTTGATGTACCAACTCAGTGAGTGATCCTTCTTCACCCGCTGAGTTTCTCCAGCTTTTTGTCTACCTTCGATTTTTCCAGTATTTGCAGTTCTTTCTTCAACATTTGCTGTGCCAGATAACTCTGCAATAGCTGTTTTGCATTTTTAATTTGCATTATCAAAAATTACATTATGCAAGCAATTGCATCAATGGTTAAAGGGATTGTTTCAGACTCTATCATGCGAGTAAAAATAGTCTGAAGAAGGATCCAAACCAGGACGCAGTTTGTCAATTTCCTTCCATTGGTGGTGCTACCAGACCTGCTGAGTTCCTCTAATTTGTTTTTTGATCAAGAATCCAGCATTTACACGAGAAAAGGAATAGGTGACATTCCGTAACAACTCTCCTTCAGACCCAAAAGGTCACCTATCTTTACTCCAGAGATGCTGCCTGACCCGCTGTTACTCCAGCATTATGTGCCTATCGTCAATGTAAAACAGCATCCGCAGTTCTTTCCTACACATCCAGCATTTTAAATCCTTTTTGTCAACATTTTGGATACTTTAAGCATCTCATTATCATACAGCGTGGAAACAGGCCCTTCCACCCAACTTGTCGACATGGCCGATCTACACTAGTCCTACTTGCCCAGTACTTGGCCCATATCCCTCTACACCTGCCCTATCCACGTACCTGTCCAAATGTATCTACAATAGTATCTGCCTCAACTACCTCCTCCGGCAGTCTGTTCCATATAACTATTACTCCGTGTAAAAAAGTTACCCCTCAGGTTCCTATTAAATCTTTCCCCCCTTCACTGTGGCCCATGTCCCCTGGTTCACGATTTCACTATTCTGGGCAAAATTCCCCAACTCCGCATTTACCTCTCTATTCTTCTCATGATTTTGTACACTTTTGTGCACACTATACCCCCCTTAGCCCCCCTGCACTCCAAAAAATAAAGTCCTAGCCTGCTCACCCTCTGCCTATAGCTCAGGCCCTCAAATCCTGACAACATCCTGTAAATCTTCTCTGCACCCGTTCCAGCTTGACAATATCTTTCTTGTAACACGATGCCCAAGGGAACACAATTATCTACAATTCAAATACAAATGTTATCCATGATAACATATTATGTCCTACTATATAGAACGTACAAGAAACTGCAGCTACTGGTTTAATATCTGAGATGCTGCCTGACCTGTTGAGTTACTCTAGCACTTTATGTCCCACCACATGCCCATCTACATCAGCCTCATGGACTTTTAATTGCACCGTTGGCCTTTCCATTTCGCTGCATTCTTAAACAATCTCAACATCTATCAACATTTCCAATTCAAGACTCATTTCATTGTTTCAATGATTTTTCCCGATGATTTTGACTTGCTTCGTCGGCTTGACGACCTGTGAAAATCAAAAAACATGTTGGTGTTGGCAGCTGAGGGTTTGCTGGATCATGGTGGCTCGTGGAGACATCCACTTCTTGTTTATTATTGTACCGTTAGCTCTTTCCTTCTTCGCACCCACATACACACCAAGTGCCTGAACCTGGACTGAGACATACTGGTAATGACACACAGCTCCCACTCATTGTCAGCAAAGCACAGGAGAATTTATTTTTAATTGATCTGTGCTACACAGATAAAACAAAGCAGCAGTGATGTGCTGAACATATAATAAACCATGTGTGGCACTACATGCCTTGGTGCAAAGGATTTATTTTGGTGAGGCTACACATCTATTCATTCCGCTGTGCATTTTAAATTGTAATGATTGGGGCTACTCTTGCTTCAACAGCAAATCAAGTGGCTAATGAAAGTGCAATGTCTAACACTCCCTGGACAGGAATGAACAAGAGCTACAAGAACGACACCAAACTGTTCTGTACCATTTGCGGGACATTTTCTGTTGCTTGCGGTAGTGAAAATCCTTTTGTCATTTAAATGCATACATATTTGCAAGCTCTTGCCAGTAATTTCTAGAATAGGAACCATGAGTCTTCAGTCACTGGACTTTTGGACACAAGTGCTGGCCAGTGTAGACAAAAATGCTGGAAAATGCAACTATGGAGCGAAGGAATAGGTGACGTTTCAGGTCGAGACCCTTCTTTAGACTGACCTGTACTGTACCTGTTCTTGCAGCAAAATCTTGCACAACTCTGTCAAATCTCCTCCCACACTTCCTGAGAACAGCCCCAGCAAATATATTATTTGTATTTTGGTTAAACTGCCAATCCAGAACATTTTCTGATACTTACTATTCGAACAAAGGATGAGACATAATCCAAAGTAGAACTCTCACTGCCTAGTTTTCTTGGGATTCTAATTCGGTACAACCCGTCTGTACCAGCCATATCCTAAACGAAGGAAAGAGAGAAATAGTTATGAATGTCCAAATAAAATCTTGATCAATCACAATATATTCAGATGGGTGGATAGTTGACGAAGTATTGCACTCCTTCAACTGTTCCCACAGGATTTTCGTGTTTTAGTTTTAGAGATACAGCATCAAAACAGGCTCTTCGGACCACCGAGTCCGTGCCGTCCAAAGATTACCAGCACATTAGTTCCATGTTATCCCAATTTATCCAACACACCACAATTTACAGAAGCCAATAATTCTACAAACCCGCACGTCTTTGATATGTGGGAGGAAACTGGAGGCCCGAAGAAAACCCACGCGGTCACGGGAAGAACGTAAAACTCCATACAGACAGAACCCACAGTCAGGATGGAGCCCGGGTCTCTGGAGCTGTAAGGCAGCAACTCTATCGCTGCGCCACTTGCCGCCCTGTAGTGTGTTTCCTGTACAGAGTCTTCAGATTCTCAACACCACCCCAAAATGCTGCTTCTCCACTTTGAACCATGGCCAGGGATTCCCAGTCCGTGGAGATGTTCTTTAAAGAAGCTTTGCGCACATTATTGAATCTTTATCCATGTCTGCCTGGTAATCTCCTCCCGTAATAAAGTTCAGAATAGAGGGTATCTGTTACCGGAGTCTGGCTTTGGTAATATGAACAATGTGGCCAGCCCAATGTAGCTGCCTGTGAGTATCTTGGCCCTTAATGCTGGAGGTAGTGGCCTGGTAAAGGATAAGGTCACGGTTCCCTTGTCCTTCCAGTACATCCAAGGGCACAGTTAATACTATGCTAAGATATATCCTAATGTTGTTCTCTCCCTACTACACTGATACCAAAAGCAAACACACAAACACTGTTACTTTCTGAACCTGAACTTGGAATGCCGATGATTGATAAGTACTGAAAAGAACATAACTTTGTAAATGCACACAAAATCCATCAATCACATCAAATTAACCTCACTAAAATGTTAGAAACCTCACTAGAATTGACAGATATAGCAGATTTATCAACACAAGAACATTTTTAAAACATACATCATGTTTCAAACAACTTTCTGCATAAAACATCTATAAAATCATTCTTAAACATCTGTTAAATAAATGTGGAGAGCAAAATTCTGCATCTTTACTGGTCTTTACTGTATTTTAATAAAGCAGGAAATAATTATCAACATAAGGAACTCAATAATATTTTGGCCGCTGGACACAAGGAACTGTAGATGCTGGAATCTTGAGCATAACGCAAAGTGCTGGAAGAACTCAGTGGATCAGGCAGCATCTGTGGAGGGAATGGACAGATGATGTTTCGGGTCAGGATTCTTCTTTGTTTGAAAAAGCCCTCCGATCTGAAACATCACCTGTCCATTCCCTCCACATATGCTGTCTGACATGCTGAGTTCCTCCAGCATTTGGTGTTTTGCTCAATAATAATAGACTGCTAAATCAAGTCAAGTCAATTTTATTTCTATAGCACATTTAAAAACAACTCTCGTTGACCAAAGTGCTTTACATTAGTGCAGGTACTAACGTGCTACAAACAATAGATCAACAATACATACATAAATACATACATACAGCGCTCCCTCAGAGGACCTCAAGAAAGGCTTGAGAGTAGAAATAAGTTTTAAGTCTAGTGCTAGGTACTTCCCCCCCCTCTGGTGAATGCTATGTTCTTAAATCTTGTGTTTCTCTCCTGAGTGCAGGCCCCGTGGCTGGGAGTCAGGAATCAAGGGATTAAGGGCTTCTGTACCGAATTGGCCAAGCTGCGTCAGGTGACGGGTGACTCATCGGAAGCTTAAATACCAGAATCTCCCAGAATTCTCTCTCTCTTCGTCAACCCTGACTCGTGAGCAGGTTGCTGGTCTGAGCTGCAGGAGGCCTGGCCACATGGCATAGAACTTGGTGTATTATTACCTACATTTGTCAATTAATATTGAATTGGGACAGATAAGGGCTGACCTGAGGGTTTTCATGTATTTTGTTTAAGAGTTATTTCCATTTAGGCAGGTTAGAGACTATAGTTTGACGGCCCATTGCGAGGCTGGCTGGAGCACTGTTATCTTTGTTTATTAGTTTATTCTTGTCCTTCACTGGGTTGTTTGAATCAGGTTTGAGTTTTAATTAAATAAAAGACTAATTTCTTGAACTTGAGCCTGGTTTTTGACTATGTTACGCGGCTCTGAAGTACCTGCATTCGGGAGTCGTAACACTTAAAAGAGTTGATGGAGGGGGCAGTTCTGATGGGAAGAGGGATGCTGTTCCATAGTCTAGGTGCTGCAACTGCAAAAGCGCAGTCGCCCCTGAGCTTATGCCTAGACCGTGGGATAGTCAGTAACCCCAATTCGGCCGATCTGGGGGACCTCGAGGTGTTATGGTGGGTAAGCAGATTTTTGATGTAGGTGGGGGCAAGCCCATGGTCCCTTTTTCGGGTGCCCGTCAGAAGTCTCGCTGCGGTGTTTTGGACCAGTTGCAGGCAGGACAGGGATCATTGGCTGATGCCAGTGTAAAGGGCGTTTCAGTAATCAAGGCGGGAGAAGATAAATGAGTGGATGATCTTTTCGAGGTCGACAAATTGGAGGGATGGTTTTATTTCAGCTAGCAGTGGAAGGAAATGCCTTGCCTTTGAATGACTTGGCCTAAGGGGAGCATATACAGGGAAAAGAGAATGGGGCCTAGGATGGTGCCTTGTGGAATCCAGCAGCAAAGGCTAGCTGGGGAGGAGATAGAGTTGCCTATGTTTGTAGAGGAACTCCAACTTTGAGGTAGGAGACGAACCAGCTCAGGGCAGAGCCATCAATACCAACCCCGTACCAGAGATGGTCAATTAGGATGGTGTGGTCGACTGTATCAAATGCTGCGCTGAGGTCGAGAAGGAGCAGGATTGCACAGTCGCCGGAGTCAATGGTGAGAAGTAGGTCGTTATGTACCTTCAACAAGGCAGACTCTGTGCTGTGGTGGGCCCTGAAACCTGATTGGAAAGTTTCCAGGTTGGTATTTTGGTGTAGGTAAGGAATAAGCAACATAAATTATCTCTTTTTTTTGTAATCGAGCATCTGCAGTTCCTTGCATCCACAGAATAAAAATGTTACTTGCTAGTTTGAAGACACTTCTCCAGCAGTCGCTTCAGGAAGTACAGGAATGTATAATCACTTACTCTGAGTTTGACCCTCTCATCCTCTGTCAGCTGCATCTGAGATAATGTGAGAGAGTTTTCACGGCCTGGTCTCCACAGCAACGTACCTCTTTTTTTGTAACGCACGCTGTCATCTACAATGATAAAACAATCTTTATTGCTCTCTGATGGGCTGTAAACTAAAGGTATCTGAATTTCGTGAAGCATAACTTCAGAATATTGCTCTTGGAGACCGAATAACAATGAGGAGCAACGATGTAGGCTGAAAGTTTAATTACTGCAAACAACTGCTCTCACAGCCCAGGTCAGTCCCCTCGTAGCACACCACGGATGCATTCACTGCTCTGTACAGGAGGCCACATGGTACATCAAGTGCATACTAACTCTTTCAAAAAGCAATTGTTAGTACCACAGCCAGCGCTTCTCCTTATTTACTTTAGACTTTAGAAATACAGCGCGGAAACAATCCCTTCAGCACACCGAGTCCGCACGGACCAGCGATCACCCCGTACACTAGTACTACCCTACACACTTTACAGGGACAATTTAAAATTTACCAAAGCAAATTAACCTACACGTCTTTGGAGTGTGGGAGGGAACCGGAGCACCCGGAGAAATCCCACACGGTCACAGGGAGAATGTACAAACTCCGTACAGACAACACCCGTAGTCAGGATCAAACCCGGGTCTCCTGCGCTGTAAGGCAGCAGCTCTACTGTTGTGCCACCGTGCCGCACCTACCTCGGCAAGTTTCTTTAATCATTCACATATTTATGCAAATTCTCTTCATGGCAGTTTGTGAATCACATCACTCAGCCTATCAGACACTCCTGTCCAATCCTAATCAACTGTCGAAATATTTTTTGCCTCATGTTGCATCCGGTTATTTTACTCATAACTTTATTCTGTGCTCCCTGCTTAATGTACCTATAATCACAGGAAATGTTTGATGCAGACGTTTCCACTGAGATAAGAGTGTCCATATGAAAACCACTGACAATCTTGACCCAATATTCATCATTCAGTCTGAAGAAGGGTTTTGTCCCAAAACGTTGCCTATTTCCTTCGCTCCATAGATGCTTCTGCACCCACTGAGTTTCTCCAGCACTTTTGTCTACCTTCATCATTCTCATCTCCTCTATAAACTTACCAAATTCAAACGAGTGTTCAAGGAGCACAGACACGCCTGCAACCTCAGGATCTAGAACGTCTCCAGGCTGAAAGAGAAGGAAAACAAATTAGTGAGTGTGTGCGTGTGTGCGTGTGCGTGTGCGTGTGTGTGTGTGTGTGTGTGTGTGCGTATTCCTGTCGCAGTGGCACAGCTGGCAGAGCTACTGCCTCCCAGTGCCAGACACCCTGCATTTACATCCTTTGTCCTTTACAGACCATTCCGTACCATTAGACTCCTCTCCAAGGCTGTGACCTCTGGTGGTCCAGCAAAATGGATAATCCACAAAGGCTCTAGAACCTAGGGTGCCAGAAAATCAATTGTGGACCAGTATCGTAAAACAATGAGGATTTCAGCCTCTACCCTCAGGCAATAACTTCCATACACTTAAGACATATTCTGCCTAACTCGGACAGAAAGGAGTTTTCTTGTAAATGAGGAAAACGTGTTTTTCTTTCAACTCTCTGTGATGGAATTTCTTAACTCTGGTATAAATATTTTCAAATTGTACTCAGAGAAGGACATATTTTGTTCACCATTGTGTACAGCATATCTCAAATACCCTAAAACAAGCAATAACTCAATTTTCAAACTGACAATAAAATTGTCAGTTGATTCCTTTTGTCAAAGTAGGGCAGTATTGAGCAAGACGATTTTTTCTTCACTCCCCTGTATCCTTTGTAATTAAGTAAAACCCATAATAGCATGTTATTGATTACTGTAAAGCAAATAAATTCTTCATAGTTAACCTGCCCAGGCTACTCACAATTTTGTACACTTCAATTAAAATTTCCCTCACTCTCCTACACACCAGAGACAATTTACACAGGGCAATTCACCTACAAACCTGTACATCTTTGGAATGTGGGAGGAAACGGGGAAATCGTAGAAAACCCGCAGGTCACAGGGAAAACATGCAAACTCCATACAGACAGCACCGATAGTCAGGATCGAACCGGGGTCTCAGGCGCTGCGAGGCAGCAACTGCGAGTTTATAGAATTGTACAACACAGAAAGACAACTATTTAGCCCCCCTTGTCCATAAGACTGACATCATTCTACTCTCATGCCATTTACCCACATTATGCCCATGCCTCTCAAAGGCAAGGATTGAGTTAGATCGTTTTTTTGTGCTATCAGTTGAAGGATAAATATGAGCTAGGACAACGAGGAAAACTCTCCTGTTTCCTCTCAAACAATGCCACCGCATCATTTAAGTTTATTATAAACTTACACATATAGGATCAGGCCTATTTGGCCCCCAGTGTCAGTACTGAATATGACGGCAAGATAAATGAATCACATCTACCCGCACATCATCTAGTTTAGTTTAGAGATACAATGCGGAAACAGGCCCATCGGGACCGACCAGCGATCCCCGCACATTAACACTATCCTATACACACTGGGGACAATATATACTGAAGGGTAGACACAAAATGCTGAAGTAGCTCAGCGGAACAGGCAGCGTCTCTGGAGAGAAGGAATGAGATGCTGCCTGTCCCGCTGAGTTACTCCAGCATTTTGTGTCTATTTCGATTTAAACCAGCATCTGCAGTTCTTTCCTACACATAGCTAGCACTGAGATAGCTTCTCTGCTGAATAAAAGGATTTTAAAGATGGATATCTAGCTGGAAGCGTTGCAATTAATAGCATCATCGGTGACGCATGGTTTAGACCATAAGACAGAGTAGAGTTAGACCATTCGTACCATTGTCTGCTCCGTCATGTGAGCATGGCTGATCCGTTTTTCACTCAACCCATTCTCCTGCCTTATTTGTAATGCCCTTACAGTTAAGAATCTATCAAACTCCACTTTAATGATACTTATTGACTTGGCCTCCACAGCCATCTGTGGCAATGAATGCCACAGATTCACCACCCTCTGGCTAAAGAAATTCCCCCTCATCTCCTTTCCAAAGATGCATCCTTTTATTCTTAGGCTGTGCCCTCTGGTCCTTTGATTGCAAACAATTTTAAGCATGAATGCAGTGGTCGAGTCATTTATTTTTCTCCAAATGCATTTGAACTGCTAGTCAACCAGAAGTTTCTGATGAGAATAACTGATAGTGATGAATTAAAACATTATACAGTCAGCATATCAGCACCAACATGAAAAAGCATCAAGAGCAATTATCACTACAGTGGTTTACCAACATGCTAAAGATGCTATGTACCAGCACAGTGATAACTCAGTGGGAATAATTATCTCCCAAATTAAAAGTCATCTTAGAGCAACTGATCATATTCACAAATGTATCAAGTAGGTTCACACTTTATATTCAAAGCTGCCTTTCCTTCGAGAGAAATATTTTTGGAATGAATCAAAGTTGAAACATTTCTGTCCACTTCCAGGTACACTCAAATCGCAGCAGTACAGAACAGTACTCTCTCCAAGAGATTATATCTGTCATTAGTGTAGATTTATTGGATAATACTGTGCAGTAAATCACAGGGTGACTGCACAAAGTGTACATTGCGCTACAGCGAAGGCAGAAATGTGCAGTTTTTCAGGAAGCAAATGTGACACTTAATTTTATGTATGTCTTATTCTTCAGCTCTTTTTGTAATCTGGGACAAAATCATTTCAGACAATTTCAATTACGGATTCTACCTCAGAGATCAGTATGCCTAGATTAGGGTATTGAATGATAAAGGGAAAAAAACAACATTCTCAAGGAACAGATACTACAAGAGCTTACACACAAAGACAGGCACAAAAATCTGGAGTAACCCAGCAGGACAGTCAGCATATCTGGAGAGAAGGAATGGGTGACCTATTGGGTCGAGACCCATCTTCTGCAGTTCCTTCCTACACAGGAGTTTACATACTCTTATGTTTTGAATCTACATTTAAATCCAATACAAATTATTTCATTTAAAGGTTGTGCGTTAATTTGGGGCATCGCAGCCTGTTACAGTTGTTTTATTTATTCTTTGATCTGAACATGGGGTTCCCTGGCTGGCCTGGCATTTATTGTTTATCCCTAATTGCCCCTGATGAGCTACTTCTTAAACCACTGCAGCATTTTATGTGAAGGCGCTCCAAGAAATGCACAATTTGACACAGATTTTCATTTCACCCATAAACAAAGTAGCTGGCCGAGGAAAAAAACAAAATGTACAATAGAGCAGTTCCATAAACATGTCAACCAGTAGGCCACATTTTCAAAATAATCAAATTTGTCCAAATGTTATATCATTTTAAAGGTAAAGATGTGAACTATCAAAATATGTAAGTTACAGATACACTGGACCAAGTTCAAGGTCACCAGACTGCTCCGACAGAAGCATTCAAAGACAGCCAATATATTGCCACTCGCATATACTAATTAATTTCTTGTTTTTTTCTAGAAGAAATGAAGTGACTTATGTCACTCACTATGATTGATATAAACAGTATAACCAATGTATCCTTGATCATACATTAAAAAAATGTGAAACTTTAAGTTATGATTTATTACTTATAATATTATATGTACTTTGGTCATGTATGTCCAACACAAAAAAACGTGATTTTTTAATTTTACAAAAAGACAAAGAACCCAATTAACTGCACGGTCTCAATGCAAAGCAAGTTTTAGATCCTCTGCAAAGACTACAAAGATTTATTTAATTATCTCTAATTAAGGAAAAAATGTGTGGTCGGACGTACACTTTTTTTGTAAGTCCGACATCATATATTCATGTACGTCCGACACGGCATTTATAATGAATAAGTTTCTGCCATAATAATGTGCCTTAAGGCCTTGTAATCACAGCACAATATCTCTGCATCATTATGTGTGTAGCACTATTATTAATAAAACTTTGTTTCCAACATAAGTTTACAAAGATCATAATTTTAATCGTGTGAAGTCGTAGTGGGAAAGGAACAGCATCAACGCCAATTACTTTCTACGCAGTTGCAGTTCACAGAAACCCTACCATTGAGATCATGTATATTTCCAAAGATGCGACTGTAGAGAAGAGAGAGAATTTGGAGACATTCATGGCAAACCACAATACCTGTACCAAACACACACAAGATTCATAGTGTGGTACCAGTTGGACAACATCACTTGTTTGTCAGTGACGTGTCCAACAGTAGCGATTACCGGCATGTTCGCATCAGAGAGGTTGAGGATCTCAATGAGTCCCTTGACAGCATGGATGAATCATCTGATGATGAAAGTGATGAATTACAAATACAAATTGGGGACTGGGTGTCGGTTGCCTATCAAGGGGACACTTTCCCCGGTGAAGTCATTGAATTTGGTCCCAATAACACTGATCTCAAGGTCAATGTTATGCATCAAGCAGGTGGGCACTAGAGATGGCCACAACGCTCAGATCAAATGTTCTATTTCAGGAAAGATGTTATCAAAAATATATCTCCACCAGTGGTCGCTGGCAGCAGGGGACATTATATTTTAACTTTCTAATCCCTTTTCTCTAAGGTCCTCCAACCCTTTGTGTGTGAACATGCATGTACAGGATAGCTTAAAAAAAGTATAAAAATACCTTGGTTATCTGTTCACATGTTCCTTTGTGTTTTTGTTTCTAATTCTGAATCATTAAAATAAAAAAAATATTCATTTGTACAATGTGTGAGAGGAACGAAATAATCCATTTGCGAGAATCTTCTGCCATTGTTTGAAGGCATGGCAATTCAGTAAGTCTGTGCTAAAGTTGTTGGATTCAATGTTACCTTTACAGTTGCATTAACAGTATTCAAATTGTACTCCAATAACACAAGATTATATACCAGAACTCATATTTATGAGCAGCTTTATTTTCAATTTAATAATTCTGAAGGGAAAAGATGTTCCAGATCTAATAACATGATCCCAATGCACACTGTACATGAACATCTATTTGTCAAATACATTAAACCCATTTTAATGTAGAAGTGGACTGTAGATTATTTTTTTTCTATGGATGTACAGAAACTTTATTATTTCTTTTATGTAAAGCACTTTGGTTTCAACGCGAGTTGATTTAAACGTGCTATATCATACCTGCCAACTTGTGAGATTGAAAAATCGGAATCCAATTAGTCTGACGTTAGTGAGGGCGGGGCACGTGACGTCAGTAAGGGGCGGGGCAGGTGACGTCAGTAAGGGGCGGGGTACGTGACGTCAGTGAGGGCGGGAAAGTGACCTCAGGGGGGTTACACAAAATGCTCGAGAAACTCAGCGGGTGCAGCAACATCTAAGGAGCGAAGGAGATGGGCGACGTTTCGGGTCGAGACCCTTCTCAGTCTGAAGAAGGGTCTCGACCCAAAACGTCGCCTATCTCCTTCGCTCCTTAGATGCTGCTGCACCCGCTGAGTTTCTCCAGCATTTTGTGTAACCCTCGATTCTCCAGCATCTGCAGTTTCTTCGTCAACTCTCAGTTTGTGAGTGTTGGTGAGGCGGGAACGGGCTGGCCCCGACCCGACCTGACGCGCTCGCGGTCACTCACCGGGCTGACAGTCCCGGCGGCGGCAGCGGCGCTGAGGTGAGGTGACCGGTGAGTGTTGCCCGTCTGGGCCGGACCGGACCATCTCTCCCTGCCCCCTCATCGCCTCTTCCCTGCCCCTGAAGTGATAATGAACGTATTTGGCTTACTACCCCACGGGATGATCGTTGATTTCCCCCTCTCCACCCTCCTCCCCGGTGCCCACCTGACTCGCACCTACTTCTCCCCTGCGCTTCTGAGTCTAGACGCTCCAGCCGTTCCATCCCAATTCCGATTTTTTTGTCTCAATATTCCGAGAAAAAAAATCGGAAAAAAAAACACATAGAAAGTTTCTGTGTGTTTTTTTTTCCGATTTTTTTTCTCGGAATATTGAGACAAAAAATCGGAATTCGGAATTGGGATGGAAAAATCGGAAGAATTCCGCCCAAATCGGAATGGTTGGCAGGTATGCTATATAAATAAAATGTACTTCACTTTACTAAGTGTTATTAAGTATATGGTTAATCGTTACTTTCTTTGTTTAGTGTTTGATGAGGTTTCTTTTGTTTAAGTTTGATATCGTTTGTTGAGTTTTGTGATATTTGTGATATTTGTTGTTGTTCACAGCGCTTAGAAACATAAGGTATTGTATTAAGTGCTTTATAAATGTCATTAATATTAGCAATAAGTAATGTTACCCATGGTGTGTTTCATTTGTCATGTAAAACAAAGTCAAGTAGTTAGTGATGAAATAAGGGCTTAATTACCAACAAAATGTCTGCAACAAATAAACATGTACACATGTACGTCCGGCACAATAGACAATAGGTGCAGGAGGTCCCCAATCAGTACCCTGTTCCTGCCTTCCCCCTATATCCCCTGACTCCACTATTTTTAAGAGCCCTATCTAGTTTTCTCTTGAAAGCATCCAGAGAACCCACTTCCACCGCCCTCCGAGGCAGAGAATTCCACAGACTCACCACTCTCTGTGAGAAAAAGTGTTTCCTCGTCTCCGTTCTAATTGGCTTACTCCTTATTCTTATACTGTGGCCCCTGGTTCTGAACTCCCCCAACATCAGGAACATGTTTCCTGCCTCTAGCGTGTCCAAACCATTAACAATCTTATATGTTTCAATGAGATCCCCTCTCATCTTTCTAAACTCCAGAGTGTACAAGCCCAGCTGCTCCCGAGAATTAACCTTGTAAACCTACGCTGCACTCCCTCAATAGCAAGAATGTCCTTCCTCAAATTAGGGGACCAAAACTGCACACAATACTCCAGGTGTGGTCTCACTAGGGCTCTGTATAACTGCAGAAGGATCTCTTTGCTCCTATATTCGATTCCTATTGATATAAAGGCCAACATGCCATTCGCTTATAAAGGCCAACATGCCAACAACACAACAGTACTGTACGTCCGACATTGTACTTCCGACACAAAGAAAAAACTTAATTATTCATTACTTGAAAGGAGAAATGACACCTTATTCTTGCCATTTCTCATCATTGGACATCTAACTGAAATGGTTATGAGTGATTTTTGAGAAAAAAACAGGTTTCAGTTGAACTTCCAATGTCAGCAAAACGCACTTTTCTGTGTACGTCCGACCACATGGTGTTTTTTAATTAGTACAAGGTCATTATGGTGTTTGTACTATATTTATATCTATAATTGTTTTCTACTCCGTAAATGTCACATATTGGTCAAATAAAAATTCCTTGTTTATAATTATTTTTCCATTGCAACTCATTTAAGTGTCTGAAATGTTCGTCCTAAATTATGGAATTGCCCAGTACAGTGCAGAAGAAAGGTCTCTACCCGATATGTCACCCATTCCTTCTTCTCCAGAGATGCTGACTGTCCTGCTGGGTTAGTCCAGCTTTTTGTACCTGTCTTTGTGTGTAAACTCTTCTAGTATTTAGTCATTGAGAATGTCTGTTTTGTTTACTTATCAACTTGTGAGGCTGAGGTTAAACTGGCTGTCAGAACCGATTTGGTAGTGTTTCTCGGCACCCAATAATTTTGTTGTACAGATGCTTGTTCTGCATGCTACCCAGTCAAATCATACTATACATGAGTACAACAAGCCCTCTTCTGGAACAGCACACAGAGAGTTGGCATAATGCAGCTCCATCTTGCATTCTGAAACGTCCGATCTTGGCCCAAGGAGATCTGCAATTTCTTATTTTCTCATTTCAAGTGGTGACGTCACTGGATGAGTGAAGTACGGGCAGGCCTGGTCCAGCGCAATGCTGTTGGCTTGTCCCGCTGCCGCTCCGTGCATCTGCCGCATGCTGCGCTTGACCCGCTAGCTTGCGCAGCTGCTGCGGGGCCTCCCGGGGCTGCCAGCACCACCACAAACGTGCCGTCTGTCGCCTCCAGCAGCCACTCCTCAGCCTTTGTGCGCCGAGTCCCGCTTTCCGAGCCCATCACAGGGTGCTTCCAAGGGCCCACGAGGCAACGTCTCGTGGACCGATCACAGCCGCTAACTTTACCCTTCATCCTCCACTGCTGCCGTCTTAATCACAAAGACACATCATTGCACATGCTCAGCATCATGGCAGCACTGGATCGAGGAACTATGTGTCGGCCTGACACAGCACGATGCTGTCTATATCACACACCAAAATATTCCCAGACACTAACTTCCAAACTTCAACATCCAAGTGAACTTTCACTGCATGAATAATTCAAGCTGTGCTGTCCAGAGGCAATATAATTATTCCAGCCCCTGCTAATTAATAAACTGGTCTGGTTCATTTTCTAATACTTGTACAGTTAAATGTTCTTGTGGATGAAAATGATGCTGGCAGAGATATTAATTTTTTTTTATAAAGTATCTATTAAGAAAATGGACATCTTACATATCAAACCATAAAACACTTTCAGAATCCAGAAACAGATTTAGTACTCTCATTTGGGCATCTTCCAAACTTTTAGATCAAACCAACATACATCTTGAACACGGACAGAAAAGACTTTGGAAATAAGCCAATTACAGGCAAATGAGATGAGCTCAGATCAGAAACTGGACAACAGACACAAGTTGGGCCGAAGGGCCTGTTTCAATGCCGTGTAACTCTATTACTATCTCTCCACTTTTGCAGGAACGTTGCACTACTTAACCCTAGGTATTAATTAACTTCTGATACCTCACCTTTATACTATTACTTAGGCACAAGTAAAGGACTAGATACCAGTTATAAAGGCTATGATAACAAAATACAACAGTTGAAATTTGTCCTTAAATATGCTCCTCAGTCGTTGAAACAAGGAACTGCAGAAGGCGGTTTTCAAAAGACGACACAAAGTGCCACAGTAACTGAAGAAGGATCTTGACCCAAAATGTCACCTATCCATGTTCTCCAGAGTTGCTGCCTGGCCCCCTGAGTTACTCCTACACTTTGTCTTCTTCTGCTCCTCAGTAGTGTTCATTGACAAGTAGGAAACCACGATGACCCTGCTACTCTTCGTGGTGACCTGAGATGAACCAGCTCTCATGGTTCATCTGTAATTCCAACTGCGTCCAACTCAGCGCAGACCTTATAGGTGCACAGTGTCTCAGTGGATAGTGAACATAACAGGAACGAGAAAGGTGTAGGAAAGAACTTAAATCAAAGGGAGACACAAAATGCTGGAGTAACTCAGCGGAACAGGCAGCATCTCTGGAGAGAAGGAACGGGTGAAACGAGTCCCTTCTTCAGACTGATGTCAGTGGAGTGGACGGGACAGAGATAGAAAGACTGGTGGGAGAACTGGGAAAGGGGAGTGAATAGCGAGAGAGAGAGAGAGGGAAAGCAAGGGCTATTTGAAGTTAGAGAAGTCAATGTTCAAACCGCTGGGGGGTAAGCTACCCAAGCAAAATATGAGGTGCTGTTCCTCCAATTTGCACTGGGCCTCACTCTGACAATGGAGGAGGCCCAGGACAAAAAGGTCGGACTGGGAATGGGAGGGGGAATTAAAGTGCTGAGCAGATAGGTTAAGGCGGACTGAGCAGAGGT
The DNA here is from genome assembly GCA_035221665.1 of Okamejei kenojei. Taxonomy (NCBI): domain Eukaryota; kingdom Metazoa; phylum Chordata; class Chondrichthyes; order Rajiformes; family Rajidae; genus Okamejei; species Okamejei kenojei. Next base: position 1,363,641 of record CM069167.1, on the reverse strand, counting down.
GTTCAGCGAAACAATCGCCAAGCCTGCGCTTGGTCTCGCTGATGTACGGGAGTTGACACCTGGAACAGGAGATGCAGTAGATGAGGTTGGAGGAGGTGCAAGTGAACCTGAAAGGAATGAGAAAGGGACTTATTCTTTAAAATTAATAAATAGTTATCTATCTGTCTACCTATTTATCGACACATACTGAATCTCATAATATTTAAAAGGTTTTTAGATGAGCACTTGAATCACCAAGATAAACAAAGCTGTGAAACAGGAGCTGTTAAATGGAATTAATGTAGATGGGTACTTGATACAGACAGACAGAGGAAAAAAAATAAAGTGCTGGAGTAACCCAGCAAAGTTCAAATGTATTTGTCACATGCACCATAAGGTGCAGTGACATGCAATTTACGCTGGGCATCACTCTCAGGCAGCATCACTGGAGGCAGCATCACTGGAGGACATGCTTCATCTCTGGAGGTGATGCTTCAGGTTGGAACTTCCGACGGTTAGCATTGAAATAATGGGTCACAGGGCCTGTATAATTCTATAACTACATGGTTATTCACATTTCTTCTCTAAAATTAAAGACTGCTCTCAAACAGTACGTGTCAGAATGCAGGGACAGTTGGTATCACACTGAACATCTGTATAACCAAAGTTAACTTCCATACATTGGAATGTATTTTATTTCACTGCTGTATACTGCCTTTACTTCGATTCAACCTCACCCAACACTTATGCCCCAAGAGTATTAACACAATATTTTTAATCTCCTCTAGCTGCGTGACAATACCTCCAAGTATGAATGGATTTGAACCTTGGCCCAAGATGAGGAAGTTCTCAATTGAATGCATCAATCAAAGGCTTGACATTTTTAACTTAATTAAATAGCCATAACTTGAACATAATATTTTATCAGAGGTAAAAATCCAGACCTCATATTAGATTATTTAAGTAAGAGCAATGTTATAATGTATATAAAATATGTATATTATTATGGTAAAGTTTCAAAATTCCTGTCTGTTCCAGTGTAGTATTTAAAGCAATTAAGCATAGACTTCAACAAATAGTCAAATCCTCTTCTACCGGTCCTGTCTACTGCTGATATATCAATCGCTCAAAATGACCAAGATCCTAAATGAAAAATCCAAAGATCGATATTAAAAATAATCTGAAGTGTCAAGGTTGTTAACTTTTGCACAGGAATAGTAGGGAAGGTTTCAGTTTTGTGAATAATTGAAGGATTACTTCAACAATTTAGTTTCAACCTATTATAAAATCTAACACCATACTAGACCGTTTGCGAGCGTTTGTTTTTATAATTTTCACACAGACAAAGAACATCAGTAAGAGCTTCTTCACGTAACAAATGTCCTTTGGCCAAAGCTGGGTTGTGCAGCGCTTCCTACTCATTTAGTGTCCAAGGACTTGGTAGAAAGCAGTGGGATAAAGACAAGGACTTGCCCAAGCTCTCAGGTCCCTTGCGGCCTGCACAGCCTGTAAAGTCAACTCTACTTGACAGGTTATACAGGAAGCTGAGAGCATGAGCTGCAACAGAGATACCTATTGAACAGGATCAGACCCCGTCAGATCCATGGGACTCAAGGAGGACTCCCTCACCTTCCTGGCGACAGAAGTTTCACCGCTGCAGGCCTGTGACTCAGCCTCTGCACGGAGCAGGGTTTGGGGCTCGGGCAGAAGTCAATGTAGGAGCCGGGGCCAGGGATACAGGGGATATTATAGGAGCCGGAGCCGGGAGGGGAGGAGAGGAGGAGTCAGGGGTCAGTTGCAAAACTGGAGTCCTGGGGGCTTCAGTTGGGGGCAGGAGGGTAGAGACAGTGAAGGGGCAGGGGATAGAGACCAGGGTTCAGCAGGCTGAGGGGCAAGGGGATGCAAGGGTTGGGGCAGGAAGCAGGGGGGCAGTGAATGGGGAACAATATAGGTCCCTGTGCTGGATTGCAGATGGTAGAGGCAGGGAGCCGAGGACAGTATAGGGTGCAAGGCTGGGAACAAGGATGGGAGCGAGGGCTGGGAGCGAGGCTGGGAACTAGGGATGGGAACTCGGGATGGGAACTAGGGATGGGAACTAGGGATGGGAACTAGGGATGGGAACTAGGGATGGGAACTAGGGATGGGAACTAGGGATGGGAACTAGGGATGGGAGCAGGGATGGGAACCAGGGATGGGAACTAGGGATGGGAACTAGGGATGGGAACTAGGGATGGGAACTAGGGATGGGAACTAGGGATGGGAACTAGGGATGGGAACTAGGGATGGGAACTAGGGATGGGAACTAGGGATGGGAACTAGGGATGGGAACTAGGGATGGGAACAGGGATGGGAGCAAGGGATGGGAGCAAGGGATGGGAGCAAGGGATGGGAGCAAGGGATGGGAGCAGGGCTGGGAACTAGGGATGGGAACTAGGGATGGGAGCACTGATGGGAGCAAGGATGTGGGGGCGAGGATGGCACAGGGTACATAACTGGAGACGGGGGACAGTACAAGAGGCAGGGTTGAGGCAGGACGCACGGGCCCGGGGACATAGAGGACACGGGCTAGGGGACAGTACAAGGGTCCGGGCCCCGCTGACTGATTGCCGCTGTCCGCCGGGCCGGGCCGCTCCGGCCTTGTCCGTTTCCACAGCGGCGACGTGAACCCCCTCACAGCCCCGCCCGCCCACCCACTGACGGACGGACGGACGGACTCACCCGCCGGGCGTTGCACAGGCCGGCGCCGACGACGCTGAGGAGAAGGAGACCGCTGGCCATCAGCGCGCGGCGCGGCTCCATGGCGGCAGCTGCTGGGGAACTACAACACAATGCACTGTGGGACACGGGCTGACGCATGGTGGGATGCTGGAGGACCAACGGCGCGGCTCCATGGCGGCAGCGGCGGATGGAGAACTACAGCGGGCCACCGGGAACTACAACACAATGCACTGTGGGACACGGGCTGACGCATGGTGGGATGCTGGAGGACCAACGGCGCGGCTCCATGGCGGCAGCGGCGGATGGAGAACTTACAGCGGGCCACCTGGAACTACAACACAATGCACTGTGGGACATGACGTGGTGGGATGCTGGAGGACCAACGGCGCGGCTCCATGGCGGCAGCGGCGGATGGAGAACTTACAGCGGGCCCCCGGGAACTACAACACAATGCACTGTGGGACACGGTGGGATGCTGGAGGACCAACGGCGAGCGGCATGCCGGGATACAGGAGGACTGTCTCAGGTTCAAGATTCAATCAATCAAAATCAATCAAACGAACTTTATTGTCATTTAGAAATACATCGATATCTGCAATTCCAAACAAAATTCCGTTGCATTTGGCTCCCGTGCAACACGGTAATAAGCAGAAGGATAAAATGGATAAAGCTAAAATAGACAATGGTGGCAGCCCATTACATGGCATTCAGGAGTCTGATGGCTGGGAAGAAGCTGTTGCACAACCTTGATGTTCTGCTCCTTATGCTACGATATCTTCTTCCGAGGGCAGCGGAGTGAACAGTCCGTGATGGAGAGTTTTGGGGTCTCCTAATTTGAGGAAGGACATCCTTGTGATTGAGGGGAGTGCAAGTCATTTTTTTCAGCCGAGATTGATCTCTGGGAATGGCGGGACTCCAGTCATATGAGGAAAGACAGAGATTGGTCAAAGACTAGGCTTGTATGGTCACCTGTAGTTTAGAAGGGGATGAGGGGAGGTGAGCTCTTCCCATCCGGCGCAGAAAGTGCATATAAAATTTATTGTTAAAAGGACTGGACAAGGCTAACACAACAGATGTAGGAAAAACAGATTAGTTGTCCATATACCAAATGCTGAGGCGAGTCCAGAACCAGGGGCCACAGTCTTGAAAAAATCTGAGTATGTACATTTAAGAGAAGTCCTATTGAGTCAGTGCAGCTGGATGAGAACTCCCTGTGAGCGGGGTGTCAGCATGAAAGAGCGAAGGAGACTAGGCGTACACTGTAGTTTAGGGTCGAGACCCTTCTTCATATAAAATTATAAAAAGACAAGCTAGATAGGAAAAAAGTTTGTAATTTAAGTAATTTAAGAGAGTTGTGAATTTATGGAATTCCCTGCCACAGAGGGCAGTGGAGGCCAAATCACTGGATGGATTTAAGAGATAGTTAGATAAAACTCTCGGGGCTAGTGGAGTCAAGGGATATGGGGAGAAGGCAGGCACGGGTTATTGATAGGGGACGATCAGCCATGTTCACAATGAATGGCGGTGCTGGCTCGAAGGGCCGAATAGCCGCCTGCACTTATTTTCTATGTTTCTATAGACACATACATGAATAAATAAACAGATAAAGTGCAACGGGCTATTAATGTCCAGAGTTTTGTTTGAGTTGAGTTGAGCCTGATGGTTGTAGGGAAGTAGCTATTCCTGAACCTGGAAGTTGCAGATTTCAGGCTCCTGTAGCTTCTACCTGAGGGCAGCAGGGAGATGAGTGAGTGGCCAGGATGGTGTGGGTCCTTGATAATGCTGGCAGCCTTTTTGAGACAGCGACTGTGATAGATCCCCTCAATGGTGGGGAAGTCAGAGCCGATGATGGACTGGGCAGTGTTTACAACTTTTTGTAGTCTTGTTCGCTCCTGGGCGCTCAAGCTGCCGAACCAAGCCACGGTGCAACCAGTCAGCAAGCTCTCTACTGTGCATCTGTAGAAGTTCGAGAGAGTCCTCCTTGACATACCAACTCTCCGTAATCTTCTCAGGAAGTAGAGGCGCTGATGTGCTTTCTTTATCATTGCATTCGTATTCTCGGACCAGGAGAGATCTTCACAGATGTGCACGCCCAGGAATTTGAAGCTCCTGACCCTCTCCACCATCGACCCATTGATATAAATGGGACTATGGGTCCCCATCCTGCCCCTTCCAAAGTCCACAATCAGTTCCTTGGTTTTGCTGGTGTTGAGGGCCAGGTTATTGTGCTGGCGCCATTTGGTCAGTCAGTCGATCTCACTTCTATACTCTGACTCATCCCCATCAGTGATACATCCCACAACAGTGGTGTCGTCAGCGAACTTGATGATGGTGTTCGCACTATGATCGGCTACGCACTCATGAGTATAGAGTGAGTACAGCAGGGGGCTGAGCACGCAGCCTTGAGGTGCTCCCGTGCTGATTGTTATCGAGGCTGACACATTTCCACCAATATGGACAGACTGTGGTCTGTGAGTGAGGAAGTCGAGGATCCAATTGGAGACTGGAGGGACCGCAGTGATGGACCACAAAGATGGAGGGACCACAGAAATGGTACCACAGATGATGGAGGTTAGTAGGTGGAGGAGGCAGGAGAATTGGGTTAGGAGGGAGAGATAGATAAGCCATGATTTTTGAATGGCAGTGTGTACTTAACCATATAACCATATAACAATTACAGCACGGAAACAGGCCCTCTCGGCCCTTCCAGTCCGTTCCATTTGTTTTCCCCTAGTCCCATCTACCTGCACTCAGACCATAGCCCTCCATTCCCTTCCCGTCCTTGATGGGCCGAATGGTCTAATTTTGCTCCTATCACTTATGAACTTGTGTACCGCAGGTAATGGAGGTCAGTTCAGTCAATTTCAGTTTAGTTTATTGTCACGTGTACCGAGCTACAGTGAAAAGCTTTTGTTGTGTGATAGCCAGTCAGCAAAAAGACAATACATGATTACAATCGATCACAGTACTGGACTGATGGAGGTACCACAGGTGATGGAAGACATTACCTTTCCCCACTGTAATCATGTACGATCTTTCCACTGATTGAATAGCAAGCAACAAAAGCCTCAGTACATGTGACAATAAGCTAAACTAAACTAAATTAAGCCAACCTGCGAGCTATGCATTGTCTGCCAATAGAAAGTTCTTCGACTTTGATAGATGGAAGGAAGGAACAAGCATTTCAAGATATCTCTGAGTGGTGTCATAAGGGCAGCTGCCCCCACATCTACAGTAATAGAAGAGGGTGTGATAAATCCTTTAAAATGTTCATAGAAATCAAACCTTCTTTTGGGTTAACAGTGTGGTGTTACCAAAGGTTCTCTCTTGCAGACGATACAGATGCTAAACATGGATAGGTGACTTTTCAGGTTGAGACCCTTCTTCAAATCTTTAATCATGTTCGATGTGGAGGTCGCTCCCTCATCTCCCCTCTCCCATCAGGCAAGAGGTACAGAAGTGTGAAAACACACACCTCCAGATTAAGGGCGGCATGGTGGCGCAGCGGGTAGAGTTGCTGCCTTGCAGTGCCGGAAACTGGGTTAGATCCCGACTACAGGTGCTGTCTGTATGGAGTTTATACGTTCTCCCCGAGACCTGCGTGGGTTTTCTCCGAGATCTTCGGAGAAACTGCGTGGGTTTCCTCCAACACTCCAAAGACGTCCAAAAACAAAGGTTTGTAGGTTAATTGACTTGTTATAAATGTAAATTGTCCCTAGTGTGTGTAGAATAATGTTAATGTGCGGGGATCGCTGGTCGTAGCGGACTCGGTGGGACGAATGGCCTGTTTCCGTGCTGTATCTCTAAACTAAACTTAACTAAATCATAATTAAGTTCAAAGAAACAGCAGATTGTTTGATGCAGAAACAAAGAATGCAGATGCTGGTGAATGCACAAAACGACACAAAGTGCTGGAGTGACTCAGCGGGTCAAGCAGCATCTCTGGGGAACATGGATAAGTGACGTTTCAGGTCGAGACTCTTCTTCAGTTGTTCCAAAGGAATGAAAATCAGCTGCAAGCCCTTGAATGATTTCATCAACCCCTGAATTTCTGTGGGAAACATTCAAGAGAGGAAGGTTTCCTGAAATGTTTCTGTCTTTTACTTCCAGATAACCCTTCAAGGCACTTCAAGTCCATGTGGATAGTCTGCAACCCAAGGTATGAATTGCAAATTCTCCAGTTTCAAGTAATATCCCCCAACTCCCATCTCTCACCACCCCAATTGCAGAACTCCTTGCCCCTCCGCTGTACATTCATCTCTCTCCTCATCCATCCCTCCCTCGGTTGCTCATCCCTTTCATCACCCCACTCCCTCCTATCCCCTTCCACTCATGTTAATGTGCGGGGTAATTTTCTCACAGAGGGAGAGTCTGTGGAATTCTCAGCCTCAGAGGGCGGTGGAGGCAGGTTCTCTGGATGCTTTCAAGTGAGAGCTAGATAGGGCTCTTAAAAATAGCGGAGTCAGGGGATACGGGGAGAAGGCAGGAATGGGGTACTGATTGGGGATGATCAGCCATGATCACATTGAATGGCGGTGCTGGCCCGAAGGGCCGAATGGCCTACTCCTGCACCTATTGTTCCTCCCCATCCCGCTTTACATTTCATCCTCTTTCCTTATCTAACACCTTCTTGTTTCCATTCCTCCTGCAGCCTATGTCACGTAATCCACCCATCACAAAGGGCGTAGACAGGGTAGACAGTCAGTACTGTTCTCCCAGGGTGGAGATGTCAAAGACTAGAGGGCGTAACGTTAAGGTGAGAGGGGCAAAGTTTAAAGATGTGCAAGGAACTGTTTTTACACAGAGGGGGGTGGGTGCCTGGAACGCGCTGCCAGGGGTGGTGGTGGAGGCAGATACGATAGTGGTGTTTAAGAGGTTTCTGGACAGGCAAATTGATATGTTGTTCAAGAAGGAACTGCAGATGCTGGAAATCGAAGGTAGACAAAAGTGATGGAGAAACTCAGTGGGTGCGGCAGCATCTATGGAGCGAAGGAAATAGGCAACGTTTCGGGCCGAAACCCTTCTTCAGACTGATGTAGGGTGGGGGGAAAAGGAAGAGGAGGACCCAGAGGGCTGAGGGGGAGCTGAGAAGGGGAGGAGACAGCAAGGGCTACCGGAAATTGGAGAAGTCAATGTTCAAGCCACTAGGGTGCAGACTGCCCAAGCGGAATATGAGGTGCTGCTCCTCCAATTTCCGGTGGTGCTCACTCTGGCCATGAAGGAGGCCCAGGACAGAAAGGTCGGATTCGGAATGGGAGGGGGAATTCAAGTGCTAAGCCACTGGGATATCAGGTTGGTTAATGCGGACCGAGCGAAACGATCGCCAAGCCTAGGCTTGGTCTCACCGAAGTAGAGCAACTGACGTCTTGATGGCAAATTGATATGCTGCAAATGGAGAGGTGTGGATCACATGTAGGCAGTTGGCACCAATGGAGATACCTCATTACCAGAAAGCTGCAATGGGGTGATATCGCACATGCAAAAGAGAGTCTATGTTCGATTGTGGGCTGAAGGGCCTGGTCCTGTGCGGTATGTAATAACAAGGGACTGCAGTTGCTGGTTTATACCAAAACGGTTCTGTTCTATGTTCTATAACACATGCTCAATTACTGTATTCACCAATGTAGGAAGGAACTGCAGATGCTGGTTTTCATCATAGATGGACACAAAATGCTGGAGTAACTCAGCAGGTCAGGCAGCATCTCTAGAGAAAGGGCATTGGTGACGTTTCGGGTCGAGACCCTTCTTCAGACTGAGAGGGAAACTCTCCCTGATTAAGTCTGAAGAAGGATCTCAACCTGAAACGTCACCTATGCCTTTTCTCCAGAGATACCGCCTGACCCGCTGAGTTACTCCAGCATTTTGTGTCACTCTTTACTGTATTCAACAGAACATGAATAACCATACAATGTCATTGTGTAATCATTTTATTTTCCCTAAAAATAAATATGGGTGAGATGAACCGAGGGGTACACAGTGGAGAATTGCCGTGTCCATCTCTGGGTAAGGTTGGCGTCACTCCTGTCACTCTTTGCTGCCATGAACACACCGCTGCCATGCATCGAGAAACTGCACTGAAGCTGCCTGTTGGGTCACAAGGTGAGAGAATAATCTTAGGATCATAGAGTTGCTCAGCACAGAAACAGGCCCTTCGGCCCACCATCCCCATGCCTACCATTTTGCCCTTCATCCCACCTGCCCACATTAGGACCTTACCCTTCTCAAGAGTCAAGAGAGTTTATTGTCATGTGTCCCAGATAGGACAATGAAATTCTTGCTTTGTTGCAGCACAACAGAATATGTAAACATAATACAGAACAGGAGGTAAACGTTCAGTGAATATATACCAGAGACCATATATGTACACAATAAATAAACAGATAAAGTGCCTTGCGTCGGAAGGAACTGCAGATGCTGGTTTAAACCAAAGATAGACATAAAATGCTGGAGTAACTCAGCGGGACAGGCAGCATCTCTGGAGAGAAGGAATGGGTTCCATCAGCCATGCTGCCTGTCCCGCTGAGTTGCTCCAGCATTTTATATCTTTCCATGCCTTCTCTGTTTGGTGTCTTTTGAAATGTATCTTACTTGTGGTCATTGTATCTGATTCCAAACTATGACCTCTGGCAGCAATTTCCAAATATTAAGCACTTTCTATGGGGAAACAAAATCCCTTTACATCTCCTACCTCTCACCTTAAACCTATGCCCTCTTGTTTTTGATACCCATACTAAGTGAGAAATATTTTGAATACCTACCCTATCTCTGGCCCTCATAATCGTATTTGATTAGTACGGGTGTCAGTGGTAATGGGGAGAATGCAGGAGAATGTGGTTAGGAGGGAGAGATAGATCAGCCATGACAAAAGATAATAGGTGCAGGAGTAGACCATTTGGCCCTTCGAGCCAGCACCACCTTTCAATGTGATCATGGCTGATCATCCCCAATCAGTACTCTGTTCCTGCCTTCTCCCCATATCCCCTGACTCCGCTATTCTTAAGAACCCTATCTAGCTCATTCTTGAAAGTATCCAGAGAACCGGCCTCCACCGCCCTCTGAGGCAAAGAATTCCACAGACTCATAACTCTCTGTGTGGAAAAGTGTTTCCTCGTCTCCGTTCTAAATGGCTTACCCCTTATTCTTAAATTGTGGCAACTTGTTCTGGACTCCTGAATGTTTCCTACCTATAGAGTGTGAAAACCCTTAATAATCTTACATGTTTCAATAAGATCCCCTCTCATCCTAAACTCCAGAGCGTACAAGCCCAGCCGCTCCATTTTCTCAGCATATGACAGTCACGCCATCCCGGGAATTAATCTTTTAAACCTAGGCTGCACTCCCTCAATAGCAAGAATGGCCTTCCTCAGATGTGGAGACCAAAACTGCACACAAAACTACAGGTGTGGTCATGATTGAATTGTGGAGTAGAATTGATGAGCCGACTTAATTCTCACTTTGTGAACTTAAATTCTTCTTTCAGCTCACTCCTCCGCCTACTTGGCTCCAGGGAAGACGAGGCCTGTCTATCCAAGCACTCTCCACAACTAAAGTCCTCCTGCACTCCAAGGAATAGAGTCCTAGTCTGCCCAGCCTCTCCCTCTAGCTCAGGCCCCGAGTCCTGGTAGCATCCTTGTAAATCCTCTACCAACTCTCTCCAGCCAATCTAGTACATGGCCATCATCAATCAACTCAGCTCCCTGATAGATCAGGCCAGCTATTGACATGTGATCTTCAGTGCAAACATAGAGGGGAAAAAAAATTAAGAATCCATGAATATACAGTCACTGTGAAAGGTGTAAAGAAAGGTAACGTGAAAAGATAGTCTCCACTTACCATACTGCTGCTGCATGGTGAGGAAAGTATCTACTGAGGAACTGCAACAGATAGAGAAACAGAGAATACAGTCACTTCATGTTTTGCTCAATAGACAATAGACAATAGGTGCAGGAGTAGGCCATTCGGCCCTTCGAGCCTGCACCGCCATTCAATGTGATCATGGCTGATCATCCCCATTCAGTACCCCGTTCCTGCCTTCTCCCCATATCCCCTGACTCCGCTATTTTTAAGAGCCCTATCTAGCTCTCTCTTGAAAGCATCCAGGGAACCGGCCTCCACCGCCCTCTGAGGCAGAGAATTCCACGGACTCACCACTCTCTGTGAGAAAAAGTGTTTCCTCGTCTCCGTTCTAAATGGCTTACTCCTTATTCTTAAACCATGGCCCCTGGTTCTGGACTCCCCGAACATCGGGAACATGTTTCCTGCCTCTAGTGTGTCCAAACCCTTAACAATCTTATATGTTCCTAATCTAAATTCACTGTGGCTTTCTTCACTTCTGTCCCAAGGGATGGCATTTCAAAGCTAGCATCCTATGGCGATCAGTCTGGAGAAGGGTCTCGACCTGAAACGTCACCTATTCCTTCGCTCCATAGATGCTGTCTCACCCGCTGAGTTTCTCCAGTATTTTTGTCTACCTTTGATTTTTTCAGCATTTGCATTTCCTTCTTAAACATCCTATGATGTCAAATAGCTTGGAAAAGGGACCTTCACCCAAGTTGTCCATTGAAGCTAGTCCCATTTTGCTTGATCAATGGTGTTTTATCATTAATGTTTTATTATTATTAATGTTTAGTGTTTTCTGAATCATTCGTAACTGTCATTGTGTCATGTTGTTACTTGTGGGCGGAGCACCAAGGCAAATTCCTTGTATGTGAATACTTGGCCAATAAACCTACTTACATTTATTTGTGCTTGGCTCATATCCATCTATTTTCTATGTTTCTATAAGGGATATGGGGAGAAGGCAGGCAGGGGTTATTGATTTGATGACGATCAGCCATGATCACAATGAATAGCGGTGCTGGCTCGAAGGGCTGAATGGCCTCCTCCTGCACCTATTTTCTATGTTTCTATGTAAACCTATCCTATCCATGTATCTGTGTAATTGTCTTTTAAATGTTGTTCTTGCACCTGCCTCAATTACCATCTCTGGCAGCTCGTTCCATACATCCACCACCCTCTGTGTGGAAAAGATTACAGCTCAAGTTTTACAGCCCATTAAATCTTTCCCTTCTCACGTTAAACCTAAGCTCTGTGGTTCTTGATTACTCTACGCTGGGAACAATACTGCATTCGCCCTATCTATTCCCACCCATATTTTATACACCGCTATAAGATCACCCCTTAGCCTCCTGGGCTCCAAAGAATAAAGTCCCAACCTGCACAACCTCTCTCTGTAGCTGTTGCCACTCAAGTCCTGGCAACATCCTTGTACAACGTCTCTGCACTCTTTCCAGCTTAACCTATATGACTATAACCTCACCCACTCTTAATATGCAATCCCAGTGTGTTTAGCAACAGGGGCAACACGGTGGCACAGCGCCAGAGACCCAGGCTCGATCATGACTACAGGTATTGCCTGTGCGGACGTACAGAGTTTGTATGTTCTCCCCGTGACCTGCGTGGTCAGGGGGAGAAGGTACAGACAGCACCGGTAGTCAGGACGGAACCCGAGTCTCTGGCGCTGTGAGGCAGCAACTCTACCTCTGGGTCGCCGTGACTGTGCCTACCTCTCACTTCCAGCTTGCATTCCACCTCATCCTCGCCCAGGTCGTTGATGGCTTTGCAAGTGTAATTCCCACCGTCAAAGCTGCTGGGTTTGCGTATCTGCAAGGTCAGAACGCCCTGGTTGTGTTTCATCAGGAACTTGGGGTCCTCTCCGATCATCACCTTGTTCTTCATCCAGACAATCTTCGGCTGTATTTGGGATAACAAATCGCACTCACTGGTTACTTTTACTTTAGAGATATAGCGCGGAAACAGAGACACAGAGTGGGACACAGAGGAGATGGAGGGAGGGGGAGGTGGGGAGAAAAAGGGGGATAAATGAGGGGGGGGGGGGGGAGAAGAAGGGAGAGTGGGGATAGGGGATGAAGAAGGGAGAGGGTTATGTTGTTAGCAAAAATTGGAGAATTCAATGTCTGTTAAACATCGCAAAGGTGGTATAGTTAAAAACAACCTTCTAAAACCAGACACTCACCTTAGGAAAGCCTCGAACAGAACAGCTCAGCTTTGTCGAGTAACCAGCGACCACAGAGCGATTTACCAGTGGCTGGGTAAATTTTGGTGCGTGGCTAAAGTCATGCTCTTTGTATGGTGGCCGCACGTAGTTCTTGCCTGATGAAACAGGGACGAGTTAGCATCCAACCAGTCACATTTTGCTGGGCCAAAGGGCCTGTTTCCACACTGTATTTCTAAACTAGAAGCTGGGTCATCATTCCATCCAGATGTGGATGGTGTTGGAATGGTCCATGGAGGGGGAGGCAAAGTATCGCGAGGCAAAGTTCCAAGCCATGCCACGTCAGGCAGTGCCCTCAACCATGGTGGCATTTGGGCAATGCCCCAACAACCTGTCACAAGACAGCCAATCCTGACACTTAGTGTGCAGGGAGGATCTGCAGATGCTGGGTTATACCGAAAATAGACAGAAAGTGCTGGAGTAACTCAGCGGGTCAGGCAGCATCTGTGGAGAATGTGGATAGGTGACGTTTCACAGAGTGCTGGAGTAACTCAGCGGGTCAGGCAGCATCTCTGGAGAATGTGGATAGGTGACGTTTCACAGAGTGCTGGAGTAACTCAGCGGGTCAGGCAGCATCTGTGGAGAATGTGGATAGGTGACGTTTCACAGAGTGCTGGAGTAACTCAGCGGGTCAGGCAGCATCTCTGGAGAATGTGGATAGGTGACGTTTCACAGAGTGCTGGAGTAACTCAGCGGGTCAGGCAGCATCTCTGGAGAAAAAGGATGGTGGGTCAGGCGTTTGTGGTCGGAACCCTTCTGACCCTTTCTGTGGAATTCTTTGCCACAGACGGCGGTGGAGGCCAAGTCAGTGTATATATTTAAGGCAGGGAGAGATAGATTCTTGATTAGTATGGGTGTCAAGTTATGGGGAGAAGGCAGGAGAATGGGGTTAGGAGGGAGAGATAGATCAGCCATGATTGAATGGCAGAGTAGACTTGATGGGCTGAATGGCCTAATTCTGCTCCTATCAATTATGATCTTATGACACTTACTTTCTTTCTGGATGAAGGCCGTGTTCTTGGATACATTTGGTTTGTCGCTGAGGCCACAGATGTTCTCACTGAAGACACGGAAGTAGTACTCGTTGCCCATGATGAGGTCAGAGATGGTGCAACTGGGCTTACGGTTGTGCTCGTAAACTGTGAACCATTCCTGCGGGCAAAGGTGGAAATATCTTTATAGTTTGCTCAAACCCTAGACCAGACGCAACTGAGAAGGTGCTCAAAACCTGCACAAGACTATTCTCCTTCCCCGTTTGTGAAGTTGTGCTGGACCTTAGATCCACAAACCCCTTGACCAAATATATATATATTTTATAATTCTTTATTTCGAACAGAATAAAAGAAGAAAAAGCAAGTGTGAAACACCATACAAAACACAAAAAACACAAAACAAGAATATTTATAAATATGTCATAAACAATATCTATATATAAATGAAATTGTACGTGTCCGAAAAGGAGCAGGAAGAAGCCAAAGCTTATTAATTCCCACCCCTTATTCAACTGCTTATAATTATCTTATACAAATTTAGCAACTATATGTACACCATATGTACACCAGCACCTATATCTACACCAAATTATTTACATTTATACACTACTCAAATATTTACAAAGCCAAACCAAAAAAGAGAGAAAAAAAGAAAAAAATAATAAATAGACTTCTACAGCACGGAAACAGGCCATTGGGCCCAACATGTCTATGCTAACCAAATGCCCCATCTAAGCTAGTCCCATCTGGCTGCGTTTGGCCCATAACCCAATGAACATTTCCTAATCATGTGCATCTCCACATGTTGTTTAAATGTTGTTATTGAATCTGCCGCAACTACTTGATCTAGCAGTTGTTATTCCCACCACCATATGCATGATAAAGTTTCCCCTCATGTTCCTATTAAATCTTTCCACCCTCGTCTTAAACCTACTGTATACTGTAAACCTCAAGTTCTTGATTCCCCCACCCTGGGCAAAAGACTCTATCTATTCTCCTAATTATGTTATACACCTCTGTAAGATCATCCCTTACAGCCTCCTGCGCTCCAAGGAATAAAATCCCAGCTTGCATTAATGTCTTGCATTTTCTTGCACAGTTGTTTTTCTTTTTACTGTCTTGCAGAATGTTATGTATAGTTAATGTTTTTTTGTGTTTGTCTCTGTGCCTGCGAGCAAGACTTTCCTTGTACCTGCTCTTCACTATGCTTGTAAATATGGCAATAAGCCCCGCTTCATTTCCTCAGCTGCAGTCTCCCCAGGGTGTTTTATCACTGCTTCAGTGAGGAGCGCAGCTTCGAGGCATCTCGCACCCAGTCAACACCAACCACTCACCATAGTTTTCTTGTCGGCTTTCTGAATCGTGTAGCCAATGATTTCAGAGTTGCCGTCATCCTTCGGTGGTGTCCACTCGATCCCGGCATTGAATCCCCACACGTCTGTGATCTTCAGGGTCTGCGGGGGTTGGGGCTTCTCTAAAAACATTTTAGATAAACGGTTATAAGGCCATAAGGGATAGGAGTAGAATTAGGCCAATCGGCCCATCAAGTCTCCTCCGCTATTCAATCATGGCTGATCTATCTCTCCCTCCTAACCCCATTCTCCTGCCTTCTCCCCATAACCCCTGACACCCGTACTAATCAAGAATCTATCTATCTCTGTCTTAAAAAATATCCACTGATTTGGCTTCCACAGCCTTCTGTGACAAAGAATTCCACAGATTCACCGCCCTCTGACTAAAGAAATTTCTCCTCAGTTCCTTCCTAAAAGAACATCCTTTGATTCTGAGGCTGTGACCTCTGGTCCTAGACTCTCCCAATAGTGGAAACATCCTCTCCACATCCAAAGAAGGGGAACTCAATTAAAACTGTGGCGTCTTTAGAGTCACAGAGCTGTACAGTGCGGAAACAGTCCCTTCGGCCCACCTTGTCCATGCCGATCGTGGGCAGACTGGGCTCGTCTCATCTGCCCGCATTTGGCCCAATTCCCTCTAAACCCTTCCTATCCATAAATATGTCCAAATGCCATTTATGTCGTAATTGTATCCGCTTCTGTAGCTTCTTCCAGGTATGAAATCAGCCAAGTGTGTTTTTCAGCTGCAGGTAATTCAGACTAAACCTCGTGAACCCCCAGAGATTGGTACTCGCACCTTAGATGAATAGGTTGTTGATTCAAGTCCGACTCATGGACTCAAGCGCACAACACTGGCAGAGAGAGTGGTACCCAGTCACCTGTACGCTGTACAGCCTGGTGTGATGTCTTAGCGACCTTAAAACCAGGCCCCATCTGCCCTTCCAAATAGTGAAAGGCCTGGACTGAGTGGATGTGGAGAGGATGTTTCCACTAGTGGGAGAGTCTAGGACCAGAGGGCACAGCCTCAGAATAATAAATCGTACCTTCAGACCCTTTTTAGTCAGAGGGTGGTGAATCTGTGGAGTTCATTGCCACAGACGGCTGTGGAGGCCAAGTCAATGGGCATTTTTAATGTGGAGATTGACAGATTCTTGATTAGTACGGGTGTCAGGGGTTATGGGGAAAAACGCAGGAGAATGGAGTTGAGAGGGAGAGATAGATCAGCCATGAGTGAATGGCGGAGTAGGCTTGATGGGCTGAATGGCCTAAATCTGCTCCTATCACATGAACTGTCAGGGCGATGAGAATGGTGGAAATGAAAGGTGATAATTACATAGAGACCCAGAAGCTGGAACTTTAAACAAAGGGGTGGCACGGTGGCAGAGCTGCCTCACAGCGCCAGAGACCTGGGTTCGATCCTGCCAACCTGTACTGTCTGTACAGATTTTGTAAATTCTCCCAATGACTGCTCCGGTTTTGTCCGGTGTCTCCGGTTTCCTCCTACACTCCAAAGACGTACAGGTTTGTAGGTTAATTGGCTGCTGTAATATTGCCCCTTGTTTCTAGGCTAGAGCTAGTGCACGGGCGATAGGCTGGTCGGAGCCCACACGATGGGCCGAAGGGCCTGTTTCCACGCTGTATCTCAAAGATAAACTGAAAAAAACAAAGTGCTGGAGGAACTCAGTGGGTCACGCACCATCTGTGGAGGGAAACAACAGGTGGCGTTTCGGGTCGGGACCCCTTTGAAAGATTCTACCAACTCTGCCAGCTGCGTTACAGTGCCTGTGTATCAAGGACGCGCCTGTTTGAAGAAGACACCTGAGTTGTATTGGGGACTTGTACAGGATGTCAGCTAGAAGAATGTCAAGAAAGCCGTGTATTTCTCGTATTTTTTGTTTACACTTTCAATGGCAAGGCTTCATTTTGAAATGGAAAAAGGAACCCAATAGTTGGAATCGCAAGAGACTGCAGATGGTGGAATCTGGAGCAAAAGGCAGAGTGCTGGAGGAACTCAGCGGGTCAGGCAGCATCTGTGGAGGCACAGGTATAGTTGATGGTTCTGTCCTCTACCTGAAACATCATCAATTTCTCTCCACCCCACAGATGCTGCTCGACCTGCTGAGGTCCTCCAGCAGGTTGTTTGTTGAACTAAACATTCTTAAGTTCATAGAATTAGGCCATTCGGCCCATCAAATCTACCCCGCCATTTAATCACGGCTGATCTATCTTTGCCCCATTCTCCTGCCTTCTCCCTGTAACCCCTGACACCCGTACTAATCAACAAGATGTCAAACTCTGCCTTGAAAAGTATCCATTGACTTGGCCTCCACAGCCGTATGTGGCAGTGAATTCCACAGATTCACCACGAGGTGATGGTACGACTGAGCTGTCCGAGGCTGTGTGAGATTTCACCACCTGGAAGAGTCCAGGTGTCGTCAGGATGGATCACCTGTCCCGGAACAGACTCGATCTGCCTAGCAAGAAGTACAGAGTTGTGGGCGTAGCCCAGACTATCATGCAAACCAACCTCCACCCCCATTCCCACACTGACCATTCTGTCCTGGGCCTCCTCCATTGTCAGAGTGAGGCCAAATGCAAATTGGAGGAACATAGAAACATAGAAAATAGGTGCAGGAGTAGGCCATTCGGCCCTACGAGCCTGGACCGCCAATGTGATCATGGCTGATCATCCAACTCAGTATCCCGTACCTGCCTTCTCTCCATACCCCCTGATTCCTTTAGCCACAAAGGCCACATCTAATTCCCTCTTAAATATAGCCAATGAACTGCCCAGAATTCCACAGATTCACCACTCTTTGTGTGAAAAATGTTTTTCTCATCTCGGTCCTAAAAGACTTCCCCCTTATCCTTAAACTGTGACCTCTTGTTCTAGACTTCCCCAACATCGGGAACAATCTTCCTGCATCTAGCCTGTTCAACCCCTTAAGAATTTTGTAAGTTTCTGTAAAATCGCCCCTCAATCTTCAGCACCTCATATTTCGCTTGGGCAGCTTACACCCCAGCGGTATGAATTTGATTTCTCTAACTTCAAGTAACCCTTGCATCCTCTTCTCTCTCTCTCTATCTCTCTGTCGCTCCCCCACCCTAGTCATTGTACTAGTTTAACTGTCGTCTTGGTGAGTTTCATTGTCTGTATAACTCGTTATCACCGAGCCTACAGCTAACTATGGAGCATTTCCTTGCAACCATTACTCTTTGGCACATCTTTCGCTCATTTGTTCTCTATCTCTCTATATCACCGTCTCTATCTCTCATATCCCTTCTCCCTCTGACGCTCAGCCTGAAGAAGGGTCTCTACCCGTATTGTTACCAATTCCTTCTCTCCAGAGACGCTGCCTCCAGCGTTTTGTATCTATCTCCCTTCCATCGACTCCACTTCACGCTGCCTCGGCAAGGCCACCAATATAATCAAGGCCCAGTCTCACCCCAGCCACTCCCTCGCCTCTCCCATCATGGCAAGAGATACAGAAGTGTGAAACCGCTCACCACCAGATTCAGGGACAGTTGTTATCTGGAATGTGAACCATCCCGACCTCCTATCTACCTCATTGGAGATGAGGCCTCAGAGAGCGCTGGAGGCCGGTTCGCTGGATACTTTCAAGAGAGAGCTAGATATGGCTCTTAAAGATAGCGGAGTCAGGGGATATGGGGAGAAGGCAGGAACGGGGTACTGATTGGGGATGATCAGCCATGATCACATTGAATGGCGGTGCTGGCTCGAAGGGCCGAATGGCCTACTCCTGCACCTATTGTCTATTGAGACCTTCAAACTATCTTCAGCCGGACTTCACTATACTTTAGCTTGCACTAAACGTTATTCCTTTTGTCCTGTGTCTCCCCAAATGTTCTGAATTCTCCCCATAACCCCCGACACCCGTACTAATCAAGAATCTATCAATCTCTGCCTTAAAAATATACATTGACTTGGGCTCCACAGCCTTCAGTGGCAATGAATTCCACAGATTCACCACCCAATGTCAGTGAGGAGAAAGCATCTTTGCAATGGCAAGGGAGTGTAACCCAAGCAGTAAGCAGATCCCCTCCCCCACTTGCTACGCCAATAAATCACTTGCTGGCTTTTTATGAACTTGACCTTTTGCGTTCCAATATCCTGTAGGTCACATTTTGCCAGGGCCATCGGGAGCTGGAACCTGCCCTTACAAGACCTTCTAAGCTCTCGACTTGTTCCGAAATCTCCTTGTAGGGGGAGCGGGGACGGGTTCCTTGCCTGGCGTCGCACTTTGGGCTCGGTGTGCGGAGAGAGGTTGGAATTACTGACAGATTTCTGTAACGTGATCTTGGCAGTAAGAAAGAACATGAGGAGAGCTGGCAACCAGCGGCCTCTCGGGAGCCAGCACGCTCTGTACACACGGCACAGTATGGCTTTAGCAGATGTGGGGATCAAAACATCTCTGCTCCAGAGACAGCATCTTATCTCAGATTTTAAATAACCAATCATTAAAGATCAAAGGAACCTTCTGATCCTCATGATTTTGTGCTTCCAAATGTTTATCCCAGTATTAGCGTTCCAATTCTCCCGCCCTGAGCCCTGGAAATCCTCCCCTAAACCTCCAGCTTTCCGCCACCTCTTCCGAGTCTCTCCTCAAAATCTACCTTCTGTCTGAATATTCCCATCTTTGACTCGTTTTAACCCGGTGCAATGCCCCTCTATCACCTTGGTGCAAAGGTCCCATACGAACTCAAGTTGTTGTTGCTAATCAGTGACGGATCCGATGTGCCCCAGACAAGCTTGGCGGCACAAGGGCGCAGCAGGTAGAGCTGCTGCCTCACAGCGCCAGAGACACAGGCTCAATCCAATCCTGACCTCAGCTGCTGTCTGTCTGCATGGAGTTTGCACGTTCTCCCTGTGACTGCAAGGATGTCCTCCAGGTGCTCTGATTTCCTCCCACATCCCAAAGGATTTGCAGTTGAATTGCCCTCTGTAATCTGCCTCTGCTCTGCAGGGAGTGGTTGAGAAAGTGGGATAACATAGAACTACTTGGTCGGCGCGGACTCGATGGGCCGAAGGGCCTGTTTCCATGTTGCACCTCGAAACTAAACTAAACTAAACGTGTGTTGAGTATGACACAGAGTGCTGGAGTAACTCAGCGGGTCAGGCAGCATCTGTGGAGAACATGGACAGATTATGTTTCGGGTCGGGACCCCATGTTCTCCAGAGGTGCTGCCTGACCCCCTGAATTACTCCAGCACTCTGTGTCTTTTTTTGTAAACCAGTATTTGCAGTTCCTTGTATCTAAGTGTTGAATGGAGAGAGTTTAACCAAGATAAGCATCAGGAAGTGTGGCGTTGAGAGATGTAAACGATATCAGCCTGGTTGAGTTCTGCAAAATCTTCTCTCTCTGTGCTCCATTCATTGTTCTTTATCTCTCCACATCACCGTTTATATCTCTCGTTTCCCTTACCCCTAACCAGTCTGAAGAAGGGTCTCGACCTGAAACGTCGCCCATTCCTTCTCTCCAGAGATGCTGCCTGTCCCACTGAGTCCCACAGGCATCTTGTGTCTATCTTTGGTTGATGCGAGCTGTGGGCTACGTGACCTGCAGAGGCGAGCATGTGGCCAGGCACTGAAATAGCTCCAACTTTATTTAATCATTGCTCCCCATGTTTGACCTCTCCTCTCGTGTCCTGGCTCCATCCGAGATCTACATTCAATTACTCCATGTAAACAAATCCCTTCTGGCTCCAGCTCTCTGTCTTTGCCCTTTCAATGAAGGAACCTTTCTGTCCTTCGCATGGAGCCAGGTTTCCATGGCCCTTACACGGCAGGTCTTACTGAGTTCCACAACACTCCACCTTCATTGGGACAGCTCAGACTGAAGAAGGACGTGACACCGTCCGTTTTTTAAAAGCAGCTCAGAAGTGATCCCTCTAGGCCATCTTAATTCAATCCTGACCTCAGGTGTTATCCGTGTGGAGTTTCCACGGGCTCAGAATCACACATGTCCCAATAATGTATTGAGAACCACCATTACCCGTCACAGTTTTGGGACCATTTCCACAACAAACTATGGACAATAGACAATAGGTGCAGGAGGAGGCCATTCGGCCCTTCGAGCCAGCACCGCCATTCAATGTGATCATGGCTGATCATCCCCAATCAGTACCCCGTTCCTGCCTTCTCCCCATATCCCCTGACTCCGCTATCTTTAAGAGCCCTATCTAGCCCTCTCTTGAAAGTATCCAGAGAACCGGCCTCCACCGCCCTCTGAGGCAGAGAATTCCACAGACTCACAACTCACAAAGTGTTTCCTCATCTCAGTTCCAAATGGCTTACCCCTTATTCTGAAACTGTGGCCCCTGGTTCTGGACTCCCCCAAAATTGGGAACATATTTCCTGCCTCTAGCGTGTCCAAACCCTTAACAATTTTATGTTTCAATGAGATCCCCTCTCATCCTTCTAAACTCCAGAGTGTACAAGCCCAGCTACCCCATTCTCTCAGCATATGACAGTCCCGCCATCCCGGGAATGTCCCAATAATGTAATGAGAAGCACCATTGGCCGTCACAGTTTTGGGACCATTGGAGATGATGACGATGGGTGAGGACTAACAATGATCTCTCAAATGAGCGAGGATCATTCTAGAACATTCCAAACGGTTCGTAAGGGCCTGTCCCACTTAGGCTGTTTTTTAGGCGACTGTCATAGTTGTAGCAGGCCGCCGAAAAACCGGCGACTGGACCCCCCCTACGACATAAAATGTGAAGAAGGGTTTCGGCCCGAAACGTTCCCCATTTCCTTCGCTCCATAGATGTTGCTGCACCCGCTGAGTTTCTCCAGCACCTTTGTCTACCTTCTGACATAAAATTTGAAATTGTCTACAATAAATCTCTAAAGAATCATCACTTTAACAACAAAAAAACAAAGTCAGCACCAGCGACAACCTACGTCACCTGGCGACAACCTACGACAGCACCTACGTCAGGAAGAGTCAAGCTACGCTCATTGGCGTCAATCCCACTGTCACCAAAAGATTTTCAACATGTTTCCAGAGAAGACCAGAAAGACGCTACGACTCCTTTGGCGACTGAGGAGACGACTCACGACCGTACAGGCAACACCCCGGCGACCATGTGGCGACTGCCTAGTCGCCTGAAAAATAGCCTAAGTGGGACAGGCCCATAAGTTCATAAGTGATCGAAGCAGAATTAGGCCATTCGGCCAATCAAGTCTTATCCACCATTCAATCATGGCTGATCTATCTCTCACTCCTAACCCCATTCTCCTGCCTTCTTCCCATAACCTGACACCCGCACTAATCAAGAATCTATCTATCTCTGCCTTAAATATATCCGCTGACTTGGCCTCCACAGCCTTCTCTGTTGTCCGCAAAGCTTCACAGCTCACTTTCTTGCGACATCTATCGCTGGTCTGTCGACACCAACTTATAATGTCTTTTCAGGCTGGTAATGTTCTCACGCTGCCTCTTACAGCCCTCCATCCCCACACTCTTCTTTCTTATCTCCACCTTCCTTACTAACCTCAGAGATCTTAGACTCTGGGCCACTCGTGGTAGCCACAGCTTTGTATCCAAGGTCCCAAACTCTGGAATTCTCTCCAGCCACTCCCACATCCCAAACCACCCGCTTCTCCTTTCCTTGACTGTTAAAAGATACAGCATGGAAACAGGCCACACTGACCATCGATCACCTGTTCACACTAGTTCTATGTTTTGCCACTTTCACACACACTTGGGCGATATAGAGAGGCCAATGAACCTACAAACCCGCATGTCTTTGGGACCTGGGTCTCTGGCGCTGTAAGGCAGCAACTCTACCACTTCACCACATGTACCAGCCATTTGGCTTTGGGTCTTTCAAAGCCGCTACTTTCACCTTCAAAGCTTGAAGACTTCCATTGCTGTCCAGAAGGAAGGGGCCTTGCCCCGTTAATGCTACTCACCAACAACCCGGATTTTGACAGCGACCGTGTCAATCAGGTTTTCAATCTGAACGCTGAGCTCATACATCCCAGAGTGGCTGCGCTCGGCCCGGCGCACAAAGAAGATGGTGTCCACCTCACTGTTGCGGACACTGGCCTGGCTGGTGTCCAGCGGCTGCCCGTCCTTCTTCCAAGTGACCTGAGGCCGCGGCTTACCCTGAAAGGGTTCAAAGTTCGGGCAGGTCAGTTAAACTCAAGCAGTGAAGTGCGATCATGAATGAGTTCACAAGTGGACAGGGTGGACAAGAAGACTTGATAGGGTGGTCAACAAGGTCAACTCATTGGCCTTGGTCAGTCCGAATATTGAGTGTAGAGTTGGGAGGTCATGTTGCAGTTGTACAAGACGTTGGTGAGGCCACATTTACAGAGTTATGGTCAGTTTTGGTCACCACATTACAGGAAAGATCGTGTCAAGCTGGAAAGTGTGCAGGTAAGATTTACGTTGATGTTAACAGGACTCAAGGGACTGAGCTACAGGGAGAGGTTGAGCAGGCTGCGACTCTATTTCCTGGAGTGCAGGAAGATGAGGGGAGATCTTATAGAGGTGTATAAAATCATGAGAGGATAGATCAGGTAGATGCACAGAGTCTCTTGCCCAGAGTAGGGGAATCGAGAACGAGAGGACACATGTTTAAGGAAAGGGGGGGAAAGATTTAATAGCGACCTGAAGATTCAGATCAGATTCATATTCAAATTTATTGTCATTGTGCAGAGTACAAGTACAGAGACAACAAAATGCAGTTAGCATCTCAGCCAGACGTGCAGACACAGAATAATGGAACAGTAAAATATATATATATGTAGCAGTAGTGCGGTTTTCGGGGGTGGGGGGGGGATCAGTCACTGGGGGAAGTAGTGTCCGAGGGGGAGGGGGGGTGACTGGCAATCACCAAGGTGCAGAGTTAAGTAGGGTAACAGCCACAGGGAAGAAGCTGTTCCTGAACCTGCTGATCCGGCAACGGAGAGACCTGCGCGCCCTTCACAGACATCGCTTGCTCTGGACAGACTCAATGGAGGGGAGTGAGGAACCGGTGATGAGTTGGGCTGAAGGATGACATTTTTGCACAAAGACACACACACACACACACACACACACACACACACACACACACACACACACACACACACAATGAAACACACACAAATGAAACCCACACACACAAATGAAACCCACACACACACACACACACAATGAAACACACACACACACACACACACACACACACACACACACACACACACACACACACACACACACACACACACATGAAACACACACACACACACACAAATGAAACACACACACACACACACAAAATGAAACACAGACACACACACACACACACACACATACACACACACACACACACACACACACAAAGAAACACACACACACACACACACACACACACACACACACACACAAGAGCACGCACGCACACACAGAACAATTAGTCACCTGGAACGGGATCATAATATTTATTTGCTGACCAACTTTCTTGATGTATGTTTGCCTCAGTTTCCGTGGCAGCCAGATTTTGGGGTGTTCTACAAGGCAAAAAGAACATGGGCAGATTAGACACTGACACGTCAGCAGCAACCCGTCTCGATGGTCACACTGGTGGTGGTTGTACATAATTCTCTGGACTCAAGCCCAACCACCATTCTTCACTGCACCATCCAGTTTCTCTGACACAGTTTGCTGTTCTTTACTTGGTTTGGTCTCCTGTGCTTATTCTGACCGTGGACAATACTGACCATGGACAAAACTGACCATACTGACCATGGACAATACTCACCATGGATAGTGAGACCTCATTCAGTCCTGCTTCAGTGGAATTCACACCTAATTCCGGCACAAATATCATAATTGTACCCACTTATACAACTTCCTGTGGCAGCTCATCTCAGATACGGACTTCCCTCTGAGAGAAAAAGTTGTCCCTGAAGCTCTCTTAAATCTCTCCCCTCTCACCTTAAGCCCGTGCCCTCTAGTTTTAGAATCCTCTATCCTGGAAAAAAAAAGACTGTGAGCGTTCACTCTATCCGTGCCCCTCATGATCTTGTACACCTCAATATTAGAAAATAGGTGCAGGAGGAGGCCATTCGGCCCTTCGAGCCAGCACCGTCATTCATTGTGATCATGGCTGATCATCCCCAGTCAATAACCCGTGCCTGCCTTCTCCCCATATCCCTTGACTCCACCAGCCCCTAGAGCTCTATCTAACTCTCTCTTACATCCATCCAGTGATTTGGCCTCCACTGCCCTCTGTGGCAGGGAATTCCACAAATTCACAACTCTCTGGGTGAAAATGTTTTTTCTCGCCTCAGTCTTAAATTACCTCCCCTTTATTCTAAGAATTATGCTCCCTCTTAAATCGGGAGAGATTTAAGAGGGAGCATAATTAAGCTCTCACCTTAAGCTGTGCCCTCTAGTTTTAGAATCCTCTATCCTGGAAAAAAAAGACTGTGAGCGTTCACTCTATCCGTGCCCCTCATGATCTTGTACACCTCAATAAGGTCACCCCTCAGCCTCCTACGCTCCAAAGAATAAAGTCCCAGCTGGTCCAAACTCTCCCTGTAACTCAAATCCCACATAACATCCTGGTGAATCTCGTCTGCAACCCTTCCAATTTATTTTCCAACTTAAGATTATTCCCAGCTGAACTATCCTAGTCCTGAGCTCCCATCTACCTCCTTTGACACCCTCAGACTATCTTCGATCGGACTTCACCTTGCATTAAACATTATTCCCTTTATCCTGTATCTGTACACTGTGGACAGCTCGATTGTAATCATGTGTTGTCTTTCCGCTGACTGGTTAGCACGCAACAAAAGCTTTTCACTGTACCTCGGTACACGTGACAATAAACTAGACTCAGCTCAAACTCGGGGTGGGAGATTGCAACCTTCACGTGGGTCCGCCCTGTTTCGACTAATGCAATCAACTCGACGTGCACAAACGGAAGATCAAATAGAACAAGTTGTCCAACAACTTTAGGCTGTGCACGCCACACGAAAGATGAGGAAGAAGCTCAAACTCAAGTTAGCAAAATTGGTGAGTGAGTCACACGGTATGTTAACCTCCTATGTGGAGTGTAGAGATACAGCATAGAAACAGGCCCTTCAGCCCACCATGTCCATGCTGACACTCGATCACCTGTTCACACCAGTTCCATGTTAATCACACTTTCTCATCCACTCCCTACACACTAGGGGCAATATACAGAGGGACAGTTAACTTACACATGACAATAAACAAAACTAAACTGATGGCATCCTTCCCATAGCTGAGCGACCAGACACGACGCCCACCATCTCTACTGCCATAGCTGCAGCCACAAGACAAGACAGGGGACCAACATTAGGTCCCAGACCCAAACCTTCTCTGGGAACAATGGTGGACCCGGCATGGGGGGGGGGGGGGGGGGCGGCACCATGAGACAGGAGAACAATGGAGGACCCGGCGTGGGGGACCGCCGTGAGGAACGGGGGGGGGGGGGGAGAAAAATGGTGGTCGCCGTGTGGATGCTTTGTAACTTTGTCGGTGCCCTTTCTGTAGCGACTCTTTGCATACCTTGGGTACGTACGTAATACAAAGAATAGCACTGTGACTTGTCACGTGTGACATAGGTATTCATTCATTCATCATTCATCAATTTATATTTCATTCTTCATTCTTCATTCATCATTCATTCATTCAGAAGGTTGATGGCATTGAGCGCATGGAAGCATCTCAGTGCAAGCTCATCCCTGGCTGTTACACCATCTTGGCTTGAGATGGGGGAGGTGTCCACCTGATCTTCGTCCTCCCACCACCCATGCAGTTGTACGGCTGCTGATTCCACTTACGGACAATCTCACGGATAGTGACCGGCTGGCCGAGCATGGCAGGTGGGCTCTTCCCAGCGATGTTCACAGCCCGCACACGGAAGTTAATCTTCTCTCCGGTGGGAAGGTCCTTGACTGTGTATCCCAGACGCTCCACCAGTACAGTGTTGGCTACAGTCCACTCATCGGCTACAAGGAAGCAGAGGGTCGAAGGTGAACACAAGAGCGCTGCTCACACTCACACTGGAAGCAGGCCGACGTTTGGTTCAACGGGATTATGGAAGAGGCTAGACTGATCGACTGAAAGATACAGCATGGAAACAGGCCCTTCGGCCCAACGAGTCCACTGCAAACTGATCACACCTGATCTGGGACAGTTGCTTTCCCACTGTTATCAGGCAACAGGAACCATCTTACCGCAAGTAGAGAGCAGTCCTGAACTACTATCTACCTCTTTGATGGGATTTTACTGGCTTTACCTTGCACTAAACGTTATTCCCTTATCCTGTATCTGTACACTGTGAATGGATCGATTGTAATCATGTATTATTTTTCTGCTGACTGGATAGCACGCAACAAAAGCTTTTCACTGAATCTTGGTACACGTGACAATGAAACTAAACTGAAACTTGTGGATGGACAATGGTCTCCAGAGGAAAGTTCTCTGCTAGTGAACATTTGTCCTTCGTCGAACACTAGCCATGAAATCCACCTTGGAGAAAGATGCTATTCTGTACTGAAGAAATACACAAACCTTCACTCATTATCTGGTTGGACCGTATATTGGCCCCGATGCAGAAGTGCCCATTTCACGGGGCTGGAAACTGGACGTATCCTGAGCTAATTCTGCTACCACCATCATCTATTGCGACAAGCGAATTTCTCGACAATCAGTTTTAACGATATATAAAGGCCAATATCTCTAAATTAAAGCAAACTAAACTAAATTAAAGTGTCTTTTCAATGCTGTTAAAAACCTGCCTCGACTACCTCCTCTGGCAGCTCGCTGCATAAACCCACCAGAGAGTGAGTGGCCAGTTGCAAGTTAAGCCAGTTAAATCCTCATTTAAGCTCCTCCCTGAGATAATGGAAGCTATCAACGGCGTGGTACTTACAGCCTTCCTTTGCATATTCAATCAGGTAGCCATCCAGCCCCCCGGGGCCGATCTTCTCGGGCATCCTCCACTTCAGTGTGGTGGTGGTATCCGTGACATCATCAACGATCAAGTGTGTCGGCTCGCTGGTGGTACCTGGACATGTGAAAGCAACGATCAGGGTCAGGGAGACGCGAGGGACTGCAGCTGCTGACATCGAGTGCCCACGTCTTTGCAGAGTGTGGATTCGCAAAGATCAATATCAGTATCAGTTTTATTCGTCACTTGCACATAAAGTGCAAGTGAAATGAATTTGCCAGCAGGGTTACAATGAAAAAGGACACACAAAAACACAATAAAATGTTTTAACACAAACATCCACCACAGCATTCATCACTGTGGCGGAAGGCACACAATTTGGCCAGTCCATTTTCCCCCGTGGTCGGGACCTGGAGAGTCTGGAGAGGTCTGCAAGGGTTCCTGTCACGGTTTATTCCGAACAGCTCCGTGACAGAGGACTCTCTGATTTACGGACTATTCCCGGGGACATCGAGTGCTGCTGGAAGGTCATCAACTCGGTGAAAGACGCTCTTGGTCTGCCCGACATTGTTGACCACCCAGCAGAGCGAGATGTCCGTCAGGGAATGTTGCCGACTGGCCCGCTGCAGACTGCAGGAGTACGTGCTGAGGGACGCACTGAAGCTCGGTGCAGCCAACGCCAAGGCTCGGTGGGGGAGGGCCACAGTCTAGGGTCCTTCCGCTGCTGGACATGGGGGGCAGAGTGTGGTGGAGACGCCCCTCAATATAAGGGAAGGTATCCCACGCCAGTGGGCCACATGAGTGGCACGGGTGGGGGAAATAAATTGGTGTAATTTGTGTAAACTGTATTGAATGTATGTATAGCCTCCGAGAACGTCAGGTAGAGTTTTGTAAGGATCATGTATTGCAAATATTTATTTCTCGAATAAAGTATATTTTGAAATTTAAAAGATATATATATTTTTAAAAAGACACCCTGAGCAAAATGCAAAGTGCTGGAGGAACTCAGCGGGTCGGGCAGCATCTGTGGAGGGGAATGGACAAACGACGTTTCTGGTCGGGACCCTTCCTCAAACCTGGACTAAAGCTGGAAAAGGGAGGGGGGGGTGTGCGGGTGACAAAGTCTGGCAAGTGATAGATGGATACAAAATGCAGGAGTAACTCAGCCAGCATCTCTGGCGAAAATGAGTGGGTGACATTTTGGGTCGAATCCTTCTTCCTACCCGAAACATCACCTATTCCTTTTCTCCACAGATGCTGCCTGACCCACTGAGTTACTCCAGCATTTTGTGTCTGTCTTCAGTGTAAACCAGCATCTGCACTTCCTTCCTGTACAAGTGATAGGTGGATACAGGCGAGGTTGGGTGATGTGTAGATGGGTGGAGTGAGTGACAAAGGCTGGAGGTAAAAGGGTGTCAGATACGGAGAGGTGAGGAGGAGTGAAATGTAAAGCCGGAGGGTGGGAGATGGGTGGAAGGGGACAGGGGGAAGGGGGAGAGAGGGGGATAAAATGGAAAGAGATTCGGGGAGGGGAGATGAGCGTGAGGAGGAGGATGAGGGTGACTGGGGTAGTGGGGTGGTGAATCTGCAGGATTATTTGCCACAGGCCAAGTCAGTGGATATTTTTTAAGGCAGAGGAAGATAGATTCTTGATTAGTACAGGTGTCAGAGGTTATGAGGAGAAGGCAGGAGAATGGGGTCAGCCATGATTGAATGGCGGAGAAGACTTGATGGGCTGAATGGCCTAATTCTGCTCCTATAACCTATGAACTTCTATAATGGGTATGGTGGCGTGGGGCATTGACAGCAAGGAGCCCTAAACCACCAGAAGGGAAACATCAGGCTATTAAACTTGGCTCGGACAAAACGCTGAACATTAATAGCCCATTATCTGTTATTTGCACTTTATCAGTTTATTTATTCACGTGTGTATATATTTATATAATGGTATATGGACACACTGATCTGTTCTGTAGTCAATGCCTACTATGTTCTGTTGTGCTGAAGCAAAGCAAGAATCTCATTGTCCATCAGGGACACACGACAATAAACTCTCTTGAATCTTGAACCTTGCACTCTGCCTTAGACCGTTGGGAAAATCCCAGATCACCGCCCATCGCCGCCGCGTGTGGTCACTCACCGATGGGCATGAAGGTGCGTGAGGAGATGCTGGGCGGGCTCAGGCCGATCCCGTTCATGGCAAACACACGCATCTCGTACTGGCATCCCTCTATCATCCTCGTGGCCGTGAACTGGGTGGCCTGCAAGGGTTCGAAGTTCAGCTTCATCCATCTCATGCTGGTTTTCTTCTTCCTTTCCAACAGGTAGCCTGCGGGAGGAGAGGAGGGAGATGTCCACGTGAGACCGGGCAGCGTGACGTGTCGCAGGTTCTCTCCCCGCCCTCCCCGACTGCCCATGAGTCACTCCCCTCTTTACAATACCCGAGACTCTCTCATAGAAACATAGAAAATAGGTGCAGGAGGAGGCCATTCGGCCCTTCGAGCCAGCACCGCCATTCATTGTGATCATGGCTGATCGTCCCCAATCAGTACCCCGTGCCTACCTTCTCCCCATATCCCTTGACTCCACTAGCCCCTAGAGCTCTATCTAACTCTCTCTTAAATCCATCCAGTGATTTGGCCTCCACTGCCCGCTGTGGCAGGGAATTCCATAAATTCACAATTCTCAGGGTGAAAAAGTTTTGTCTCACCTCAGTCTTAAATGCCCTCCCCTTTATTCTAAGACTGTGGCCCCTGATTCTGGATGCCCAACATTGGGAACATTTTTCCTGCATCTAGCTTGTCCAGTCCTTCTATAATTTTAAATGTTTCTATAAGATCCCCCCTCATCCTTCCAAACTCTCCCTTTAAACTAGTTTGCAGATACAGTGTGGAAACGGGTCCTTCGGCCCACTTAGACCGTGCCGACCATCGGTCACCCATTCTCACTAGTTCTATGGTTCGCTACTTGTTCATCCATTTCCCCACACACAAAGTGGGATAACACAGACTAGTGTGAACAGGTGACCGATGGCTGGCATGGACTCGGAGGGCCGAAGGGCCTGTTTCCATGCTGCATCCCTAATGTAAACACCCGTTCACACTAGTTCTGTTATCCCACTTTCTCATCTACTCGCGACACACACGGACAATTTACAGAGAGCAACCACCCTACAAACAAGCACTTCTTTGGGTGTGCCACACCTGTAACAGGCGTGCCGTACCTGTACATGGCACAGGTGTACCATACCTGTCCCAGGTGTGCTGTACCTGTCAGAGGCTGCCCGCCATCGAACTTGGGGACGTCCCAGGCCGCTGTGCACCAGTCATCGCCGATGCCGGTGATCTTGACGTTCTCAGGAGGATCAGGGACATCTGCAACGCAAAGAGCCGTGAACAGGGATGCTCACCCCCCACCACGCCAGAACTGCACCAGAACTGCGAGATGCAGGGGTTAGTGGGATTATGCATTAATGTCAGAGACTGCTGGTGACGTAAAACCTGCCGGCTGCTCCCTCCGATCCCTCTGTTCCCATTCTTCCCATTGATCCCACTATTCCCATTCTTCCCATGTTCCGCAGAAGGGCCAAGACCTGAAACATCACATATTCCTTTTCATCAGAGAATCTGCCTGTCCCGCTGAGTTACTCCAGCATTTTGTGTCTATCTTCAGTGTAAACCAGCGTCTGCAGTTCCTTCCTACACTTCCCACCGTTCCCATTCATAAGGTCAAAAGGGATAGAATTAGGCCATTCAGCCCATCAAGTCCACTCCGCCATTCAATCATGGCTGATCTATCTCTCCCTCCTAACCCCATTCTCCTGCCTCCTCCCCATAACCCCTGACACCCGTACTAATCAAGAATCCATCTATCTCTGCCTTAAAAATATCCACTGACTTGGCTTCCACAGCCGTCTGTGGCAAAGAATTCCACAGATTCACCACCCTCTGACTAAAGAAATCCCTCCTCATCACCTTCCTAAAGGAACGTCCTTTAATTCTGAGGCTGTGACCTCTAGTCCAAGACTCTCCCACTAGTGGAAGCTTTGCACTGTTCCCACTGATGGTCCCACAGTGTCCACTCATCCCGTTGTGCCCCCCCCCCCCCCCCACCCCACCACCATTCGGGTCGCCCCCGACACCCCGTTCCCTCCTCCAGACCTACCGACAACTTTGACGAGGATGACAGCCTTGTCCTCTCCGGCTGGGTTCTTCACCACGATGTTGTACTTGGCCTCATCCTCCCGCAGTGCTCCCTCCACGATGAAGCTGCTGTGGCCGTCCTTAGTCTCGATGTGGCAGCGGCCGTCTGTCTCGGTCATCTCCTGTGTACAGGGGGACAGGGGGAGTGAGCGAGGGGTCGGGTCCCCGGCACTGCCAGTCACACCGTGCAGAAAGCAACTGCAGGCGCTGGTTTAAATCAAAGATGGACACAAAATGCTGGAGTAACTCAGCGGGACAGGCAGCATCTCTGGAGAGAAGGAATGGGTGATGTTTTGGGTCGAGTCCCTTTTTCTGCCTGACCCGCTGAGTTACTCCAGCACTCTGTGAAACGTCACCTATCCATGTTCTCCACAGATGCTGCCTGACCCGCTGAGTTACTCCAGCACTTTGTGTCTTTTTTTGTAAAGTAGCATCTACTGTTCCTTGTTTCTTCATCATTCACCTCATTGTTGTTAGTGTAGTGTTGCTATGGCTATTCCAACGCTCTGGGATGCAAGAGGCTGCCGCGACTGGTGGACTCAGCCCGATCGATCACGGGCCCAGCCCTCCCCTCCATCGAAAACACCTACACCAGGCTCAAGCCGGTGGATCTATCATGGACGCTCCACACACCCCGCACACTAACACCATCCTACACACACTGGGGACAATTTTCAACTTCACCAAGCCAATTAACCTACAAACCCGCACGTCTTTGGAGTGTGGGAGGAAACCGGAGCACCCGGAGAAAACCCACGCAGGTCACGGGGAGAACGTGCAAACTCCGTACAGACAGCACCCGTAGTCGGGATGGAACCCGGGTCTCTGGTGCTGTGAGGCAGCAGCTCTACCCGCTGCGCCACCGTGCCTTAGAAGGCACTAAAGGAAACTATTTGGAAAAGGCAAAATTTTAGATCTCGTTTTGTCGAAAAGAAAGCGGCCATCGTGCCCGTCCTGTTCTTTGTACAAATTGTTTCAGCATCAAAACAAAGCTGAATTGAGAGGGGGGGAGGGGGTGGCCTCGGGATGCTCACCTTGTCGGACTTGAACCAGGTGACCACTGGGGGGGGTTCACCGCTGATGTCCACATCCAAACGCAACTTGTTGCCGGCGACCACAACAATGGTGTTCTGTGAGACCACCGTCCCCGTGCAGTCCAGGTGGATCTTAGGAGGTTCTGTGTTGGACGGAAAATAGGTTGAAGCAGAGAAACGGAGAGAGGAAGAACGGAGCGTCATCACAGAGGAGGAAACAATGCTTACAGAGAATATAGGACCAGTATGGGTGGGCATTTGACGTACAGCACGGGCACGATGGGCCGAAGGGCCTGTCGCTCGGCGGTGGGAAAGGGAGTCACAGCAAGCAGGTGAGGGAGGCAAGGTGTGCAGGAACGAGGGAATGAAAGTGAAAATAACGAGGCCAGAGAGTGGAGAGAAGAGAGAATGTGGAGAGAGAGATGTGGATAGAGAGAGAGAGAGAGAGAGAGAGAGAGAGAGAGAGAGAGAGAGAGAGAGAGAGAGAGAGAAAGATAGAGATAGAGGTAGTGAGAGAGAATGGTGGAGAGAAAGAGAGAGAGAAATGGAGAGAGAGAGAGAGAGAGAGAGAGAGAGAGAGAGAGAGAGAGAGAGAGAGAGAGAGGGGAGAGGGAGAGAGAGGGAGATGGAGAGAGAGGGAGAGAGAGAGAGGGGGAGAGAGAGAGAGAGAGGGAGATAGAGATAGAGATAAGAAGGAGGGAGCTGGAGAGGTTAGGAGATGGTGAGGAGAGGGAGAGGTGGAGAGAAAGTGAGTGGAAGGGGGAGAGGTGGAGAGAGGAGAGGTTGAGGTGGAGTTTAATTTAGAAATACAGCGCAGAGACAGGTCCTTCGGCCCATCGAGTCCGTGCCGACCTGCGATCGCCGTGCACTAATTCTATCCCACGTACTAGGGCCAATTTACAATTTTTTTAAACAAAGCCAATTATCCCACAAACCCGCACATCTTTGGAGAGTGGGAGGAAACAGGAGCACCCGGACAAAACCCACGTGGTCTACAGTGGCTGTAGTCAGGATTGAACCTGGGTCTCTGGCCCTTTGAGGCAGCAGCTCTACCCGCTGCGCCACCGTTCCGCATGTAAGTGACTGACACCAGTGGGGCTCGTTACACCAGGTACAATAATTTGCACGCATATCAAACAAAATTACAAAGACAAGATTTAAAAGAAAGGATTTCAGCACAAGATTTATCACCAATATTGAGATCGTACCTTGTCGGGGAACATAGTCAATTTTAATCTCTGGAAGAAAGAGAGAAAAAATAAAATGGTCAGAAAATTGAAACATTAGGTTTTATTTTGAGGAACCGCATGGGATGAGGCCACTCACCCCACCAAGCCTGTTCTATCACTGAATAAGATTGTGGATGATCTGGGCTTGATTCCATCCACTTGCCCCAGCTCCCCGTCTCATTGCCAGTCTCAAATTATCATTAATACGTGATTCGCCAGCTTGGGCTTCCTCTGGGACAATGTTCCAAACCTACTGCTGAACATGGCGCCCAGTTCATGTTCATGCTAATGTGATAGGAGCAGAATTAGGCCACTCAGCCCATCAAGTCTTCTCTGCCGTTCAATCATGGCTGATCTATCTCTCCCTCCTAACCCCATTCTCCTGCCTTCTCCTCATAACCCCTGACACCCGTACTAATCGAGAATCTATCTGCCTTAAAAATGTCCATTGATTTAGTCTCCACCGCCGTCTGTGGCAAAGAATTCCAGATTCAACACCTTCTGACTAAAGAAATCGCTCCTCATCTCCTTCATAAAGGAACATCCTTCTAATTCTGAGGCTGTGCCCTCTAGTCCTAGACTCTCCCACTAGTGGAAACATCCTCTCCACAGCTTCTCCTATCCAGCTTTCCTGCCAAGTATGTTTTACTCCATGAGTTAACGAGAAGAAGGGGAAGTGTGGAAGCGATCCGTACCCAGGAAGTTGAGCTTGGCCGATATGGAGAGGGCATAGCCATTCGGGATGAAGGTGTAATCAGCCTCATCATCTGGAGTGATGTCGTCGATGACCAGCTTATGAATCCTGAGGACAACAGAAATGCGAGTCAGAGAGAGAGAGACAGAGAGAGAGAGAGAGAGAGAGAGAGAGAGAGAGAGAGAGAGAGAGAGGGATTACAGGTGAGAAAAATTGTCCCTGAACAGGTTGATAAAGAGATAACCACACACATTTATCAATCCTCCCACAACATCTACTGGTCCAGTCCTGATCGTCAAGGCTACCTTGCTCTTTGGGCTTCTAGGAGCAGAAATTAGGCCATTCGGCCCATCAAGATGACTCTGCCATTCAATCAAGGTTGATCTTTCTTTCCATCCCAACCTCATTCTCCTGCCTGCTCCCCTTAAGTTCTGACACCCGTATTAATCAATAATAGATAAATCAATAATCTATGCCTTAAAAATTTCCATTGACTTGGCCTCCACAGCCTTTCTTTTTTTTTAGTTTAGAGATACAGCGCTGAATACAGGCCCTTCGGCCCACCGGGTCCGTGCCGACCAGCGATCCCCCGCATATCAACACTATCCTACACACACTAGGGACAATGTTTTTTTACATTTACCAAGCCAATTAACCTACAAACCCGCACGTCTTTGGAGCGTGGGAAGAAACCGAAAATCTCGGAGAAAACCCACGCAGGTCACGGGGAGAACGTGCAAACTCCGTACAGACAGCGCCCGCAGTCGGGATGGAACCCGGGTCTCCGGCGCTGCATTCACTACAAGGCAGCAACTCTACCGCTGCGCCACCGTGCTGCCCCTTGGCCAAGAATTCCACAGATTCACCACCCTCTGAGTGAAGAAATTCCACCTCACACAATGGAACGAGCTGCCGGAGGAGGTCGTTGAGGCTGGGACTATCCCAATGCTTAAGAAAGTTAGACAGGTACATGGATGGGACAAGTTTGGAGGGATATGGACCAAATGCTGGCAGGTGGGACTGGTGTAGACGGGACACGTTGGCCGGTGTGGGCAAGTTGGGCCGAAGGGCCTGTTTCCACACTGTATCATTCTATGACTCTATGTCCTTTCTAAAGGAACGTCCTTTAATTGTGAGGCTGTGCCCTCTGGTCCTAGACTCTCCCGCTAGTGGGAACCTCCTCTCCACACCCGCTCTATCCGGGCCTTTCACCATTTGATTGCAGAGACTGGCCACGTCTGGAGTCTGGGCCTCACCTGCCCTTGTGCGTGATGTGGATGCGTTTGCTGGGAATCACCTCTATGCCGTTCTTCAGCCACTTGCCCGTGACCTTATCATCAGAAACCTCACACTTAAACACCGCTTGTTCCTGGGCCTTCAGTGTGAGGTCAGCAAAACTCTGCAACACCTCCAGAACCTTGTCTAGAAAACAGAAAAAATACCATCCACTGTGTACATCGCGGGAGGCTCCGTGCCTTAGTTTAGAGATACAGTGCTGAAACTGGCCCATCCGTTCACAGAGTCCGTGCCAACCAGAGACCACTCCATACACCAGTTGTATCCTACACTCTAGGGACAATTTGCAGAGGTCAATTAACCTGTAAACCCGCACGTCTTTGGAATATGGTAAGACTGATTCCTGGGATGTCCTGGGATGTCAGGACTGTCTTATGAAGAAAGACTGGATAGACTCGGTTTATACTCTCTGGAATTTAGGAGATTGAGAGGGGATCTTATAGAAACTTACAAAATTCTTAAGGGGTTGGACAGGCTAGATGCAGGAAGATTGTTCCCGATGTTGGGGAAGTCCAGGACAAGGGGTCACAGCTTAAGGATAAGGGGGAAATCCTTTAAGACCGAGATGAGAAAGACTTTTTTCACACAGAGAGTGGTGAGTCTCTGGAACTCTCTGCCACAGAGGGTAGTTGAGGCCAGTTCATTGGCTATATTTAAGAGTGAGTTGGATGTGGCCCTTGTGGCTAAGGGGATCAGAGGGTATGGAGAGAAGGCAGGTACGGGATACTGAGTTGGATGATCAGCCATGATCATATTGAATGGCGGTGCAGGCTCGAAGGGCTGAATGGCCTACTCCTGCACCTAATTTCTATGTTTCTATGTTAAACTGGAGAAAATCCACGTGGTCAGAGGGAGATAGACACAAGATGCCGGAGTAACTCAGCGGGACAGGCTGCATCTCTGGAGAGAAGGAATGGGCGACGTTTCGATTCGACCCTCCTTCAGGCACAGGGAGAACATGCAAACTCCACACAGACAGGACCGGAGGTGAGGATGGAAGCTGTGAGGCGTCAGCTCTACCAGCTACCCAATGCCACTGCGGGCAGCAATGAGTTCACACAGGGGGATGATGATAATTCTGACCTGATGTTAACAGGCCTGGCGTGGAAGGAGCACTGGAAGAACTCAGCGGGTCAGGCAGCATCCGCGCAGTCTGAAGAAAGGTCCAGTCCTGAAACGTCGTCTGTCCGTTCCCTCCACAGATGCTGCTGCCTGACCCGTTGAGTTCCTCCAGCGCTTTGTGTTTTGCTGAAGGGTTCAGCCCTTGTAGTCCTTTGTATTTCCTTGGATACAAAGGCCATTTATTATCACATACACCAATTGGTGTCGTGAAATTTGACTTGCCAATGGTCGTGAGGAAGTTAGATGCTGGAACTTAACCATGGCACTTAATGCGAGTGGTTTTTATACAGAAGATCAGATACCCACACGTGGGTTATATACATTGCAATCTAACTTAATAACCTGCAATCTAACTTAATAACTGCGTGAGGTGTTGCACTTTGGAAGGTCAAATGTGAGATTACAGTGTAGAGTTAATGACAAGACCCATTTGTTTTGCTGGTTAACATGTGGTTAATACTGAGGGGTTAATTCTGACAACATGCCTTAGAGTGAGCTACAGACTGGAACGTATCAGACGGCTATCACTAACAAACACTTTGCAGGGAGTTACAATCTGGAATTAATTCAAAGGATTAATGCTGCCACCGAGTTCTTGGTATCTAATAGACGACTTCAGTTGGGCCCCTAATTTGAGGAAGGACATTCCTGCTATTGAGGGAGTGCAGCGTAGGTTTACAAGGTTAATTCCCGATATGGCGGGACTGTCATATGCTGAGAGAATGGAGCAGCTGGGCTTGTACACTCGAGTTTAGAAGGATGAGAGGATATCTTATTGAAACATATAAGATTATTAAGGGTTTGGACACTCTAGAGGAAGGAAACATGTTCCTGATGTTGGGGGAGTCCAGAACCAGGGGCCACAGTTTAAGGATAAGGAGTAAGCCATTTAGAACGGAGACGAGGAAACACTTTTTCTCACAGAGAGTTGTGAGTTTGTGGAATTCTCTGCCTCAGAGGGTGGAGGCCGGTTCTCCGGATGCTTTAAAGAGAGAGCTAGATAGGGCTCTTAAGGATAGCGGAGTCAGGGGATATGGGGAGAAGGCAGGAACGGGGTACTGATTGGGGATGATCAGCCATGATCACATTGAATGGCGGTGCTGGCTCGAAGGGCCGAATGGCCTACTCCTGCACCTATTGCCTATTGTCCCTCAGCCCATCTCCTCCAGCCTCCCCGTACCTTCCACAATCAGGTCGGCCTCCGATTCCCCGCCATTGGTCTTGATCTTGTAGCGGCCCGCATCCTCTTTGGTGACCTCGTTGATGATTAGGAAATGCTTCTTCCCGTCCTTCTTAATGCGGAATTTCAAGGCTTCGTCGCGGGTCAGATCAACTCCATTCTTTGACCTACGAGAGAAGATCCAAAGCAGGAGAGGAGGATAGTGAGAGGTTCTGGAAAAGATATGTACCCTTCAAAAAGGTCATGTGATAGGAGCAGAATTAGGCCATTCGGCCCATCAAGACCACATGACAGAGAAACGTGGGGTGTTACATTTTGGGAAGTCTAACATGGGCAGGACCTACACAGTGAAAAGGGATCTAGTCGTGAAGGTGCATGGTTCCTTGAAGGTCGAGTCGCAGGTGGGTAAGGTGGTCAAAAGGGCTTTTGGCACATTGGCCTTCATCAGTCAATGTATTGAGAGGACATTTTGCAGTTGTATAAGAGTTTGGTGAGACCGCATTGTATTCAGTTCTGGGCACCATGTTATAGAAAAGAAGTCAAGCTGGAAAAGGTACAGAGAAGATTTACAAGGATGTTAGCACGACTAGAGGGTGTGAGCTGTAGGGAGAGGTTGAGCAGGCTGGGTCTCTATTCCTTGGAGCGCAGGAGGATGAGGGTTGACCTTATAGAGGTGTATAAAATCATGAGATGGATAGATCGGGTAGATGCACAGAGTCTCTTGCCCAGAGTAGGGAATCTAGGACCAGAGGACATAGGTTTAAGGTGAAGGGGAAAAGATTTAATTGGAATCTGAGGGGTAGCATTTTCACACAAAGGGTGGGGGGTGTATGGAACAAGCTGCCAGGGGAGGTAGTTGAATCTGGAACTATCCCAACACTTAAGATGCAGTTAGACAGGTACATGGATATGACAGGTTTGGAGAGATATGGACCAAATGCTGGCAGGTGGGACTAGTGTAGCTGGGACATGTTGGCCGGTGTGGGCAAGTTGGGCCATAGGGCCTGATTCCATGCTGTATCACTCTATGACTCTCTAAGTCTACTCCGCCATTCAACCATGGCTGATCTAACCCCATTCTGCTGCTTTCTCCCCATGACCCGCGCCGTGTCCGAGATAGGCCAGGTAGGTGGAGTGAAGCCCAGTGGCAGGTTACCCACCACAGTCCACAGG
Organism: Okamejei kenojei; assembly: GCA_035221665.1. Lineage (NCBI taxonomy): Eukaryota > Metazoa > Chordata > Chondrichthyes > Rajiformes > Rajidae > Okamejei > Okamejei kenojei. Next base: position 1,323,650 of record CM069167.1, on the reverse strand, counting down.
GTATCAGCCTCCCCCAGACCAAGCTCAACCAAGTACTGTCCCACCCACGGACACGAGTCCTCAGCCCAACCAGCCACAGTCAGTGGTAGAGAGGAAGAGGGAAGGAAAAAAGCCGAACGGAGCAGTCACTGGCTGAGGCTGAAAAGGAAAGATGCTGTCTGGGCTGCCACGTGACCATCTAGAAGCTAGCCAGAAGACACACACAGCCAGGTCTGATCACCGTGCGGTCTGCCTGCCTCGACAATACAATACAATACAATTTATTTCCTCATTGAGGTTCAAACGGAATTTGGTTTCTGCAGTCATACAAACAAGACTGAGGGTGTCTTGTGATAAAAGGCTGAATCAGCCAGTGACATTGAGATACACGACTGAAGATGTGTCTGATTGGTAGAAAAATCACCTCGTGGTCATCCCCAAGAATATCAAATGTCAATTGTAGTGAAAAACCTTAGGGATTGTAACATCCAGTCCTACTAATTAATCAAGGACTCCTTGCTCACCTCCCTCTCCCCCCATCCCTTCTTACTGACACAGTGACATCTCCTCACCAGACGACCACTGCTCCTTCCTCCGACACCTCGCAGTCGAACTCCACCCGATCCTCGACGTAAACATGTTGGTCGTCGAGAGGCACGACAATGACAACCGGTGGCTCTGAGAAACAGAGAGATGGACATTCAGGGCTTGGACACGCTAGAGGCAGGAAACATGTTCCCCATGTTGGGGGAGTCCAGAACCAGGGGCCACAGTTTACGAATAAGGGGTCGGTCATTTAGAACGGAGACAAGGAAACACTTTTTCTCACAGAGAGTTGTGAGTCTGTGGAATTCTCTGCCTCAGAGGGCGGTGGAGGCCGGTTCTCTGGATACTTTCAAGAGAGAGCTAGATAGGGCTCTTAAAGATAGTGGAGTCAGGGGATATGGGGAGAAGGCAGGAACGGGGTACTGATTGGGGATGATCACATTGGATGGCAGTGCTGGCTCGAAGGGCTGAATGGCTTACTCCTGCACCTATTGTCTATTGTCTTTTTACAAACAGAATCCGTGGAGTCTAGATGAATAAGGGGGGGACCTCATTGAAACGTACAGAATAGTGACAGGCTTGGATAGAGTGGATGTGGAGAGGATGTTTCCACTAGTGGGAGAGTCTAGGACTAAAGGTCACAGGACGTACTTTTAGGAAGGAGATGAGGAGGGATGAGGAGGTGGTGAAGAGGCTGCACTCACCTCTCACAAACAGGTCTGCGGTACATTTATCCTCGCCGATCACACACTCGTACTCCGCATCATCAGCCAAGGTGCAGTTCTTGATGGTCAGGATCCTCTTCAGGCCGACCATCTCAAAGATGTACCTGTGGAGAAAGGGGCGGTCAGCTGATGAGAGACGGACTCACACCGAGCGAGCACGACAACCTCCCTGCTCGATCACACCGCCACATAACCAGAGCGGCCAACCGTGGCGCAGCGGGTGGAGCTGCTGCCTCACAGCGCCAGAGACCCCGTCAGGTTCCATCCTGACCACGGGCGCTGTCTGTGTGGAGTCTGCACGTTCCCCCTGGGACCGCGTGGGTTTCTCCGGGTGCTCCAAAGGCGTGTGGGTTTGTGGGTTAAATGGCTTTGCTTGAAAAAAATTGTAAATTGACCCCGGTGTATAAGATAGTATGGGTGATCGATAGTCGGCACGGACTTGCTGGGCTGAAGGGCCTGTTTCTGTGCTGTATTTCTAAACTAAACTAACAATGAATCGTGAAAGACCAGGATAGAGTGGATGTGGAGAGGATGTTTCCACTTGTGGGAGAGTCTAGGACTAGAGGTCACAGCCTCAGAATTAAAGGTCATTCTTTTAGGAGGGAGATGAGGAGGAATTTCTTCAGTCAGAGGGCGGTGAATCTGTGGAATTCTTTGCCACAGACGGCGGTGGAGGCCACAAGTCAGTGGATATTTTTAAGGCAGAGGCAGGGGGTGGGAGATTGCAACCTTCACGTGGTCCGCCCTGTTTCGACGAATGCAATCAACTCGACGTGCACAAACGGAAGATGAAACAGAACAAGTTGTCCAACAACTGTAGGCCGTGCACGCCACACGACAGAAGAAGGCAGAGGTAGATAGATTATTGATCAGTGCGGGTGTCAGGGGTTATGGGGAGAAGGCAGGAGAATGGGGTTAGGAGAGATAGATCAGCCGTGAATGGATGGCGGAATAGATGTGATGGGCTGAATGGCCTAATTCCGCTCCTATCCCTTATGCCCCCCTCCAGGAGCGTTACCGTGCCGACATACCTCCCACTCGGACGGATCTCCTTCCCGTTCTTCAGCCACTTCACCTCCATGTTGGGACCTCCCAACTCGATGCTCATCCGGATCTTGCCTCCCTTGTCCACCTGGTACGCTGCCTCCAGCTTCTTCGTGAATGCTGAGATACGGCAACGAGACAGAACGGAAGCAGCAGTTAAACATGGGGGCAGAGAGAGGGGGGAGAGAGGGGGAGAGAGGGAGAGAGGGAGAGAGGAGGAGAGAGAGGGGAGAGAGGGGGAGAGGGAGAGAGAGGGGAGAGAGAGGGGAGAGAGTGAGAGGGGGAGAGAGAGGGGAGAGAGGGGAGGGAGAGAGGGGAGAGGGGGGAGAGAGAGAGGGGAGAGAGGGGGAGAGAGGAGGGAGGAGAGGGGGAGAGAGGGGTGAGAGAGGGGAGAGAGAGGTGGGAGAGGGGAGACAGAGAGGGGAGAGGGGGAGAGAGGGGGAGAGAGGGAGAGAGGGGAGAGAGGGATGAGGGGAGAGAGGGGAGAGAGGGAGAGAGGGGGAGAGGAGGGAGAGGGGGGGAGAGGGGGGGAGGAGGGGGAGAGAGGGGGAGAGAGGGGGGAGAGAGGGGGAGCGAGAGGGGGAAGAGGGGGAGAGATAGAGGGGGGAGCGGGAGAGGGAGGGGGATAGAGAGAGGAGGGGGGAGAGGGGAGAGGGGGGAGAGAGGGGGAAGAGGGGAGAGAGGGGGGAGAGAGAGAGGGGGGAGAGAGAGGGGGAGAGAGGGGAGAGGGGAGAGAGAGAGGGGAGAGAGAGAGGGGAGAGGGGGGGAGAGGGGGAGAAGGGTGAGAGGGGGATGGGAGAGAGAGGGAGAGAGGGGGGAGGGGAGAGAGGGGGAGAGAGGGAGGAGCGAGGGCGGAGTGGGGAGAGAGGGAGAGAGAGGGGGAAGGGTGGGAGAGAGGGGGATATAGAGAGAGTGGAGGGTGGGAGGTGGAGGGTGAGAGAGCTTATGTGGAAGTGTGTGTGAGAGAATGCGTGCGTGTTAGTGCTTGCATGTCTATGTGTGTTTGAGAGTTGGTGTGTGTACGAGTGAATGTGTGTATGAGAGTGAGAGACAGTGTGCACTTGTCTGTCTGTGTGTGGGTGTGAGCACATGGTGTGTGTGTGTGTGCGCATGCATACGAATACGTGTGTGCGTACATGTGGTGTGTGCATGCGTGTGTGCGTGTGGATACATGTGGTGTGTGCATGCGTGTGTGTGTGTGCATACGTGTGCGTGTGCGTGTATGTGCGTGTGTTGCTGCCCCCGCTCCAGTGGCCTCTCACAGTCGGTCTTCTTCTCCACGCGTTTCTTCTTCTTCAGCCGCTTGAGCATTCCCCGCAGGTCCGTAATGCCGTACTGGAACGCAATCTCTCAAAGTCACACGCCGTTGGCGTTCTTCAAAATCTACACACGTCAACCTCTCTCTTGCTGGAGCCGACACGTCCTTCACCTCCCTGCAAACAACGGTCAATGCCATCGATCTATAACAGGCGGATATCACTCACACTCTCTCCCGACTCGCACAATCTCACACACTCCCCGTCACACACACAACCAATTCACACACAAGCAACCTCTACACTCACACTTCACTCACACTCACACACTCACACACTTTCACACGCACACACACAACACCACACTACACACACACACACACGCTCACACACCTCCACACCACACACTCACACACTCACACACACACACACACACACTCACTCACACACACACTAACACGTCCTTACACCCCCTGCAAACAACACGCGGGACACATCACACTCACACTCTCACACACACTCACACACTCACACCCCACTCACACACACACTGCACTCACTCGACACACACACACACTCACACACACACACACACTCACACACACACTCACACACACACTCACACACACTCACACACACACACACTCACACCCAACACACACACTCACACACTACACACACACACACACTCAACACACCACACACTCACACACACCACACACTCACACCCCACACACACACACTCACACACACACCCACACACACACACACACACTCACTCACAACACTCACACAACACACACACACACATTTACACACACACACACACACGATCGGCCACATGGCTTCACCTCCACACACACACGTTACCGCACACTCACGAACACACACACACACACACTCAGCACACCTCACACACACTCACACACGCTCCACACACACACACACACACACTCACACACACAACTACATCGCTCACACACTCACTCACACAACACTCTCACTCACACGCTCACAATCACAAGGCCGCCAACAGCACACTCACACACACACACACCACACTCACTTCACGCTCACACACACGACACTCACACACCACACTCACGCGCACACAACCCAACACAAAACAAACCCACACACACATCACACACACTCCACGCTACACTTCACCAATCACACACTCACACACACACACACAACAAGACCACACTACACTCACGCTTCACAAACACAACACACATCACGGACACGCTCACACACACGTACAGCATCACTGCACAATCGTCTCACTACACCCAAAGCCATCAACAAACCATACCACAAGGCTCACGCTCAACACTCAACACCCACTGCACAAGACACTCACACTCACACTCAACCACCCCACCACACACACACTCACACACACATCCACACACACACTCACACCCTCATGCTCACACACTCACACACACACACACACACTCACAACACCCTCACACTCACATCGCACATGAAAAAGAGACCGTGTACACAAGGTGCTGCATTTATATAGCACCTTTCAGTGCCCAGTGCCGGCTGCCATTTACAGACCCGTGCTGAGACCCACACCGGACTCCTATGGGCAGTTTGGCCTTGCCGCCCTCTCACCTCCCACCTACCTTTTCTTGAGCAGTCCACTGAAGTCCAGTTCGCCCGCATCCTCTCCAGCCTCTCCACTGCGGGTGAAACAACACTCAGTCAAATGGCCTCCCCATCACCTCATCCCTCCACAGGTCATAGCAGCAGAGCGAGGCCATTCGGCCCATCTGGTCTACTCCGCCATTCAAACACGGCTGATCGACCCACCCCGCTCAACTGCCTTCTCCTGCCTTCTCCGCGGCCTACGCGTTGAATCTCGACGTCTCTCTGAACCTCCCCACCTTCTTCCAAACATGCCAGCTCTTCCAACTCTTCCTCACGCCAGAACTCAGCAAGATGCAGTGCAGGAGGAGGCCATTCCTTGGGTTGGGTCGGCTCCCACGCTCGGTGTGTGCAGCGCCTGACTCCACTTGCCTCCGTCCCCAACGATTCATTCATCGGGCGGCACGTTGGTGCAGCGGGTAGAGCTGCTGCCTCACAGCGCCAGAGACCCAGGCTCCATCCTGACCACGGGTGCTGTCTGCACGTTCTCCCCGTGACCTGCGTGGGTTTCCTCCGGGTGCTCCAGTTTCCTCCCACACTCCAAAGACGTGCAGGTTTGTAGATTAATTGGCTTGATATAAATGTAAATTATCTCCAGTGTGTGTAGGATAGTGTTAATGTGCGATGTTCGCTGGTCAGTACGGGCCCGGTGGGCCAATCGGCCTGTTTCCACGCTGTATCTATAAAAAACTTCTGTTTCAATAAACAACAGGTGCTGGAGTAGACCGGTCATCCCTTCGAGCCAGCACCGCCATTCAATGTGATCATGGCTGATCATCCACAATCAGTACCCCGTTCCTGCCTTCTCCCCATATCCCCTGACTCCGCTATTTTTAAGAGCCCTATCTAGCTCTCTCTTGAAAGCATCCAGAGAATTGGCCTCCACCGCCCTCTGAGGCAGAGAATTCCACACAGTCGGGGGATATGGGGAGAAGTCAGGAACGGGGCACTGATTGTGGATGATCAGCCATGATCACATTGAATGGCGGTGCTGGCTCGAAGGGCCGAACGGCCTCCTCCTGCACCTATTGTCTATTGACTCCGCTATCTTTAAGAGCCCTATCTAACTCCCACGTCCCAGACGTGTGGGTTTGTGGGTTAATCAGCCCAGTGTGTTGGGATTAGATGAGAAAGTGGGATAACATAGTGTGAACAGGCGATCGATGGGCCGAATGGCCCGTTTCCATGCTCAATGTATCTAAAGCTAAGAAAAAACAACTAAAAACCCAAAATGCAAAGGAAAATGACTGATGATGTGGGAAAGCTGAAACAGAAAGGGAATATGCCGGAAAGATTCAGCGGGTCAGGCAGCATCAGTGGAGAGGGAAACAGCATTGACTTTTCAGGTCCAGTATAGAGGCATGTAAGGGTCGAAGCTGAAGTCAACTGGAGAGCAGTCCTGAACTAATATCGACCTCATTGATGGGCCTGTCCCACTTGCCGATTTTCTCGGCGACTGCTGGCGTCATCTCAGTGTCGCCAAAAGATTTTGAACAGTTAAAAATCCAGCGGCGACTAAAGAAATGTCGCGACACTTGACCGTACGTCATCACGCCGCGAATGTTTCGGTGACCCGATACGTCAGTCAATGATGCCGGCAGTCTCCGAGTGGGACAGGGCCTTCAGATTTTCCTGGCTTCACCTCGCACTAAACGTTATTCCCTTTATCCTGTATCTGTAGACTGTGAACGGCCCAATTGTAATCAGGTCCTGTCCGCCCGCTGACTGGTTAGCGAGCAACTAAAGCTTTTCACCGGCAATAAACTAAAACTGGACTAATCGCCACGGTGACAGATGATACTGAGGTCAACAGGTAAGTTAGGGGAGTTGAGGAGAGAGAGAGAGAGAGAGAGAGAGAGAGAGAGAGAGAGAGGTGAGAGGAGGGGAAACAGAGAGAGTTAATGGGCCTGTCCCACTTACGTGACCTTAGTGGCGACTGCCGGCGCCCGTCATAGGTCGTTGCAGGTCGCCGAAAATGTCAACATGTTGGAAATCCAGCGGCGACCAGAACAAGGTCCGACTCTTTGGGCGAGTGAGGAGAGGACTCACGACCATACAGGCGACACCCGGTGACATGTCGCGGGGTACAGGAAGCCGGTCTGGTCGTGAGTAGTCGCCCAAAGGGTCGGACCTTGTTCGCGTCGCCGCTGGATTTTTAACATGTTGAACATTTTAGGCGACCTGTAACGACCTATGACAGGCGCCGGCAGTCGCCACAAAGGTCACGTAAGTGGGACAGGCCCATAAAGATGTCCGAGGTCAGAGGAGAAACAAAGTGGAGAACGGAGAGAGGACTTACGTTCGCTTGAATGATGTCAGGAGGTTGTCTGCTGTCTGTTCCGTAGCTGTGGAGAGATGAAGGATACCTTAGAGAGTTGGCACTGGCTCGTGACACAGGCCCAATGGGAAAGCCATTGAATCTTGATGGATTTGCACAGGACTGGGCCTCAGAAAGAGATATGGTCACGAATATCGCTCGCCCAGACATCGAGGTCATGGGGGAACGGCAGAAACGAGCAGGGAGACTGGTGACAGGCGTGAAGAACAACGGCAAATTCACTTCTCCTCTTGTTCTTTCGTTTAGAGATACAGCACGGAAACAGCCCCTTCCGCCATCTGAGCCCGCGCCAACCAGCGATGCCCGCACACTAACACTATCCTACACACACTAGGGACAATGTATACGTAACCCAAGCCAATTAACCCACACACCTGCTCTTCTTTGGAGCGTGGCACCCGGAGGAAACCCACGCAGGTCACATGCAAACTCAGTACAGTCAGCACCCGTGGTCGGGATTGAACCCGGGTCTCTGGCGCTGTGAGGCAGCAACTCTACCGCTGCGCCACCGTGCTGATTCTCTCCGTATCCAACCCTCCTTTGTCTTCTTTTCACTTCTTGCCTTTGTCATTACTGACTGCGCCCAATTGTTCACATTTCCACTCCCCCCCTGTATACCTATCACTCGCCAGGCTATGAACACGTCTGCCCCCCTCACCCCATCTCCCCCGTTTCCCAGCTTTCTCCCCCTCCCCTCTTCCCACAATCCATCAGTCTGTTCCAGGAAGGGTTCCCGTCCCGAAACATCGCTTTTCTGTAACATTCCTCCACAGAATGCTGCCCCCCCCTCCACGAGCAGCTGAGGGTGCCCCCCCAGTAATCCCTGCCCTCATCCCACACCCCCTCCATGACCAATGACCCCCCTGACCACACCCCCCGCTCACTGACCCATCACTGACCACGGTACGAGACACGACCGGCTGTGGAGACCATTCCCTACCTTCCACGTCGATGTTGAAGGCTGCGCTGTCACACTGATCCTTAGAGGTCACCTCACACCTGTAGGCACCTGCCGTGGTCTTGTCCGCCTTGACAATCTTCATCTCGAAGGTGTACACCTGTGGAGAGGGAGACTTCATCCGCACCGTGCCTCACCTCACCTACCATCACCCCACCACACCCAGCGAGCAGGTCCTGAAATACTGTCCACCTCATTGGTGACTCTCGGACTATCCTTGACCAGACTTTGCTGCCAGTGGCTATATTTAAGGCAGAGATAGATAGATTCTTCATTAATACAGGTGTCAGAGGTTATGGGGAGAAGGCAGGAGAATGGGGTTAGGAGGGAGAGATAGATCAGCTTTGATAGAATGACGTAGACTTGATGGACTGAATGGCCTACTTCTGCTCCTATCACATGATCTTATAGAAACATTGAAAATAGGTGCAGGAGTAGGCCATTCGGCCCTTCGAGCCAGCACCACCATTCAATGTGATCATGGCTGAGCATCCAAGATCAGTACCCCGTTCCTGCCTTCTCCCCATATCCCTTGATTCCGTTAGCCCAAAGAGCTAAATCTAACTCTCTCTTGAAAACATCCAGTGAATTTGTGTGGCTGAAAATTCCACAGATTCACAACTCTCTGAGTGGAAAAGATTTTCCTCATCTCAGTTCTAAATGGCCCACCCCTTATTCTTCAACTGCGACCCCTGGTTCTGGACTCCCCCAACATCGGGAACATTTTCCCTGCATCTAGCCTGTCCAATTGTTTAAGAACGTTATATGTTTCTATAAGATCCCCTCTCATCCCTTCTTATGACCCGAGGCATCTGTGTCTCACCTTGGTCTTGCTGTCGAACTCCTCCTTGAACTGGTACACACTGCCCGCCTTGCTCTTCAGATCGAGCCACTTGCCCTTGATCCACTTGATGCTTGGCTTCTTCACCAGGGCAGTCGCATCCACCTTGGCAATCAGAGTCAGCGCTGCCCCTGCCGACCAGAGACAACACTACCTCAGTCACCAGTCCCCGAGTCCAGGCACAGAGTGCTGGAGTAACTCAGCGAGTCAGGCAGCATCTCTGGGGAACATGGATAGGTGACGTTTCAGGCCTGGACCCTTCTTCAGACTAAATCAAACATGTGAAACGTCACCTATCCATGTTCTCCACAGATGCTGCCCTGACCGCTGAGCTTTCAGTTTCAGACAGACAGTATGGAAACAGGCCCTTCAGCCCAGCAAGTCCACGCTGACCATCGATCGCCCGTTGACACTAGTTCTGCAATAGCCCACTTTTTTCATCCACTCCCTACACACTAGGGGCAATTTACAGGCGCACAACTAACCTACTTGCCGCACGTCTTTGGGATGTGGGAGAAAACTGGAGGACCTGGAAGAAATCCACCTGGTCACGGGGAGAACGTGCAAACTCCACACACGCAGCTCCCAAGGTCACAATCGAATCCGGGTCTCTGGTGCTGTGCGGCAGCAGCTCTACCCGTTGCGCCACCGTACCGCTCTTCTCCCATCCACAACATCCATTAAGCTTCCATGTTCATCCTCCTGCTTCCCACACTTCATGACAACTAGCATGGGATAGGGGGATGGATGGTGGGTTCAACGCAAACAGACATAGGGTCATGGGGCCAGACAGCACGGAAACAGGCCCTTCGGCCCACATTGCCCGTGCCGGCCAAGTTGACAGACCAGGCCAACATTTGGCTCTTCGCCCTCTAAAGCATCACCAGCATTTTTCAGTCCAAGCGTCTTTTGAAATTCATCAGGATGTGACCATGCGTGGGGCTGGGTAATGATCTGTGAGCTCTGTGGGAGTAGGAACTAGGAGGCTGATAATGGAACTGTGAACAGATAATGGGTAACTCAGCAGACAGCTCTGGTAGGACTCTTTATGTTTAGTTTAGTCCAGAGATACAGTGCAGAAACAGGCCCTTCAGCCCACCGAGTCCGTGCTGACCAGCGGTCCCTGCACGTTAACACTATCTTACACGCGCTAGGGGCAATTTTCACTTATACCAAGCCAATTAACCTACAAACCCGCACGCCTTTGGAGCGTGGGAGGAAACTGGAGCACCCGGGGAAGCCCCACGCGGTCACGGGGAGAACGTACAAACTCCGTACAGACAGCACCCGTGGTCAGGATGGAGCCCGGGTCTCTGGCGCTGTGAGGCAGCAGCTCTACCCGCTGCACCACCGTGCCGCCCCAAGTCAGAAGGATCTTTGGACTGTATCCACGGCAACAGAGACAACCAGAAGCTCTGGCTAAGATAGTGAAATATGGAATAGAAGGAAACTGCAAGTGCAATTACAAAGTGCTGGAGTAACTCGGGCAGCTTCTCTGGAGCGCAGAACATGGACTTTACTGGACTTTATCTTATCACCTATCACCTCAGGATATTATGATTAGGAGGGCTACAGATTGCCCCCTCCGCCCTGCTCAAGGCTTGGGCCCTCCAGCACACGTTGACCCCAACGCTGGCTCGACGCTGCACACACACATCACCCATTTGCACGCACAGCGTGTCTGGGGGCTTCAGCGTGAAGAGGCCGGTGAGTTGATGCTGCTCCTGATCTGCCACATCTGTGAACAACAAACAGTGAGTTCAGAATTACATTTAGCATTCATGTAATCAACTAACGCAGCCCGTTCAATACACATTCAGACTCTGGCTTATCTACTCATTAGTTCTAGGTGCAGAATCAGGCCATTCGGCCCATCAAGTCTACTCCGCCATTCAATCATGGCTGATCTATCTCTCCCTCCGAACCCCATTCTCCTGCCTTCTCCCCATAACCCCTGACACCCGTACTCATCAAGAATCTGTCTATCTCCGCCTTAAAAATATCCATTAACATAGCCTCCGCAGCTGTCTGTGGCAAAGAATTCCACAGATTCACCACCCTCTGACTAAAGAAATTCCTCCCCATCTCCTTTCTAAAGGTACGTCCTTTTATTCTGAGGCTGTGCTCTCTGGTCCTAGACTCTCCCACTAGTGGGAACATCCCCTCCACATCCACTCTATCCAGGCCAGTGCAGGGCACTACACACAAGATGGAAGCCGGCAATCCCGGGGATTGTTGTGTAGGCTTCAGCACCAAGGCTGTCTCTCATTCCGATGTTTAGGAGCACCATGAGGAACAGAGAAAGCCTGAGCCTAGTTTAAGAAAATTATTTTTCATCCCACATGTGTATAACAGGCTGAGACATAGTCGTGAAAGACATCAACCGGCGCAGAATCGCGTTTGGGACTCACAGTTTGACCAACTAGCACAACCCACTCAAGAGGAAACGGTCTCGACCCAAAACGCCACCCATTCCTTCTCTCCAGAGATGCTGCCTGTCCCGCTGAGTTACTCCAGCAGCCCGTTGGTTCAGGAAGTGAAGGAAGGAACTGCAGATGCTGGTTTACACCGAAGATAGACACAGAGTGCTGGAGCAGCTCAGCGGGTCAGGCGGCATCTGTGGAGAGAAGGAGTGGGTGACGTTTGCGATGGGACTCGCAGAGGTTGGAGACAGGGGTAGAGCGAGGTACAGGGGAGATGATGCCATGACCAATGCTTCATTCGCTAGCATCAGGCATCTCAAATGTCCTCCAGCCAGCAGGGAATTACACCTGGTAGAAGCATGTTAAATTATCAGCGGCAGAGACGTGGTAGACAGTCAGAACCTTTACTCTTAACCTTCAACCTTAGGCAGAGCTATAAGGTGAGAGGGGCAAAGTTTAAAGGAGTGCAGGGAAGTATTTTTACTCAGAGGGTGGTGGGTGCCTGGAACGAGCTGCCTGGGGTGGTGGTGGAGGCAGATTATGATACAGGTGTTTCGAGGCTTTTAGACGGGCACATGGATACACAGGGAATGGAGGGACATGGATCACATGCAGGCAGAGGAGATTTATTTTATGTGGTATCATGCTTGGTACAGATATTGTGGGCCGAATGGCCTGTTCCTGTGCTGTGCTGTACTGAGCCCCATGAAGAATTCAGAGACACAGCAATGGAAGCAGACCCTTCGGCCCGCCAAGTCTATGCCGACCCGATTGATGTCCTGAGTATGTTCTAAGTTCCGTGTTCTATGTTCTATGAGCAGAGTTGTATGTTGTATGACGCGTGCTCAAGCCCGCTCCGTCCCGTCCGCCACCCCTCCCCCCCCCCCCCCCCGCGGAACGCCACACACTGCTCCACTTATCTCACAGCTGATGAAGTCTACTTAAATGTAAATTGAAAGATTATGCAAATACTTGCCCTCCAGACGTGAATGGCAATGAGCAGCAGCTCACGCTATCCCTGCACTGGGACCAGCTCCCAGGAATAATGCAGTGAGACCTTCTGTACAAATATACACCAAGCCTCTCTATTACACTTCATAACTTCATAACGTAATGAGTTCTAGAAACAGAATCAGACCATTCAGCCCATAAAGTCCACTCCACCATTCAATCATGGCTGATCTATCTCACCCTCTCAACCCCATTCTCCTGACACCTTAAAAATATCCATTGATGTGGCCTCCACAGCCTTCTGTGGCAAAGAATTCCACAGATTCACCACCCTCTGACTAAAGAAATTCCATCTCATCTTCTTTCTAAAGGTACATCCTTTAATTCTGAAGCTGTGCTCTCTGATCCCAGACTCTCCCACTAGTGGAAGCATCCTCTCCACATCCACTTTATCCAGGTCTATCACTTTTCGGTAAGTTTCAATGAGGTCCTCCCTCATCGTTCTAAACTCCAGCGAGTACAGGCCCAGCGCCATCGTATTTAGTCCAATATGTTTTGAATGGCTGGCATGGACTCGATGGGCAGAAAGGCCCCATCTTTGCTCCACCATTCTCTCTGCCTGTTCTTGAGACGACTAATTAAATCCAAACTCTTACCATCTTCGGGCAGTTCAGTCTGAGGCTCTGCGGCAACTTCAGGAAAAAAAGGGATAGTATTAATTACAATGAAAGAGCAATAAAAACTCAAGAAACATCCTAGAAAGACAATTTCATCAACTATCCCGAGGTGATTTCTTTGGTTGGAAGAGGGTGGAAAAATTAAACAATTATTAGTTTAGTTTAGTTTAGAGATACAGCGCGGAAACAGGCCCTTCGGCCCATCGAGTCCACACCCACCAGCGATCCCCGCACACTAACACTATCCTACACACATCAGGAATAATTGTTACATTTACCAAAGCCAATTTACCTACAAACCTGCAACTATTTGGAGTGTGGGAGGAGACCAAAGATCTCAGTGAAAACCCACGCAGTCACGGGGAGAACGTGCAAACTCCACAGAGGGCACCCGTAGTCGAGATCGGACCCGGGGCTCCGATGCTCGGTGGGCCGAAGGGCCTGTTTCCACGCTGTATCTCTAAACTAAACTAAATACATCAGTGTTAGTTGGACAGGATTCCGACAGTGACTCCAGCTCCTGATACAGGTCCCTAACCAAATGCCCACAGGATCCGTAGACAATGCCCTTATAGCATGAGGAAACAAGGAACTGCAGATGCTGCCTTACAACAAAAAAATACACAAAGTGCTGGAGTAACTCAGCAGAAAAGGCAGCATCTCTGAAGAGAAGGAATGGGTGGCGTTTCAGGTCGAGACCCTTCTTCAGACTGAGAGTGAGGAGAGAGAGAGAGGGACTGGAAGGCGTGAAAATGACAGATCAAAGCAGGATGCTGATAAGGAAATGTAGAATGGATAACTCAGCGGGTCAGGCAGCATCTGTGGAGAACATGGATAGGTGACGTTTCACAGAGTGCTGGAGTAACTCAGCGGGTCAGGCAGCATCTGTGGAGAACATGGATAGGTGACGTTTCTGATTTGGGACCCTTCTAGTGGTCTGAAGAAGACCCAAAACGTCACCTAGCCACGTTCTCCAGAGATGCTGCCTGACCCGCTGAGTTACTCCAGCACTCTGTGTCTTGTTTTGTAAAACAGCATCTGTTAGTTCCCTGTTTCACCATGCGGTGATGATCGAAAAGCCTCCCGGTGTCACTATCCAGAGAAAATCTCCCGGTGAAGTGCTTTGTTTCCATCAAAAAAGAGTGAGAAAGATAAATTCCTCACCTTGGGCTTGTTCGGGCTGCGGCGAGGCCTTCACTGGAAAGGAAAGACAGCACAGATCAGGTGGTCAGTGGGAGAGGGTGCGGAGATGTTGGCCAGACCCGAGGGCCAGAGCTGTACGGAGAGGGTGGGGCAGGCTAGGACTTTATACCTTGGAGTGCCGGAGGGTGAGGGGTGATCTTGCACCAGGGTATAAAATCATCAGGGGAATGGGTAGAGTGACCTCCCAAACTAGACCTCCCAAAGGGCAAAGTTCCCCTTTTTGATTAGTACGGGTGTCAGGGGTTACGGAGAGTGGGGTTAGGAGGGAGAGATAGATCAGCCATGATCGGATGGTGGAGTAGACTTGATGGGCCGAATGGCCTAATTCTACTCCTCGAACCCACAAACAGCTCACACTCACAATCACAGAGAACTCCCCGGAAGGTCCCGGTGTTTCTGAAGGGGTCTGACGTTTCAACAACAGTAACACCTTAGATCCCTAGTGGGAGAGTCTAGGACCAGAGCTCACGGCCTCAGAATAAAAGGACACACCTTTAGAAAGGAGACGAGGAGGAGTTTCGTGTAGTCTTTAGTTTTGGCGTTGAGGAGAGAGGGGCAGAGTTAATAGGAATCAGAGGGACAACTTTCTCACACAGAGGTTGGTGGGTCTATGGAACTAGGTGCCAGATGAGGTAGTTGCAGCAGCTATGACAACAGCATTTAAAACACATTGATTAGTGCGGGTGTCAGGGGTTATGGGGAGAAGGCAGGAAAATGGGGTTAGGTGGGAGAGAATGGCAGAGTAGACTTGATGGGCCAAACGGCCTAATTCTACCCGTATCATTTATGACCTTATGAACACAATTACGGGCACATGGATATGGGACTAGTGTAGATGGGGCTCGATGGTTAGCATGGACGTGTTGGGCCGAAGGGCCTGTTTCTGTGCTGTGCGACCTCTCTCTGGTGTGGGTGTGTCAGGCGGAGTTCATGTCATAAGTGATAGTAGCAGAATAAGGCCATTCGGCCCATCGAGTCTACTCCGCCATTCGATCATGGCTGATCCATCTCTCCTAACCCCATTCTCCTGCCTTCTCCCCGTAACCTCTGACACCCGCACTAATCAAGAATCTATCTATCTCTGCCTTAAAAATATCCACTGCCTTGGCCTCCACAGCCGTCTGTGGCAAAGAATTCCACAGATTCACCGCCCTCTGACAGCGAGGCCCTTGAGCTGGTACCAACCAGGTTCTTTCACTTGGAGCTGGAACGTTTCCTTGGTGGATCCCACCACAGCCATGTAGACGGAGTCATCCTGCTTGTTCAGGTCATTAATGACCAGGGTGTGTTTCTTGCCCTCTGACTTGATGGTGTACTTGGGGCCGGCCGGGAGGTCCTTGCCACCCTTCTGCCATTTCACCTTGATGTTGGGCTTGTCCACCTCCGCCACGAACTCCGCCTTGCCCCCCGGCTCCCCCGCCTGGCTCTGGGGCTTCTTGGTGAAGCCGGCTGGTCAAAGACACATGGAACGGTGTTAGGGACTCGAGGGCCGGAGAGGAGGTGGACAGAGCAGGCAGCAAATGACAACAGGTGACATCAACCTGGGCACGTGGTCAGTGGCCACAAGGATCCCGACCGATCACCATCAACAGTGCAGCGGGTAGAGCTGCTGCCTCACGGTGCCAGAGACCTGGGTTTCATCTTGACTATAGGTGCTATCTGTGTGGAGTTTGCACGTTCTCCCCGTGACCGCGTGGGTTTTCTCCGGGTGCTCTGGTTTCCTCCCACACTCCAAATACGTACATGTTTGTGGGTTAATTAGTCTGGGTAAAATTGTAAACTGACCCTAGTGTGTGTTAGTGTGTGGGGATCGCTGGTCGGCACAGACCCGTGGGCCGAAGGGCCTGTTTGCGCACTGTACCTCCAAACTAAACTAAACTGAACTAAGAACAGAGTAAAACAGCACGGAAACAAACAGGCCCTTTGGCCCAACTTGGTCTCTGCTAGCCATCAAGCACCCATTTACACAAACCCTTTCACGTTAATCCCAATTTAATCTCCTCACAGTCCCATCAACCCCCCCCCCCCTCGCCCACACACCAGACAACCGCATTTGTTTGGGAGGAAACCGCAGCACCAGGAGGAAACCCACCCGGTCACAGGGAGAACGTGCAAACTCCACACAGATAGACAGTGCCAGAGGTCAGGATTGAACCCGGGTCCCCGGCATTGGGAGGCAGCAGCTCTACCCGCTGAGCCACGGACTCCAGCTGCCTCTGAGGCTGTGCTTTGTCGACACCTCCATGTCTCTCTCCCTCTCTCTGCCTCCCCAGCTATTTAAAACCGTCAGTGGTTACAAGGCAGATCGGAAGCTCGGATGTACGAGCAGTACGAAACTACACATTGCCCGGTGTCCAATTAACTTTCTGGAAACTTCTGGACTATTCCAAACAGATGGTTAGATGATTGAAGCAAGTGATGGCCATGTGGCCCCTTCAGCTTACAGACCATAGACTCTCAACGTGCCTGACGAGCGGCAGTGGGCCATTACACACTCCACAATTAGGGAACGTTGATAAGAATTTTAAAACCGAGAGGGAACTTGCAAAACGAAGGACCTTTTCCAGAATGTCAGAGGGGAATAACATCGTGGGGGGGTGAAAGGGTTCAGAGAAGATGTACAAAATGTTGGAGTAACTGGAGAAAAGGAATGGGTGACGATTCGGGTCAAGACCCTTCCTCTGATGTACGAGGGTGTTGCCATGACTCACTTGTCATGGGTTACGGGGAGAAGGCAGGAGAATGGGGTTAGGAGGGAGAGATAGATCAGCCATGATTGAATGGTGCAGTAGACTTGATGGGCCGAATGGCCCAATTCTGCTCCTACCACTCATGACCTTATGGCTCGAGGGCCTGAGCTACAGGGAGATGTTGGGTGGGCTAGGATTCTATCCCCTCGAGCGCAGGTGATCTTATAGAGGTGGTAAAACTGTGTGGGTGTATGTGAGTGTGTGTGTGTGTGTGTGTGAGTGTGTGTGTGTGAGAGTGAGTGTGTGTGTGTGTGTGTATGTGTTATACACTGACACATGTACACATCTATATAGAGAGGTGATCTTATAGAGGTGGTAAAACCATGAGTGGAATAGACAGGGTGATGGGGAGAGTCTTATTCCCAAGGAAGGGAATCGAGAACGAGAGGACATAGGTTTAAGGTGAGGGGGGAAAGATTTAATAGGTACCAGTGGGGCAACCTCTTCACACAGAGATTAGTGGGCTGAGGTAGTTGAGGCAGGTCTCAGACACCCTCCATAAAATGCAACCAAACTTCGCACAAGTCTGCCAAACCTCTCTCTGGGGAAACCCAACACCAGGATCAAAGTGCAGAATATAGAATATTGGTTGTACAACTAGGGACACGGAGAGATTCCCGAAGAGAATGGAGATTTAAAAGAGTGGGTGGTTATATTGGATGACAGGGCACGGTGGCGCAGCGGGTAGAGCTGCTGCCTCACCGCGCCACAGACCCGGGTTCGATCCTGACCACGGGCGCTGTCTGTGGGGAGTTTGCACGTTCTCCCCGTGACCTGCGTGGGTTTTTCCCGAGATCTTTGGTTTCCTCCCACACTCCAAAAACTCTGTAGGCTTTTGTAGGTTAATTGGCTTGGTGTAGAAGGTGAAATTGTCCCCAGTGTGTGTAGGATAGTGTTAATGTGCAGGGAACGCTGGTCAGTGCAGACACTGTGGGTGCTGTATCTCAGTATGTGTAATTAAACCAGACAGTAGGTCTCCCTCTGAGACCAGCGCGTAAAGAGACACCTCCTTCTGGGGAGTTCAATTCCCAAATGTGCTGACCTGTTCGATCCTCTCTTGCAAGTGCTAGGATTAACGCATGTCACTCACAGCTCCACAGACCTTGAGACCTCAGCTCCACCAGACACCAACAGAAGGGAAATAACTTTACGGGCAAAGTTCAGAATACCTTAACCAACACTCGAGACCTTGCCTCGCCAGCAGCACAAGAGCAACCAAGGGCAGTAGTAGATGGAATTGCAGATGCTGCCTTAAACCAAAGGCAGACACAAAATGCTGGAGTAACTCAGTGGGACAAAGAAACATAGAAAATAGGTGCAGGAGTTGGCCATTCTGCCCTTCGAGCCTGCACCGCCATTCAATATGATCATGGCTGATCATCCAACTCAGTATCCCCTACCTACCTTCTCTCCATACCCCCTGATCCCTTTAGCCACATCTAACTCCCTCTTAAATATAGCCAGTGAACTGGCCTCAACTACCTTCTGTGGCAGAGAATTCCACAGATTCACCACTCTGTGTGAACATTTTTTTTCTCATCTCAGTCCTAAAAGATTTCCCCCTTATCCTTAAATTGTGACCCCGTGTTCTGGATTTCCCCAACATCGGGAACAATCTTCCTGCATCAGCCTGTCCAACCCCTTACAATTTTGTAAGTTACTATAAGATCCCCCCTCAATCTTCTAAATTCTAGCGAGTACAAGCCGAGTCTATCCAGTCTTCTTCATATGAAAGTCCTGACATCCCAGGAATCAGTCTGGTGAACCTTCTCTGTACTCCCTCTATGGCAAAGTGCTTGAGTAACTCAGCGGGTCAGGCAGTGTCTCTGGAGAGAAGGAATAGGAAGGAACGGCTGATGCTGGTTTAAACCAAAGACAGACACAGTCTGAAGAAGGGTCTCGACCCGAAACGTCATCCACTCCTTCTCTCCAGAAATGCTGCCTGTCCCGCTGAGTTACTCCAGCTTTTTGTGTCTATCTTCGAGTATGGGTGTGGGTCAAATCAGATAACACTGTACATAGATACAATAGATAGAGCAAAGGGGAAGATACAGAGTGCAGAATACAGTTCTCAGCATCCCACCGAGCCCAAGCCGACTAGCGATCACCCCTTCCTCTCGCACCATCCGCCACGCGGTGAGCTATTTACAAACTTCTACATCTATGGAGTGTGGGAGGAAATCTGAGAAAACCCACGCAGGTCACGGGGAGAAGGTACAAACTCCGTACAGACAGCACCCGTGGTCAGGATCGAACCCGTGCCTCCTCGCTGTGAGGCAGCAGCTCTACCCGCTGCACCACCATGCCACAACCTTGTACCATTGAGACAAAGTCCAATGTCCGCAATGGGGTGGAGGTGAATCAGTCAGCACCCTGGTTCATGGAAGGACCGTTCAGACGCCTGATAACAGAGGGGAAGAAGCTGTTCCTCAGTCTGGTGGTGCGCGCTCTCAAGACACTTTCACCTCTCCGAATATAACCAGACTGAACCAGACCTTCAGAAGCTGCAAAGATCTAAGGATCTTGCAGCTAATCTAATCTAAGCCTCCTGCAAAATGTATAGCCCATCCCTATCCCAATATTCACCCTCTTTTGACCGGGCCTTTGCGGTCGCAGCTCCTAGACTGTGGAACAGATTCCCTCTTCCCATCAGAACCGCCCCCTCCAGCGACTCCTTTAAGTCGAGAATTAAAACTCATCTCCACTCCCAAGCCTTTCTTGACGTCCTCTGAGCGAGGTCTATATGTTGTAGTGATGTTTGTAATTAATCTGTGAACCGCTGTTGTATAACGTTATTACCTCCACCAATGTAAAGCACTTTGGCCAACGAGAGTTGTTTTTTAAATGTGCTATAGAAATAAAAGTGACTTGACTTGATTTAAAAAAACTTAACACAGGACCACTTCCCAACTCAGAAAAATCACTAGTGAAAAAAACGGGGAGCAAACTGCCCCCCCCCCCCTCCCAGGAGGAACTGCAAGGGTTAACTCTAACTTAGACCTCTAACTTGTAGAGTTTAACAAACTATAACATTTCCTAACATGGTTTTATTTTCCAGCAAAGTGTTAAACCAGCTGCTCTGTCCCTGATGTGCACAGAGTGTCCGCGGACATTAGTGGCTGCCCGGCTGGACACTGACTGGCTCAGGGAGCTGGGGTCCGGGGTCTGGGGTCTGGGGTCCGGGGTCCGGGGTCCGGGGTCTGGGGTCCGGGGTCTGGGGTCTGGGGTCTGGGGTCCGGGGTCCGGGGTCCGGGGTCTGGGGTCTGGGGTCCGGGGTCTGGGGTCTGGGGGTCCGGGGTCTGGGGTCTGGGGTCCGGGGTCCGGGGTCTGGGGTCTGGGGTCTGGGGTCCGGGGTCCGGGGTCCGGGGTCCGGGGTCCGGGGTCCGGGGTCTGGGGTCTGGGGTCCGGGTGCCGGGGTCTGGGGTCTGGGTCTGGGGTATGGGGTCTGGGGGTCTGGGGTCCGGGGTCTGGGGTATGGGGTCTGGGGTCCGGGGTCCGGGGTTCTGGGGTCCGGGGTCCGGGGTCCGGGGTCTGGGGTCTGGGGTCTGGGGTCCGGGGTCCGGGGTCTGGGGTCTGGGGTCCGGGGTCCGGGGTCTGGGGTCTGGGGTCCGAGGTCTGGGGTCCGGGGTCCGGGGTCTGGGGTCTGGGGTCCGGGGTCCGGGGTCTGGGGTCTGGGGTCTGGGGTCTGGGGTCTGGGGTCTGGGGTCTGGGTGCCGGGGAGACGGGGGTTGGGGGGGAGACGGGGTCCCGGGGAGACTGGGCTTTGGGGGAGACTGGGCTCCTACCTGGTTTCTTGGGCTCCGGCATTGTCCGTCTCCCTGAGCTCCGCTGCTCTGCGCGACTCGCTGCCTGTGAGGTGGCCGGAGATAAGGCGCTGCCGGGCGGGGGAAGGGAGGGTCCGGCCCGCTGATACCTCCCCCGGGGGCCGGCGGTGGGGGGGCGGTGTCTCCCTTGGGAAACGGCCAGCGGGGAGAGAGACGATAGAGAGAAGGTGAGAGTGGGAAGAAAAGTGAGAGGGAGAGAGGGAAGGAGAAAGAGTGGAGGGGAGAAGATGAGAGAGGGAGAGGGAGGGAGAGGGAGAGAGAGGGAGAGGGGGACAGAGAGAATGGGGGAGACGAGAGATGGAGAAGGGGAGAATGATGCAGGGAGATGATGGTGAGGGATAAGGGAAAGGCAGAGAGATGAGGAGGAGAGAGAGAGGGTGGGATGGTTAGAAGCTGCAGCCTGCTACATTATTGCTCCATCTCCGTACCAACATCCACCCTTATAAAACAAACTTAGTGAAGAACCGGCTCCAAACTCAGAATGATCACCATTCCCTTCCCACCTCTGTCCAAGTGTTTCTTATTGTACCTGCCTCAACTTCTGAAGGTCGAGTTGCCGGTGGATAAGGTGTCAATAAGGCTTTTGGCGCTTTGGGCTTCATCAGTCAGAGTATTGGGTATAGAATCGGGGGGTCACGTTGCAGTTGTATAAGACGTTGGTGAGGCCACAGTTAGAGTATTGTGTTCAGTTCTGGGCACCGTGTTATAGGAAAGATGTTGTCAAGCTGGAAAGGGTTCAGAGAAGATTTACCAGGATGTTGCCAGGACTAGAGGGTGTGAGCGACAGGGAGAGGTTGAGCAGGCCGGGTCTCTATTCCTTGGAGCGTAGGAGGGTGAGGGGAGATCTTATAGAGGTGTATAAAATCATGAGAGGAATAGATCTGGTAGATGCACAGAGTCTCTTGCCCAGAGTAGGTGAATCAAGGACCAGAGGACATAGGTTTAAGGTGAAGGGGAAAAGATTTAATAGGAATCTGAGGGGTAACTTTTTCACACAAAGGGTGGTGGGTGTATGGAACAAGATGCCAGAGGAGGTAGTTGAGGCTGGAACGTTGCCTATTTCCTTCGCTCCATAGCTGCTGCCGCACCCGCTGAGTTTCCCCAGCATTTATGTCCACCATTAAAAAGCATTTAGACGGGTACATGGATAGGACAGGTTTGGAGGGATATGGGCCAAACGCAGGCAGGTGGGACTAGTGTAGCTGGAATATGTTGGGCCAAAGGGCCTGATTCCACACTGTATCATTCTATGCCTCCAACCTATCACTATCATCTATACATCACATGCGGACATTTAGAATTGATTTCCAGTCCCTCCACCCCCACTGGGAAAGATTTACACAATTACTTCATGGAATTATCCCAGAATATCCAAAGTGAAATTCTCCACCATTAATGAGATCATTTCTCTATATCCATCTGATTAAATCCTTTAATCAGATCAGACCTCATAACAAGATCATCCTTTATCCCTCTATACTCAAGGGACATTGGCTTATTCGATGCTAGAAACAGGGAACTGCAGATGCGGGTTTTAATACACAACCAGAGAGCGGTGCTGAACTACCATCTACCTCATTGGTGACCCTCGGACTATCCTTGATCGGACGTTACTGGCTTTACCTTGCACTGAACGTTATTCCCTTATCCTGTATCTGTACACGGTAAATGGCTCGATTTTAAACATGTATTGTCTTTCCGCTGACTGGTTAGCACTCTGGAGAACATGGGTAGGTGACGTTTCACAAAGTGCTGGAGTAACTCAGCGGGTCAGGCAGCATCTGTGGAGAACATGGATAGGTGACGCTTCGGGTTGTGAAGAAGGGTCTTGAGCTAAACGTCACCTCTGCTTATTCAATGCTAGCTGTCCACATTACTGGCTACTTATGATGTCAATCTGATGAACGTACGTCCATTCCAAGATCAGGGCAGTAATTCCTTTATTAACGAGTGCGGGTTCATGAACTTTCACCAGACATCATTAGTATGCAGGTGATCGATGGTTTTGGTCAGCCACGGGGCCTGTTTTCATATTGTATCTCTAAACTAAACCAACCACCCATTGACACTGGTTCAATGTTATCCCACTTTCCCCAACACTCCTACATATTCGGGCCATTTAACCCACAAACAAGAAGAAGGGTCTCGACCCGAAACGTCGCCTATCTCCTTCGCTCCTTAGATGCTGCTGCACCTGCTGAGATTCTCCAGCTTTTTGTGTACCCCTAACCCACAAACAAGCACGTCTTTGGGATGTGGGAGGAAACCGGAGCACCCGGAGGAAACCCACGTGGTCACAGGGAGAACGTGCAAACTCCACACACAGATGGTGCCCGAGGTCGGGATTGAACCCAGGTCTCTGGCGCTGTGAGGCAGCAGCTCTACCCGCTGCCTCACTGAACCACCCACACACTTGGCTTTAACCTGTGGCCGCTCTGCATCAAAGAGCTGGAGCCTCTGGGCTCCTCGCTTATCTCTGGATTAGCTGTAAGCTTGCGATCAATACTGTCGATTTTCCTCTCGTCCCAGCCAACGTTCCTCCCTCAACTAACAGCTCCACAAATAGACACGTCACGGGGAATTTACTGAGGGCACCTTGGCCTCCAGCGTTATATCTGATCATTCCTGATGCATTGCTGGCGATGTATCTCCGTCTGGTCACAGAGTGATACAATGTGGAAACAGGCCCTTCGGCCCAACTTGCCCATGCCAGCCAACATGCCCCAGCTACACTAGTCCCACCTACCTGCGTTTGGTCCATATCCCTCTAAACCTGCCCTACCCATGTACCTGTCTAAATGTGGGGATAGTCCTTGCCTCAACTACCTCCTCCGGCAGCTCGTTCCGTACCCCCACCACCCCTGCTCTTGACCGTCTGAACCTGCAGAGTGACCATAAGAGATAGTAGACTTCAGCCATTCGGCCCATCGAGTCTGCTTCACCATTCGATCATGGCTGATCTATCTTTCCCTCTCAACCCCATCCTCCTGCCTTCTCCGTTTAACCCTTGAAGCTCTTTCTAATCATTAATTTTTTAATCTCTACATTATAAATACCCAATGACCTGGCCTCCACCAAAGTCTGTCTCCATGAATTCCACAGATTCACCACCCTCCAACTTAATAAATTCCTCCTCATCTCCTTTCTAAAGGAACGTTCTTTAATTTTGAGGCTGTGCCCTCTGATCCTAGACTCTCCCACTAGTGGGAACATCCTCCCCACATCCACTCTATCCCGGCCTTTCATCCTGCAGTACGTTTCAATGATTCATTGCCACAGACGGCTGTGGAGGTCAAGTCAGTGGATAATTTTAAGGCAGAGTTAGACAAATTCTCGAATAGAAAGGGTGTCAAGGGCTATGGGGAGAAGACAGGAAAATGGGATTAGGAGGCAGAGATCAGCCTTGATTGAATGGCGGTGTGGACTCGATGGGCCGAATGGCCTAATTCTACTCTCTAGGACTTGTGAACTAGTGAACATTGCTTTGTCTGCATTGGGCAAGACACACCACAGTTACTCCCCTTGACTACAAACCTGTGATCTCGGAGCCCGGTAAGGAAGCACCGCCATTCAATGTGATCACGGCTGATCATCCCCAATCAGTACCCCGTTCCTGCCTTCTCCCCATATCCCCTGACTCCACTTTCTTTAAGAGCCCTGTCTAACTCTCTCTTGAAAGTATCCAGAGAACCTGCCTCCACCGCCCTCTGAGGCAGAGAATTCCACAGACTCACCACTCTCTGTGAGAAAAAGTGTTTCCTCGTCTCCGTTCTAAATGGCTTACCCCTTATTCTTAAACTGTGGCCCCTGGTTCTGGACTCCCCCAACATCGGGAACATGTTTCCTGCCTCTAGCGTGTCCAAGCCCTTAATGATCTTATGTTTCAATGAGATCCCCTCTCATTGCCAGCACATTACCGCCGGCAGTCGGGGACAGGCGACAATGTTGGTCTTGACAACAACGCTGACATCCAAATAATGAAGATAGACATAAAATGCTGGAGACACTCAGCGGGTCAGGCAGCAGCTCCACCCGCTGCGCCACCATTCTTTGTAGCTTTTCATATCTCTCGTCTCCCTCTCCCCTGACTCTCGGTCTGAAGAAGGGTCTCGACCAGAAACGTCACCTATTCCTTCTCTCCAGAGACGCTGCCTCACCCGCTGAGTTACTCCAGCTTTTTGTGACTATCTTCGGAGTGGAGCAGCATCTACAGTTCCTTCCATTGGCCATGACTGACCAGCCCCACTGGAGACCTTGGCGTGGGATGCCACTGATACTCCACCACTGACCACTGACCAGAGACCGCCCCACACCAAACTCTGGCCAACACTGCCCCCTGCTGAACGACAACTACACAGACCTGCCTCCACTGTCAGTAAAAGCAGACTCCCTCCCCCTCCCACACACGTGCGGGTTTGGAGGTCAATTGGCCTCAGTAATTCCCCCCTAGTGTGTAGAGAGTGGATTTATTGATCGAAATTACGGAAAGATACAGCATGGAAAAGGCCCTTCGGCCCAATGAGTCCATCGATCACCGTTTCACACAAGTTCTATGTTATAGGGCAGTCTAGGTCACGACCCGTGACCCGTGCTGTTGCCACACAACGCCTTCTGGAGGATCCTCTCACTCAAGGGGACATCAACAAGATCCAGTGTTTAAGAAGGAACTGCAGATGCTGGAAAATCGAAGGTAGACAAAAGTGCTGGAGAAACTCAGCGGGTGAGGCAGCATCTATGGAGCGAAGGAACTGGGCGACGTTTCGGGCCGAAACCCTTCTTCAGACTGATGTATATTTTGGAGTGAGACAGGGGAGTGGAGAAGTGAATCAGTCTGAAGAAGGGTTTTCGGCCCGAAACGTCGCCTATTTCCTTCGCTCCATAGATGCTGCCGCACTTGCTGAGTTTCTCCAGCACTTTTGTCTACCTTCAATAAGATCCAGGAAGAGCAGCAAGGTTCAATTCTACCAACTACAAGTGGCAGAGCTCAGTCTCCAGCAAAATAAAGGACCTTCAACTTCATTCACCTGCTACTGGCCGCAAGGTCATCAGACTGACAACATTCCACAAGATCAAGAATACCAAGAATACCAAGAATACCACTATTGATTTAAAGATTGAGGACCACGTCCAGTTCACCCAAGCACCCATAGTCACGTCAACCAGAAGCTACCAGCCTGGAAATTAATGCATTCCGCACGGCACTTCATCAGACAAGAGACAACAGGTGCAGGAGGAGGCCATTTGGCCCTTCGAGCCAGCACCGCCATTCAATGTGATCACGGCTGATCATCCCCAATCAGTACCCAGTTCCTGCCTTCTCCCCATATCCCCTGACTCCGCTATCTTTAAGAGCCCTATCTAGCTCTCTCTTGAAAGTATCCAGAGAACCTGCCTCCACCGCCCTCTGAGGCAGAGAATTCCACAGACTCACCACTCTCTGTGAGAAAAAGTGTTTCCTCGCCTCCGCCCTAAATGGCTTATTCCTTATTCTTAAACTGTGGCCCCTGGTTCTGGACTCCCCCAACATCAGGAACATGTTTCCTGCCTCTAGCGTGTCCAAACCCTTAACAATCTTACATGTTTCTAACTTTCTAACTTGTTTTTCTTCAAGACAGCAAGGGATTGGAATACCCTACCAGCCAGCATCAGAGATCTCCAAAACATTAATACATACAAAGATGCAACTCGAAAAGCATCTCCATCTCAACTAGCAAGTCCACCACCTTCATAGTGCTGAGTGATACTCGTCCCGGAGCTTTTCAGCGTACTACATCCAGATGTGGTGAACATCAGGTAAGCCAGACTCAACGCTGACTGGTCCCAAACTCACGGACCCCGGGCCGTCTGTCCCCGTGGCCGGAGGTAGGTGGGGGGGGGGGAAGAGGTCGGGGTGCCGGTGCAGCGCGGTTAGTAACTCTGGGTGGGTGAATGGTGGTGCTGGCACGAACGGCCGAATGGCCTACTCCTGCACCTATTGTCTATTGAATATGTAAGAATAAAGTGGGATTTGTGCAGGATGGTCAGCAGGGAGTGAGTGGGCCGAAGGGCCTGTTTCAGTGCTGTGACAAAGGACAAAGACTGAACCTGGCTGGATAAATTATAAAGATTTTCTTTTTAATCGTTAAAAACATACAAACATCCTTCTGTCAACAGTGGAGTAGCCCGCATGATATTTACAATATTTACAGCAGGGGGCAGCCCTGAGCAAGGGTTGGACGTGGCAATGGAACAAGACCTTTAGCCCTGACCTTCTCTCCCTGGGGTGATGTTCCTCCTTCCCCCCCTCCCCCCAGCTGACCGTCACCCCTCAACTTCTGCCCCCCAACTCCGTCCATGCCAGACCCACCCATGTCCTGACCCCACAGGTTGGTAACTGCCCCCCCACCTCCCACTATACAAAGCTTCACTACCCCACCCACACCCCCCTTCATTGTTGCACCTTGCGTAGATACAGCTGCACCCCAAACTTCCCCAGATGTGCGTCCTTCATTGCCACCCCAGGGTGCCCCGTCACCCATTTAATGCTTTCTCCAGGTTTGGCCCAGGGCGGGGGGAGGGTGCTGGTCATTCTCAGGCCGTGGTTCCACGGTGCCCGAGATGGAACTTCTCTCCAACACTGAGTTGGACCTTAAAGAGTGTGGGGGCCTCACATGCTCGCCGTGACTCTCGGTCAAGGGGCAAGAGTTTGTGTCTGTGACTGATGTCTTTGCGCCTCAGACATCAGTCGCTGATTAATCCCATCCTGCATGCCCAGTGACTCAACAACCAACCGTGCGGCCATGGGTTGAACGGACCTGCAGGTGAACGGCCATGAGAATGCAGGGTCATCCCTGGATCCGCAGAGACAGGCCCCAGCATGGCTGATGTTCCACCGCCTGCCCGATCCAACATGCCCCAATGGATGTGAGGAATGCTGATTGAAAGGTCAGCGTGGAGGCCACCAGACACGGGAACTGTGGTGGGACATGCAAGGCTTGGGACCACGCCAGCCGGTCGATGGTTTGTTGTGAAGACCCGTTCTGAATAAATGACTTTCAAAGTAAAACCTGCCCTGTCTTCATGAGGTTACAGGAGACTGGTGTCTCTCCGTGCAGATGACACCCCCTGTCAGAGAGACGGTGGATCTTCTAGTTGTCCATCTACCTGTAGCTGGGCATGGTCTTGGCCGGTGAAGTCACCCCTAGTGCTGGCCGCAGACTCAGGTTGGCCAAGGGACCGGGGGGGAGGGGAAGGGGAGGGGAAGGGGAGGGATGGGAAAGGGTCAGATATCTCCAAGGACATCTCCGACACTCAGCGGAGTCACAGCTGATTGGAAAACCAACTCTGGGCACCCTAACTCCTCAGAGAGTGACGATTCTCTGGAGATTGCTAAAACTGCTGCTACATTTGTTCTAGGAGACGTGGATGGTTCCGCATTCCTGCCTCCAAACATCTCCCGTTAAGCTTTCCCCCAGTTTTTCTCTGCAACTGAGGTTATCATCACTATTGCCCCCTCCCTCCCCCTCTCCCCCCCCCCCCCCAAAAAAAAAACCCCTTTGCCCCTCTAATCTAACAGACAAGCGCACAATGCAGGCAAGGCAGCCCCGGGAGAGCAAGAGTTAATAGTTCAGCTTGATGACCCGACATCACAACTTGCATTTCATCGTCCATTAATGGAACCCCCCCCCTAAAGATGCCCCCGTATCCCGGGTCTGGGGGGGGGGGGGGGGGGGGGGGGGAGAGAGAGAGAAGCTTCCTACTCATTAATCAGCCGCCTTAGACCTCGTGGTAGAAGACGGTAACTGCACAGCTTCAGGCAGCTCCGTTAACACGAAACAGAGACAGGAGCTATTCCATCTGCGCTCTTCGAAAGACTAAGCAACACATTGCAACAGCAAGAAGTGAGTGCATTGTTAAGACCAGCGTCCCGGTCTCAATCAGGTTGTGTTGGAGGTGGAGCCAGTCCTATCCGGATCCGGGGGGGGCGGGGGGGTTTAGGGCATGTAGCTGGTTTTACACTCGGATTTCTTCAGCCCCAGCAACACGCCGTCAAACTGATAGGTCAGCTTCTTCTTGATCTTGCGAATCTCGCCCGTCTTGCCGTAGTTCCTCAGCGCGCGAGCCATCTTCTGGTAGGTCATCTTCTTGCGGTTGCCCTTCTGCATGCCCCAGCGGTGGGCCAGCATCTCCTTGTGTTTGGAGGAGAACTGGAAGGTGCCTTTCTCCCGGTCCACCCACCACACACAGTCCCGCATGTCCCCGTTCTTCAGCAGCTCCAGCAGGAACTGGTAGAGACGAACCTTCTTCCGAACACCTGCAGGGGTGAGGCGGTCAGAAATATTACACACACTAGTTTAGTTTAGTTTAGAGATACAGCGCAGAAACAGGCACCCGTCATAGGTCGTTACAGGTCGCCGAAAATGTTCAACATGTTGAAAATCCAGCGGCGACCAGAGCAAGGTCCGACTCTTTGGGCGACTGCTCACGGCCGCACGGGCTGCGTGTACCCCGCGACATGTCGCCAGGTGTCGCCTGTACAGACAGCACCCGTGGGCGGGATCGAACCCGGGTCTCGGACGCAGTGAGGCAGCAGCTCTACCTGCTGCGTCACCATGCCGCCCATGAGGGGAATGGAAGAAAAAGTCTGAAGAAAGGAACGCGACCCAAAACGTCACCCACTCCTTCTCTCCAGAGATGCTGCCTGACCCACTGACTTACTCCAGCGTGTTGTACCTAACTTAGGGGAATAGACCGGGCAGATGCACATATTTCATGTCTTTTACCCTGGGTGGGAGAATCGTGAACCAGAAGACAAGGATTTAAGGAGAGAGGGGAATGATTCAATAGGAACCTGTGGGGCAACATTCCACACAAAGAGGGGCGGATCTATGCAACCAGTGTCGGAGGAGGTAGTTGAGGTAGGTATGATAGGTAGGTATTTTTTTAAAAGGCTTACAGCATGTAAAAGGCCCTTCGGCCCACCGAGTCCATGCTGACCATAGATCACCGTTCATAAGTGGTTTGAGCAGAATTAGGCCATTCAGCCCATCAAGTCTACTCCACCAGTCAATCATGGCTGATCTGTCTTTCCCTCTTCATACCCCTGTTCACACTAGTTACACCCAGACATGCACACACACACACACACACACACACACACACACGCACACACACACACACACACACACACACACACACACACACGCACACACACACACACACACACACACACACACCCCCAGAGAGCCTGTAGGCAGTTGGAACTTGTGTCCGTCTGGTTGACCAGTGAGCGAGAGGAGGATGGCACACTGTGTAGAGTGAGCAACCTCACAATGCCAAATAAGGAGTCAGATCAGATGTCTGACACTCGGCAACACGACCAGTTGTGGACCTGACGTCACCCCACATCCTCAAACCAGAGACTAACCCTCGTTAGTTCCTCTTTCGTGCCGAGGCTGAGAGTGTTTTTAAGGCGGAGATAGATAGATCCTTGATTAGTGCGGGTGTTAGGGGTTATGGGGAGAAGGCAGGAGAATGCGGTTAGGAGGGAGATAGATCAGCCATGATTGAATGGAGGAGTGGACTTGATGGGCCGAACGGCCTAATTCTGCTCCTATCACATGACCTTATGGCACAGACGTGGAAGCGGTCGCTCTGATGCCAATGCACTGGCTCCTCTGGCTCGCACTGGCTCCTCTGGCTCGCACTGGCTCCTCTGGCTCGATTGAGGCAGTGCAGCGTAGGTTCACTAGATTGATCCCTGGGATGTCGGGACTGTTATATGAGGAAAGATTGAAAAGACTAGGCTTGTACTCACTGGAGTTTAGAAGGATGAGGGGGGGATCTTATAGAAACATAAAATTATAAAAGGACTGGACAAGCTGGATGCAGGAAAAATGTTCCCAATGTTGGGCGAGTCCAGAACCAGGGGCCACAGTCTTAGAATAAAGGGGAGGTCATTTAAGACTGAGGTGAGAAAAAACTTTTTCACCCAGAGAGTTGTGAATTTATGGAATTCCCTGCCACAGAGGGCAGTGGAGGCCAAGTCACTGGATGGATTTAAGAGAGAGTTAGATAGAGCTCTAGGGGCTAGTGGAGTCAAGGGATATGGGGAGAAGGCAGGCACGGGTTATTGACAGCGGACGATCAGCCATGATCACAATGAATGGCAGTGCTGGCTCGAAGGGCCGAATGGCCTCCTCCTGCACCTATTGTCTATGTTTCTATGTTTCTATGCACTGACCTGCGTCATGGGACGATGATTCTCTGGGGGGGATGTTCTCGTCAAACTCCCCGTCGGAAACCTCCAGCACGGGGCTGCCATGGTTGTAGTCATCGTCCTCCGACATGGACGGGCTGGAGTGGTCAGTGGACGCATGGTATGAAGGATACAGCATCGGGAATACCTGCACGCAACAACGGCAATGTCAGCCTGAAACGCCACAGCCTAGAGATTCCCCGAGTCCTAGCATCAGAGGCATTAGTGAGAGAGAGAGAGGGGGGGAGGGGGCAGAGAGAGAGAGAGAGAGAGAGAGAGAGAGAGAGAGAGAGGGAGAGAGAGAGGGAGAGAGAGAGAGAGAGAGAGAGAGAGGGGCGACAGAGAGAGACACAGAGAGAGACGCAGAGAGAGAGAGAGAGAGAGAGAGAGAGAGAGAGAGAGAGAGAGAGAGAGAGGGGGGCAACAGAGAGAGACACAGAGAGAGACGCAGAGAGAGAGAGAGAGAGAGAGAGAGAGGGAGAGAGAGAGAGAGAGAGAGAGAGAGAGAGAGAGAGGGGGCGACAGAGAGAGACACAGAGAGAGACGCAGAGAGAGGGAGGGGCAGAGAGAGAGAGAGGAACAGAGAGAGAGACAGAGAGAGAGAGAGAGAGAGGGAGCAGAGTGAGAGAGAGAGAGAGAGAGGAACAGAGAGAGAGACAGAGAGAGACAGGCAGAGAGAGAGGTAGAGGGGCAGAGAGAGGGGGGCAGAGAGAGAGATGCATAAGTTTGTGTGGAAAGATATGTGCATTGCCCTCTGTCCATTTCCCTCCAGAGGATTCCACAGATTCACAACTCGCTGGGTGAAGAAGCTTTTCCTCATCTCAGTTCTAAATGGCCCTCCCCTTTATTCATAAACGGTGTGACCCCTGGTTGTGGACTCCCCAACATCCTCGCAGTGACCTGGTGACGTACCTGGCTGTAGTCCTCGTCTAGCGGGCAGGGTGGGTGGGCCTGGATGATGGGGTCCGGGTTGGCCACCACCTCGAGGGGGAACTGTGGGTACAGGCTCTGCAGGTGAGACACGTGAACGTTCTGGAGCTGCGTGAACTGTCCTCCTTCATAATGGTCGTAGCCGGCAGTGTGGTGATCGGAACTGCTCCAGTAATGATCTGCGGAGAGACAGGCAGAGATTAGTGTGGAGATACAGCATGGAAACAGGCCCTACGGCCCACCGAGGCTGGATGCAGAATGCTGGAGTAACTGCGGGACAGGCAGCATCTCTGGAGGGAAGGAACGGGTGACGTTACGGGTTGCGACCCTGCCTCAGACCCGAAACGTCACCCATTCCTTCTCTCTGTCCCGCTGAGTTACTCCAGCATTGCGTGTCTCTCTGTGGTGCTATCCTACACACACTGGGGACAATTTACATAAGCCAATTAACCTACAAACCCGCACGTCTTTGGAGTGAGGGAGGAAACCGGAGCACCCGGAGAAAACCCACGCAGGTCACGGGGAGAGAACGGCAAACTCCGTACAGACAGCACCCGCAGTCAGGATGGAACCCGGGTGAGGCAGCAGCGTGAGTGCCGCTGTGTGACGGTGCAGTGAGGGTGGTTGCAGGGCGTCTGGTGCTTTGCCACGCCTGCAACCATTCTGGCTGAGAGGGGGGGTGGTTGCAGACCCTGGCACTCGCTCAGCTGGGGCATCTTGGCCAGCATGGGTGAGTTGGGCCGAAGGGCAGTGGGTTGACTACACCTCACGTCATACACTATCCCACCATGTCACCCCTCCAGTGTATCTGGAGCTGAGCCCCGGCACTCCAGATACCATGAGTGAGGGAGTCTCCTCTCTCATCTACGCTGGACTTATCATTGACGGCCATGTCCAGGGACATGATGGAAAACGAGAGAATGGAGCGGCTGGGCTTGTACACTCTGGAGTTCAGAAGGATGAGAGGGGATCTCATTGAAACATATAAGATTGGACACACTAGAGGCAGGAAACATGTTCCCGATGTTGGGGGAGTCCAGAACCAGGGGCCACAGTTTAAGAATAAGCGGTAAGCCATTTAGAACGGAGACGGGGAAACACTTTTTCTCACAGAGAGTGGTGAGTCTGTGGAATTCTCTGCCTCAGAGGGCGGTGGAGGCCGGTTCTCTGGATGCTTTCAAGAGAGAGCTAGATAGGGCTCTTAAAGATAGCGGAGTCATGGGATATGGGGAGAAGGCAGGAACGGGGTACTGATTGGGGAAAATCAGTCATGATCACATTGAAAGGCGGTGCTGGCTCGAAGGGCCGAATGGCCTACTCCTGCACCTGTTGTGTATTGAGTGACCACAAGATGACACTGGTGCTGGTCAACCACCAAAACGTTTCGGGTCGGCGCGGACTCAGTGGGCCAAAATCCAAAGGGCTTCCCATCAAAGTGGGCAACGAGTAGATGCTCCCTGGATTGGAGATGGATAAGGAACAGTGTCCCACACAGCCAGTAGCGTGAGAACGACGACATACCTGTGGGTTGCTCTGTGTCAGCCACGTAATAAGAATACAGAGGTGCCTGGTGTTTGCAGTAAGTATCCGTCTCATACGACACTGTGTCAGCGTACTGTGGAGAAGAGGCACACTTGTCAGCTCGTTACACGTACAAACAAGCAACTGCACATGCTGGTTTATGCCAAAGAAAGACACAGAGTGCTGGAGTAACTCAGCGGGTCAGGCAGCATCTCTGGAAGAAAACAATAGATGCAACCCTTTTTAAGAGTGTCAAGATCCTGTTTATGTCCAGGGTTATTATTGCCGCCTGGACCAACCTACAGTGAAAAACTTTGCTTTGAACGATCTCCAGTCAAATCCGATACTAAACATGAATATAATCAACCAAACTCAAGTTCAACAGGTGGAGCAAAGGGGAAGATACAGAGTGCAGAATATAGTTCTCAGCATTGTAGCGCATCAGTTCCACAGACAGAGTCCAATGTCCGCAATGGGGTCGAGGTGAATCGGACAGTACCCTAGCTCATGGAAGGGCCGTTCAGAAGCCTGATAACAGAGGGGAAGAAGCTGTTCCTGAGTCTGGTGGTGCGCGCTTTCAAGCTTCTGTACCTTCTGCCGGACGGGAGCGGGGAGAAAAGGGAATGACCGGGGTGGGACAGGGACAAGTCTTTGATTTTTTTTTTTAAAGAAGGGACTGCAGATGCTGGAGAATCGAGGATACACAAAAAGCTGGAGAAACTCACCCGCTGAGTTTCTCCAGCTTTTTGTGTACCCCCGACAAGTCTTTGATTATGTCAGCTGCTCTGCGGAGGCAGCGTGAAGTGTGGATGGAGCCAATGGTGGGGAGTGTGGTGTGTGTGGGACTGGGCCACATCTACAATTCTCTACGGTTACTTGTGGACTTGGGCAGAGCTGTTCCCAAACCGAGCAGTGGAGTTTCCCAAGAGTTGCCTTTCCATGCTGCACCTGTCGGAGTTGGTAAGAGTCGCTGGAAACTCGAATTTCCTCGCCCTCTGACTGGAGGAGATTCATCCAGTGATCCCTGGCAGATGTCGGTGCATCGCGTGGCGGAGTTCCAGTGCTCGGGGTATTTAATATTAGTTTAGAAATGCAGCGTGGAAACAGGCCCTTCGGCCCACCAGGTCCGTGCTGACCAGCGATCCCTGCATACCAACACCATCCTACACCCACTAGGGACAATTTTTACATTCACCAAGCCAATTAACCTGCAAACCTGCACGTCTTTGGAGTGTGGGAGGAAACCCACGCGGGTCACGGGGAGAACGTGCAAACTCCGTACGGACAGCACCCGTGGTCGGGATGGAGCCCGGGTCTCCGGTGATGTGAGGCAGCAGCTCTACCCGCTGCGCCACCCTGTCGCCTGCATGTCTGCAGCCAGTGGTTATTCTGGCTCAGGTGGGCAGAGAGAGAGAGAGAGAGAGGGGGGAT
The DNA here is from genome assembly GCA_035221665.1 of Okamejei kenojei. Taxonomy (NCBI): domain Eukaryota; kingdom Metazoa; phylum Chordata; class Chondrichthyes; order Rajiformes; family Rajidae; genus Okamejei; species Okamejei kenojei. The sequence goes on along the minus strand of CM069167.1, from coordinate 1,288,354 downwards.
TTACACCCACGCTGCCAGCTGCTTCCTCTTCGTGTCTCTGTCACAGTCTTTGGGCTGAGGGGGGCGAGATGATCTCCGCGATTGCCCAGTGAACCGTGCTAATCATTTGAATAGTTACTTGGCTCAGCCCGTCACTCTCTCTTTCCCCAGTAGTTCACAGCAAGTCACAGCCTGTGCAACCCTGCCTCCTGCACCCTGCCCACCAGAGTCTTCACCTGCAGATGCGGCTCTACCACGAAGATAGGCACAAAGAGATGGAGTAACGCAGCAGGTCAGGCAGCATCTCCGGAGAAAAGAAATAGGAAACATGTTCCCGATGTTGGGGGAGTCCAGAACCAGGGGCTACTCACAGTTTAAGAATAAGGGGTAAGGCATTTAGAACAGAGATGGGGAAACACTTTTTCACACAGAGAGTGGTGAGTCTGTGGAATTCTCTGCCTTGGAGGGCGGTGGAGGCCGGTTCTCTGGATACTTTCAAGAGAGAGCTGGATAGGGCTCTTAAAGATAGCGGAGTCAGGGGATATGGGGAGAAGGCAGGAACGGGGTACTGATTGGGGATGATCAGCCATGATCACATTGAATGGCGGTGCTGGCTCGAAGGGCCGAATGGTCTACTCCTGCACCTATTGTCTATTGTGACGTTTTGGGATGAGACCCCACTTCAGACTGCGCTTCTGTTCAGAGTTTGAAGGACCATATCTAAAAACATTTTTTAAATCACCTGTTGTTACAAGCGACTTAAAAGATTGATGAATGGGGAGCAAAAGCGGTAACAAGGACGTAAAGAATTTCACAGGTGATTTAGGACAATTATCCCAGTGCCCTGTGTAGTGTAGTTTGGAGATACAGCGCAGAAACAGGCCCTTCGGCCCACCGAGTCCATGCTGACCAGCGATCCCCGCACACTGACACTATCCTACACACACTAGGAACAATTTTCACATTTACACCAAGCCAATTAATCTACAAACTACGTCTTTGGAGTGTGGGAGGAAACCAAGTTCTCTACGAAAACACATGCCGGTCACCGGGAGAACGTACAAACTCCCTAGAGACAGCATCCTTGGGCAGGATCACCCCCGGGTCTCTGGCGCTGTGAGGCAGTGACTCTACCTGCGATACTGTTATAGTGAAGTCTGATCAACCCAGCTTAGGGCAATATGTAAACATATATAGATAATCACTTGCAAAATGTATATATCAATGTTCAATACTTACGAGAGAAATCTGTGGTGGTTCAATCCTAGAGAAAACAGAAATAAAATAATATTTAGGACAGTAACAGCATCAGAAACCCATGGTGTTCCTAAAGCTGCTTCAACAAGACAATCGTCCCCGATACAGGCGTCAGCAACTAGGGAGCGGTCGCTTTGGGATGCGGGAGGGAACCAGAACCCATAGCAGAATCCGCCATGGTCACGGGGAGAACGTGCAAACTCCACACAGGCTGCACCCGAGGTCAGTATCGAACCTGGGCCCCTGGAATGGCGTGGCAACAAAAGTAACCGTGGCGCCCCTTATAATAGTGCCGACAAAATGGCTTTACAAACGTCACAGAGTGACAGAGTGATTCCAGTTTGGAAACAGGCCCTTCAGCCTGAGTTGCCCACACCAACTTGCTACACTAGTCCCGCCTGCCCGTGTTTGGCCCAGATCCCTCCAAACCTGTCCTACCCATGTACCTGTCTAGATGTTTCTTAAATGCCTCAACTACCTCCTCTGGCAGCTCGTTCCATACACCCACCACCCTTTGTGTGAAAAATTTACCCCTCAGATTCCTATTAAATCTTTCCCCTTCACCTTGAACCTATGTCCTCTGGTCCCCGATTCACCTACTCTGGGCAAGAGACTCTGTGCGTCTACCCAATCTATTCAACTCATGATTTTTTACACCACGATAAGATCACCCCTCACCCTCCCGCGCTCCAAGGAATAAAGTCCCAGCCTACTCAACCTCCCCCTATAGCTCAGGCCTCGAGTCCCAGCAACATCCTCGTAAATCATGTCTGTGTTATGTCAGTCTCCTGAATAATTGACGTATGCAGTTGGCTATTTGCTGTCTCCTGAATGCCTCAACTCATCAGCCTGACAGACTTGTTGATAGACCAAATCAGTCCACACCTACATCAGCCAAAGGGAAAACAAAGCAGGTGAGAGCTGTGTTAAAGGTACATAGAAAGTGCAGGTTTAAAAAAGTACAAGGGCTGCAACGAGGTAGATTGGAAGAACATCATTAGCATACGAGTGTTCTGTTATCAATATCCATTACATCTGTTAAAGTTTACTGTAGAGATACAGCAACAGGCCCTTCAGCCCATTGTGACCATCAATCACCCTAGTTCCATGTTATCCCACTTTCCCATCCACCCCCTATACACTAGAGGGGTAATTTACAAACACGCACGTCTTTGGGATGTGGGAGGAAACCGGAACACCAGGAGAAAACCCACGCAGGTGACGGGGAGAAGGTACAAACTCCGTACGGACGGCGCCCGTGGTCAGGATCGAACCCGGGTCTCGTTGCTGCAAGAGCTGCGCCACCGTGCCGGTCTGATAGGACGAGGGTCAGCAGTTATATTATCCCTGGTTTAAGGAGGTGACAGGAATGTTGGGGAGGCTGATGGCCGTGAGAGAGGAGGTTAGGCACGGGTAGGGAATGGCAATGTTCTCAGACCTAGACCACACCTGATGGGCTGAGTGGCCTCTTTCATGGTCATAAGAAAATGAACTGTGAAAATTCTCAAGAAAATGGAGCCGACGTTTTGATCTTTATCTATTATTGACACCTGTACAGACATGTTTTGCATGGTGTTTACGCAAATCAGACCACGCCTACATCAGCCAAAGGGAAAACAAAGCAGGTGAGAGTAGTGTTACAGGTGCAGAGAAAGTGCAGGTTTAACATAAGTACAAGGGCTGCAATGAGGTAGATTGGAAGAACATCATTAGCATACGAGTGCTCTGTTATAAAGGTAAGCAGAATTAGGCCATTCGGCCCATCAAGTCTATTCCACCATTCAATCATGGCTGATCTAGAAGGATGAGAGGGGATCTTATAGAAACATAAAAAAATCTTAAATGATTGGACAGGCTATATGCAGGAAAAATGTTCCCATGTTTGGGGAGTCCAGAACCAGGGATCACACAGTTTAAGAATAAAGGGGACGGCCATTTGGGACTGAGATGAGGAAAAACTTCTCCAGCCAGAGAGTTGTGAATCTGTGGAATTCTCTGCCACAGAAGGCAGTGGAGGCCAATTCACTGGATGTTTTCAAGAAAAAGTTAGATTTAGATCTTAGGACTAACGGAATCAAGGGATATGGGGAGAAAGCAGGAATTGGGCACTGATTTTAGATGATCAGCCATGATCATATTGAATGGCGGTGCTGGCTCGAAGGGCCGAATGGCCTACTCCATGGGTCATCCAGGTGAAGATACTCGAGTGGACACGACACAGGGTGCAAGGGTCAATGTTTGACGATACCCACTGAGGCACGGTGGCGCAGCGGGTAGAGCTGCTGCCTCACAGCGCCAGAGACCCGGGTTCAATCCTGACCTCGGGTGCTGTCCGTGCAGAGTTTGCACGTTCTCCCCGTGGCCGCGTGGGTTTCCTCCGGGTGCTCCGGTTTCTTCCCACAACCCAATGACAAGCGGGGTTTGTGGATTAATTGGCTTCTGCAAATTGTCCCCTAGTGTAGGGAGTGGATGAGAGAGTGGGGTAATGTGGAACTAGAGAGGCAGAAAATGCTAGAGAAACTCTTCAGACTTCGCAACCCAAAACATCACCCGATCCTTCTCTCTCAGAGTTGCCTGTCCCGCTGAGTTACTCCAGCATTTTGGGCAGAACTAGTGTGAATTGGAGATCGCTGGTCGGCCTGGACCTGGTGGGAAGAAGAGCCTGTTTCCATGCTGTATCTCTAAACTGTTGACCGATGGTTACAAGACACTTGGCTGAGACAGGACCACAATTAGACAGACACTTGTGCAAGTCACATTGTCACCAGTGGGAGTGGCGGCGCTGCCCTGGCAGCAGCGGCTCGCCTGCAGTCCGTCTGGCAGCTTCGGCAGCTTCGACCGCCCCGGGCCGCGGAGTGGAACCGGCCCGCTCGCTGAGCGCGGTTCAGCCGCGGGACTTATTTACATCACCCGGTGCGGTCACAACATCGGAGGCCCGGGTCGCCTCAGCGCAGAGGAAGAGGAGGAAGGGAAGAGACAAAGACAAGATTTTTGCCTTCCACCACAGTGGAACACACAAATATGTGTTTATTGTGTGTTTTTGTTATTTACTATATGTATGACTGCAGGCAACGAAATTTCGTTCAGACCGCAAGGTCTGAATAACAATAAAGTTTTCCAAGTAACCACAATAAACAAGCAAGGGTCATCAGAACAACGCGATGGCCTCACAGGCAGCATCCGCCCAGTGGGCAGCGGGAAGCCTCACACCTCACACACCTCACACACGCCTGGGAGTCCGTGCTGAACTCCACTCCACTCCAGTGGCTGCACAACCCCAGGGTGGGACATGGAACAGTGTTCACACTGGAGCAGAGCCAGTCCACTGCACTCCTGTAGTCAACAGCGAGAGGCAGAGAGAGAGAGAGAGAGAGAGAGAGACAGAGAGAGAGAGAGAGAGAGAGAGAGAGAGAGGCAGAGAGAGAGAGAGAGAGAGAGAGAGAGAGAGAGAGAGAGAGAGAGACAGAGAGAGGGCGAGACAGACAGAGAGACAGAGAGAGACAGATAGAGAGAGAGACAGAGAGAGAGAGAGAGAGAGAGAGAGAGAGAGAGAGCGACAGACAGAGAGAGCAACAGACAGAGAGAGATAGAAAGATAGAGAGATAGAGGGAGGGAGGGAGGGAGGGAGGGAGAGAGGGAGAGAGGGAGAGAGGGAGAGAGGGAGAGAGGGAGAGAGATTTCACAGAGTGCATGGATAGGTGATGTTTCGGGTCAGGACCCTTCCTCAGACCCATCCGAAGACCCAAACATCATCTACCCATGTTCTCCAGAGATGCTGCCTGACCTGTTTTCCACAGAGGGTGGTGGGTGTATGGAACGAGCTGCCACAGGAGGTAGTCGAGGCAACCACCATAACTATATTTAAAAGACATTTGAAGAGGGACATGAACAGGAAGGATTGAGAGGGATATGGTCCAGACACAGGCAGGTGTGAGCAGTGTAGAAGGGACACGTTGGTGGGCATGGAAGGGTTGGGCGGAAGGGTCAGTTTCCGTGCCATGTAACTGACCGCACTGCGTGGCTCAGGCAGCGTGGAGGTAGCTGGAGGTATTTTTACTGCAGCACAGGTGTTTAACGAAAGCCTGCAGCCACAAGGCAGTGGCAGCATCTTCCCCACCGACACACACTGTGGTCGTGCAGTGGTTACATTAGCGGATGGACACCTGGACTCCAGGGCTGTGGCTTCGAATCCTGCCCGCCTCTCGTTGGGAAGTTCAAATGAAACCATGGTGACTGCCAAACCACGGGATTGTGGTGAAAATAAATCTGGCTCAATAACATCCCTCTGTGAAGGCAGCACTCCCGTCCTGACCAACAGGGGAACAGGACATTTCACATGGGACATGAGAATGGGAGATTCCCACTGGGATGGGACCAGAGATGCAAGAACTGCAGATGCTGGAATCTTGAGCAAAACACAAAGTGCTGGAGGAACTCAGAGGGTCAGGCAGCATCCATGGAGGGAATGGCTAGGCGATGTTTTGGGTGTTACTATCAAAACGTTTCAAGAAACATTTAGACAGGTACAGGGATAGGACAGATGTAGAGTGATATGGGCCAAACACAGCAGGTGGGACTGGTGTAGATGGGACATGTTGGCTGGTGTGGACAAGTTGGGCCAAAGGGCCTGTTGCCATGTTGCGTGACCCTGTGCCTCTTCTGCAGAGTCTGAAGTGACTAGACCTCAAGTGGCAGGTTAGGATGTGTAATGAATGATACCACGTTCCAGCCCCAAGCCCAGGCCAAAGGCAACATTACAATGTGAGATGATCCAAAATATTATCTGACCACAATGGTCAAGCCCAGGTCTGGCCGCCCCATTGCATCAAGGATGTGGAGGAGGCCTTGGAGAGGCTGCAGAAGGGCTTCATCAGAATGCTTCATGGTTTGACGGGGATTGGTTATAAGGAGAGGTTGGACAAACTTAGATAGTTATCTCTGGAGCATCAGAGGTTAAGGGGATGCCCAATACAAGTTTACTGAATTATACGAGGCATAGCGAGGGAGACAGTCAGAATCTTTTTTTCCCCAGGATGGAAATGTCAAAGACTAGAGGGCATAACTTTAAGGTGAGAGGGGGAGAGTTAAAGATTTATGGGGGAAGTTTATTTTTACACAGAGGGTGGAGGGTGCCTAAAACGCGCTGCCAGGGGTGGTGGTGGAGGCAGATACGATAGTGGTGTTTAAGAGGCCTTTAGACAGCCATGTGGATAGGCAGGGAGTGGAGGGACACGGATCACATCCATGCAGAGGAGATTAGTCTAATGTGGCATCACGTTCCACGGACATTGTGGGCCGAAGGGCCTGTTCCTGTGCTGTACTGTTCCATCTGAAAATAAATAGAGATAGGGAGACGATGCAAGGATGGAGAAATGACTTGTACTTCAAAGTATGCGCTAGAGGGGGAATGTGCTCAGCTCCATATTTATGGGTTGCAACTGTGGAACGAGCCATTAGATGAAGGTGGCATCGGTAAGTCGCTGCGTTACTGGGCTTGCATTGCACTAAAGCAAGATACACGGCACGGTTTGGGAACAGTTCCATCCAAGAAATCGCAGCAAATTGTGGACGCAGCCCAGACCATCACACAAACCAACCTCCCTTCCATTGACTCCATCTACACCTCGGCAAGGCCAGCAGCATCATCAAGGACCAGTCTCACCCCGGCCACTCCCTCTTCTCTCTTCTCCCCTCTCCCATCGGGAAAGAGGTACAGAAGTGCGAAAACACACACCTCCATATTCAGGGACAGTTTCTTCCCGGCTGTTATCAGGCAACTGGACCATCCTACCACAACCAGAGAGCAGCGCTGAACTACTATCTACCTCATTGGTGACCCTCGGACTATCCTTGATCAGACTTTACCTTGCACTAAACGTTATTCCCTTATCATGTATCTGTACACTGTGAACGGCTCGATTGTAATCATGTGTTGTCTTTCCGCTGACTGGTTAGCACGCAACAGAAGCTTTTCACTGTACCTCGGTACACGTGACAATAAACTAGACTGAACTGAACTTCAGCTAACGTTCCTCATACAGTAACACCCACGCTATTCCCATAACGGTCCGTGTGTGTCAGCATCCGGGGACATGCCCATCCCCCCCGGGCACTATCTTGCTCTCCTCACTTGGTTAACTCCACCAGTGATTGGTCTGACTCCATCTGCCCTTCACCCCAAGCTCTCCGCTCTGTACAGCTGTCTGTCACCACAAAATATTTTTTATAGAGCTGTGCGGTAAAATGTGTTAATTTTAAAAATACCATCCAACGCTCCACTATCACCCCACTCAACTGGCTCCAATTCTTCACTCACACTTGCCCTCGGCTTGTGGCCTGCCTTGGAGGATCTGCTTTCTCACCCCTGTTTTTCACCCTGGGAGAGATGCAAGGGACTGCTGATGCTGCAATCTGGAGCAAATGACCAAGAGCCGGAGAAACTCAGCGGGTCAGGCAGCATCTGTGGAGGGAAGAGTCTGTAGAAGGGTCCGCCACAAAACGTTGCTGCCGCAGATGCTGCCTGACCCGCTGAGTTCCTCCAGCTCTTTGTTTTTCCCCTGTTCATGGTCAAGATCAAAGAACTGCAGATGTTAGATGCCAGAATCTAACCCCTGATGCCCCAGAGAAAACTATCTGTTTGTCAAACCTCTCCTTATAACCAATGCCCTTCAATCCAGGGGATTATAGACAACAGACAATAGGTGCAGGAGGAGGCCATTCGGCCCTTCGAGCCAGCACTGCCATTCAATGTGATCATGGCTGATCATCCCCAATCTATACCCCGTTCCTGCCTTCTCCCCACATCCCCTGACTCCACTATCTTTAAGAGCCCTATCTAGTTCTCTCTTGAAAGTATCCAGAGAACCGGCCTCCACCGCCCTCTGAGGCAGAGAATTCCACAGACTCACAACTCTCTGTGAGATAAAGGGGTAATGGTTATAACTGCAGATGCTAGAATCTTGCACAAATGCAGAGTGCTGGAGTAACTCAGCAGGTCAGGCAGCATCTCTGGAGAACAAGGATAGGTAATGTTGTAAACATTGCCTTTCTATTGCAGATGCTGCCTGACCCACTGAGTTACTCCAACATTTTGTGTTCTCTTTCTATTGCAGATGCTGCCTGTCCTGCTGAATATTTGCGACATTTTGAGTTTACTACAGAAACATTTACTACAGCAAATCCCACAGTGATGAATGATGGATATCTTCGGCTGTGATGGACAGTGGCCGGAGTTAGGGCAGGAAGATGGTACAGGAGCTGGAAAACTGTAACGCCAGGTTCAGGAACAGCTTCCTCCCTTCAGCCATCCGGCTATTACACACGACAACCTCAAATAAACTCTGAACTACTTAGACTATTACTGTACATGAAGGAACTGCAGATGCTGGTTTAAACCAAAGATAGAAGGGTCTCGACCCGAAACATCCCCCATTCCTCTCTCCAGAGATGCTGCCTGTCCCGCTGAGTTACTCCAGCATTTACACTATAATTGTTATTATTGCACTTTTATGATATGTTTGTTTTGTATGTGTACGTATGTGTGGGCGTGTGTGTATATACATACGTGTATATGTGAGTGTATACATACACACACTGAACTTTTTTATTCTCGTTTATGATATTATTTACCGTATATCATGTTTACACATTCTGTCACGCAGCAGCAAGTGAGAATGTCATAGATCTATCTGGACATAGGGGGTTTACAAGAATGATCCCAGGAATTAGTAGGTTAACCTACAATGAACATTTGTTGGTATTCGTTGGGGTTTTGAAGAATGGGGGGGGGGGGGGGGGGGGGGGGGGGGGACACCTCATTGAAACGTACAGAATAGTGAAAGGTGCTTGGATAGGTATACTCGCCGCCCTCCGAGTGTAAGTATTGTCCCTCAGGCTCTGATGAGGCTCCCCCCCCCCCCCCCACCCCACCTTAGATCTTTTTGTTTTTGATTCCTCTATCCTGCTGAAGAGAGACCCTGTCTATTCCCCTCACAACTTTATACACCTTGATAAGATCACCCTTTAGAATCTTGCACTCCAAGGAGTAAGGTCCCAACCTGTTCAATCTCTCACTCGAGCTCAGACTCTCCAATGCTGACCAAAGGGTCTCCACCCGAAATGTCGCCTATTTCCTTCACTCCATAGATGCTGCCTCACCCGCTGAGTTTCTCCAGCATTTGTGCCCACCATAAATCTACTCCGCTTCTCTCCAGCTTAATCATTCCTCCAGCCAGCCTTTCCAAGCACAATACTCTTAGTGCAACTCTCACCAAAGTCTCGTACAACTGTAACACAATGTCCCGACTTCTTTTGTGAAAAAGAACTGGAGATGCTGGATAACATCGAAGGTGGACACAAAGTGCTGGAGTAACTCAGCGGGAAGGGTCCTGACCCGAAACGTCACCTATCCATGTTCTCCACAGATGCTGCCTGACCCGCTGAGTTACTCCAGCACTCTGTGTCTGTCTTCAGTAAAAAACAGCATCTGTGATTTCATTGTTTCTACCAAAACTGTTCAAGTTGTCCTCATGTTGTACAGATACAGAAGAACGATAACTTCATTAGAGAGTGAGAACAAGTTGCACTACAGTAGTAGCAGCAAAAGACAAGGGAATATGTAAATATGCTGTCTATTTACATTAGCGAGTATCAATAATAAAGAACATCAGAGTGTAGAGATGGGCTCTGGTGTCCAAGCCTAAATCTCCAGTTCCACACATCAGCGACAAGCTGATTAACTGGTCTATCCCATAGCTGTCAATAGACAATAGGTGCAGGAGGAGGCCATTCGGCCCTTCGAGCCAGCACCGCCATTCAATGTGATCACGGCTGATCATCCCCAATCAGTACCCCGTTCCTGCCTTCTCCCCATATCCCCTGACTCCACTATCTTTAAGAGCCCTATCTAACTCTCTCTTGAAAGCATCCAGAGAATTGTCCCCCACTGCCTTCCGAGGCAGAGAATTCCACAGATGGTGGAAAGTTGCAGGTGTGAAAAGCCAACAACTGTCCCCTTCTCCATCACAAAGTTGGGGTTGGCAGAGAGGGGCAGGTTAACACATGTGGTGTGGGCATTGGGACAGACATGAACAAAAGCATCTGTGTGTCGGAAAGAACTGCAGATGCCAGTTTAAATCAAAGATAGACACTAAATGCTGGCGTAACTCAGTGGGTCAGGCAGCATCTGTGGAGAACATGGATAGGTGATGTTTCAGAGTGCTGGAGTAACTCAGCGGGTCAGGCAGCATCTCTGGAGAGAAGGAATAGGTGATGTTTCGGGTCAAGTCACTTTTATTTCTATAGCACATTTAAAAAACAACTCTCGTTGGCCAAAGTGCTTCACATTGGTGGAGGTACTAACGTTATACAACAGTGGTTCATAGATTAAATACAAACATCACTACATACATATAGCCCTCGCTCAGAGGACGTCAAGAAAGGCTTGGGAGTAGAGATGAGCTTTAAGTCTCGACTTAAAGGAGTCGATGTAGTCGAGACCCTTCTTCAGAACTGATGAAACAAAAGCATTTCTCCATGTGGGGCTTCTAGCCAATGTTGTTGCTCTGAACCGTGTCGCTCTGACATTCTTGGAAACCACTCCACCCCAATTATTTACTGCCCTGCATTTTAAATTACCAATATCTCAGTCAGCGATAATGAGATTTATTTTTAAATCAGTTCAAGTGTCATCCAAGTGTAACTCAAAGAACGTGTGTGACACAGACACATTTTACTCATTAGAATCATGATCTGGAAGTCCAGAAGTTACCACTAAGAGGCCAATCGGACACATGCTCACAGGGAGGCGACTTCACTGAACACAGTCTGTCAAAGGTTTGTTAAAAACATGTTTGTGCACAACACCAGTTGTTTTAAACCAGCCCAGATTGTTGCAGCTTCAATTGATACCATTTCTTTGAATCCCAAAATTAAATTCATACTTTGGTTTTTTTGTTGCCATCCGTTTTATAAATTGGTTCATTTTCTTTAAAACCCCGTACAACAAAATCCAATCTTATTGGCACACCACTGAAGTCCAACATCAGTTCGGTCCAAACCCGAAATAGAAGTGTTTTTAATACTGACAAGTAATTACTAACTATTAGCAAGCAATGTAGACGAAGGCAACTCCAAACAGGACCCAATTAGAGGGTTTTTATTGATATAGATGGCCAGTAGAATAGTTTTTTAAAAGTTTAGAGAACTTCCCCCGGCGTGTTGGTCTGGGCTGGGCTGGGCTGGGCTGGGACTCGCTGTTTCTCGGGGTCTACATTGCATTTTACTCACTGTGGCGTCTCCAGAGAATGCATGTTGAATGAACCAGAGGTGTCGCGTCCAATCTTCCGTCTAGTTTCTTTTGAGGGCAGCTCGTGTCGCTACAAGCTTTTAAAAAGAATCTGCATTTTGGGAATGGGAGGAGCTTGGTGATTTGACTGCAAAAAAAATCCCCTTTTCACATTGCACAATGCACAGTTCTTCTGGGAGTAGTTTAGTGGGTCTGGCTGCTCGCGTGTGTGTGGAGCGTGTATAAGGAGGGCCAGGACGTCTTATTTCACACGGAATTCGTCAATACTGTGTCCCCACACACACCGCCAAGTAATGATCACAGGAGCTGTACAGGCATGTTTGTCTAGAGGAGGCGCAACTGTAATGCATCCAACGATATGAAAATCAGTGGCGAGATTTCACCTCCGATCACAAGCAGTGACAATAGGTTGTTTGTTCCCCTGAAGCCTGGCCGTGTAACACGGCAACTATTAACACAACTCTGCTCCCAATCACACTAACCTATTGCCGACTTAGAGTCACAGATCTGCACCAGAGCCCAAAACAGCCCCTTCGGCCCACCTCGTCTGTGGTGGTGTACGTGGGAGGTGAAGTTGTTGGGAGGGGGGGGGAGTGAGAAAAATAGGTGGGGTTATGGGGCTTAGAAAGATAAAGGTTGGGAGATATTACTTGACATTGGAGAATTCAAAGTTCATATTGAAGTTAGACACAGAATGCTGGAGTAACTCAGCGGGACAGGCAGCATCTCTGGAGAGGAGGAATGGGGGACGTTTCAGGTTGAGACCCTTCTTCAGGCTGGTGTCAGGGGAGAGGGAATAAGGAAGTCATGTTCATACCACTGGGTGTAAGCTGCCCAAACGGAATACGAGGTGCTGTTCCTCCAGTTTGTGTGCGGCCTCACTCTGGCAATGGAGGAGGCCAGGACAGACAGGTTTGTATGGGGAAGGGGAAGGGGAAGGGGAGTTAAAATGGTTGGCAACCAGGAGAAATGGTCACCTGGCCTATGCTTGGTCTCACCAACAAACAGGCGGCCACATCACGAGCTTTGAGCGCAACCCAATGAACCTCTTGTCCACAGCCCCTTCATCCCATGCCAGTGTCAGGGTGACATGATAGAATGGCAGAGTAGACGTGATGGGCCGAATGGCAGAATTCTATCTTATTGAAACATATAAGATTATTAAGGGTTTGGACACGCTAGAGGCCGGAAACATGTTCCCAATGTTGAGGGAGTCCAGAACCAGAGGCCACAGTTTAAGAATGAGGGGGTAGACCATTTAGAACGGAGACGAAGAAACACTTGTTCTCACAGAGGGTTATGAGTCTGTGGAATTCTCTGCCTCAGAGGGCAGTGGAGGCCGGTTCTCTGAATACTTTCAAGAGAGAGCTAGATAGAGCTCTTAAAGATAGCGGAGTCAGGGGATACGGGGAGAAGGCAGGAACGGGGTACTGATTGAGGATGATCAGCCATGATCACATTGAATGGCGGTGCTGGCTCGAAGGGCCGAATGGCCTACTTCTGCACCTATTGTCTATTCCTTAAGACGTTATGAACATAGCCCTAGTCTAAACCCACCACATTCCAGTTACAATCCCAAACCCAATCGCATTGGAACGAGTCCAATGAGTCATGAATCCAAGACCTTCTCTGATCCAATTTCTAATTCGCTGGAAGCAATTGCAATGACTCACTAATTCAAGAACTTCCACGGAACAATAACACCCCCAATCAATGACCATGGTTTCAATGACTCTCAAATCGCACAGCCCCAGTTCTAAACTCTCCACTGTAACGACCAACTAATTCAGCTGAGCTCTTAAACATTGCGCTCCTATTTAATATTGGATAGCATCTGTGGAAAACATGGATAGGTGACGTTTCAAGTCAGGACCCTTCGTGAAAGGTGTCGACTGGAAACGTCACCTATCCATGTTCTCCACAGATGCTGCCTGACCCGCTGAGTTACTCCAGCACTCTGTGAAACGTCACCTATCCATGTTCTCCACAGATGCTGCCTGACCCGCTGAGTTCCTCCAGCATTTTGTGTTTATCTTCGGTTTGAACCAGCATCTGTAGTTCCATCCTACATACTTGTATCTTTGTTCTTCTACTCTGTGGCAAGCAGATTTAACAGACTCAGTGCACATTTTGTAACCTGGCTATTGTTCTGGGTGTTGTCTAATGCATGTTTAGAGGCCAATTGGCAAAGTTCCCTCTTGCCCAGTGGTTTACATATTTACAAATTAAAAAACCACTACTTTCCCTGTATGAGAAGGCGTTTTACATACTACACCCATCACAGGTTCAGTCTGTTAACAGGAGTCAATAGACAACAGGTGCAGGAGTAGGACGTTCAGCCCTTCGAGCCAGCACTGTTGCTTAATGCTGGCACAAGAACTATGCTCTCCGCTACAGGGCGGCACGGTGGCGCAGCGGGTAGAGCTGCTGCCTCACAGCGCCAGAGACCCGGGTTCCATCCTGACTACGGGTGCTGTCTGTACAGAGTTTGCATGTTCTCCCCGTGACTGCGTGGGTTTTCTCTGGGCGCTCCGGTTTTCTCCCACACTCCAAAGACGTGCAGGTTTGGAGGTTAATTGGCTTTGGTAAAATTGTAAATTGTCCCTGGTGTTTAAGAGTGTTAGTGTACGGGGTGATCGTTAGTCGGTGTGGACTTGTTGGACCAAAGGGCCTGTTTCTGCCCCGCATCTTTAAAACTAAAGATTCACCACCCTACGACTAAAGTAATTCATCCTCATCTTTCCAAAGGTACGTCCTTTTATTCTGAGGCTGTGCTCTCTGGGCCTAGACTCTCCCACATCCACTCTTTCCAGGCTATCACTATTTGGTAAGTTTCAATGAGGTACCCCCTCATGCTTCTAACCTCCAGCGAGTACAGGCCCAGTGCAGTCAAACGCTCACCATATGTTAGCCACTCATTCCTGGGATCACAGGGTCAATGAGCGTAAGGAAGAGAATAACCACCTCAGATTTAGGAACATGATGATGCCCAAATAGTTCAGTTCAGTTTACTGTCACGTGTACCGAGGTACAGTGAAAAGCTTTTGTCGCGTGCCATCCAGTCAACAGAAAGACAATACGTGATTACAATCGAGCCATTCACAGTGTACAGATACATGATAAGGGAATAACGTTCAGTGCAAGGTAAAGCCAGCAAACCACAGGCATTGGGCCTGTAGTCGCCGGAGTTTAGAAGAAGGAGGGGGGACCTCATTGAAACGTACTGAATAGTGAAAGGCCTGGATAGAGTGGATGTGGAGAGGATGTTCCCACTAGTGGGAGAGTCTAGGACTAGAGGTCACAGCCTCAGAAGCAAAGGACATTCCTTTAGGATGGAGATGAGAAGGAATTTCTTTAGTCAGAGGGTGATGAATCTGTGAAATTATTTGCAACAGACGGCTGTGGAGGCCAAGTCAGTGGATATTTTTAAAGCAAAGATAGATAAATTCTTGATTGGTACGGGTGTCAGAGGTTATGGGGAGAAGGCAGGAGAATGGGGTTAGGAGGGAGAGATAGATCAGCCGTGATTCAATGGCGGAGTAGACTTTCTGCTCCTATTACTTATGACCAAAGTCCGATCCAAGATCAAAGTCCAATCCTCTTCTCCCCGCTCCCCCCCCTCCCCCCCTCCCCCACCTCCCATCAGTCTGAAGAAGGGTTTTGGCCCGAAACGTTGCCCATCTCCTTCGCTCCTTAGATGCTGCTGCACCTGCTGAGTTTCTCCAGCTTTTTGTGTACCTCCGATCATGGATAGTCCGAGTCACCAAAGTGGTGAGCAAATAAGAAACTGATGGATCCGCCAGGAAGCCTGCGCACAACTCGGCTGCGGAGTCTGTGGCTAATCTAACGTCACACACATCCTCCAACCAGAGGAATACTTCCACACAGTTCCTCTTTCCTACCTGCCTTCACTGTGACCTCAGCGCAGCGGTGGGACCGGGAGGTTTGTCAAAGATGTGGAATAGTTTTCTCTTATTGGCTTCTCTTGCAATGGAAATGGTTAGTAACACGGGGTGGCAAGGTGTGGCAGCGGGTAGAGCTGCTGCCACACAGCGCCGGAGACCCGGGTTCGATCCCGACTACGGGTGCTGTCTGTACGGAGTTAGTATGTTCTCCCTGTGACCTGCGTGGGTTTTCTTCAAGATCTCCGGTTTCCTCCCACACTCTCCAGGACAAGGGGTCGCAATTTAAGGATAAGGGAGAAGTCTTTTAGGACCGAGATGAGAAAAACATTTTTCACACGGAGAGTGGTGAATCTGTGGAATTCTCTGCCACAGAAGGTAATTGAGGCCAGTTCATTGGCTATATTTAAGAGGGAGTTAGATGTGGCCCTTGTGGCTAAGGGGATCAGGGGGTATGGAGAGAAGGTAGGTACGGGATACTGAGTTGGATGATCAGCCATGATCATGTTGAATGGTGGTGCAGGCTCGAAGGGCCGAATGGCCTACTGCTGCACCTATTTTCTATGTTTCTATGTTTGTAGGTAAATTGGCTTGATATAAATGTAAATCGTCTCTAGTGTGTGTAGGAGAGTGCTAGAGTGCAGAGATGGCTTGTTGGCACGGGCTCGATGGGCCAAAGGGCCTGTTTACGCTCTGCATCTGAAAACCAAACTAAATACAAGCAACTGCAGGTGCTGTAATCTTGAACAAAGCCAAGTGCTGGAGGAAGTCAGCGGGTCAGGCAGCATCTGTGGAAGGAATGGACAGATGAAGTTTTGGGTCGGGTCCCTTCTTCAGACTGTTCAGTTGTTGCAGAGAAGGAGTTGGTGGCGTTGGGATGGCAGGTGACCACGGTATCAGCTACACTGGGATATTTCTGACCCAAAACGTCACCTGTTCATTTTACTTCACAGATGCTTCCTGACAAGCTGAGCTCTTGTACCTTCTTCCCGATGGCAGGGGTGAAATGAGAGTGTGGCCAGGATGGTGTTCTCCCCATATCCCCTGACTCCGCTATTTTTAAGAGCCCTATCTAGCTCTCTCTTGAAAGCATCCAGAGAACCTGCCTCCACTGCCCTCTGAGGCAGAGAATTCCACAGACTCACCACTCTCTGTGAAAAAAAGTGTTTCCTCGTCTCCGTTCTAAATGGCTTACTCCTTATTCATAAACCGTTGCCCCTGGTTCTGGAACTCCCCCAACATCGGGAACATGTTTCCTGCCTCTAGCGTGTCCAGACCCTTAACAATCTTATCTGTTTCAATGAGATTTCCTCTCATCTTTCTAAACTCCAGAGTGTCCAAGCCCAGCTGCTCCATTCTGTCAGCATATGACAGTCCCGCCATCCCGGGAATTAACCTTGTAAACTACGCTACACTACTTCAATAGCAAGAATGTCCTTCCTCAAATTAGGGGACCAAAACTGTACACAAAAATCCAGGTGTAGTCTCACTAGGGTTCTGTACAACTGCAGAAGGACCTCTTTGCTGCTATATTTGATTCTTCTTGTTATAAAGGCCAACATGCCTTTCGCTTTGTTCACTGCCTGCTGTACCTGCATGCTTACATTCATAGACTGATGTACAAGGACCCCCAGATCCCGTTGTACTTCCCTTTTTCCCAACTTGACGCGATTTAGATAGTAATCTGCCTTCCTGTTTTTGCTACCAAAGTGGATAACCTGACAGTTTATCCGCATTAAACTTCATCTGCCATGCATCTGCCCACTCCCCCAACCTGTCCAAGTCACCCTGCATTCTCATAGCATCCTCCTCACAGTTCACACTGCCACCCAGCTTTGTGTCATCTGCAAATTTGCTAATGTTACTTTGAATCCCTTCATCCAAATCATTGATGTATATTGTAAATAGCTGCAGTCCCAGCACCGAGCCTTGCGGTACCCCACTAGTCACTGCCTGCGATTCTGAAAGGGACCCGTTAATCCCTACTCTTAATTTCCTGTCTGCCAACCACTTCTCTATCCATGTCAGCACTCTACCCCCAATACCATGTGCCCTAATTTTGCCCACTAATCTCCTATGTAAGTAAGTAAGTAAGTTTATTGGCCAAGTATTCACATACAAGGAATTTGCCTTGGTGCTCCGCCCACAAGTAACAACATGACATACAGTGACAGTTACGAATGACTCAGAAAACACTAAACATTAATAATAATAAGACATTAATGATAAAACACCATTGATCAAGCATGTGACTCAACAAAATAGCAGATCAAAGGGAGGCTACAGATTTTTGGCTGTTGAGTAGAGCAACTACTCGTGGATAAAAACTGTGGGACTTTATCAAATGCTTTCTGAAGTCCAGGAACACTACACCAAAATAATCGGTTTAAAGGACCGCGTCTTAGTTTTGGAAATGTGACTCAATCAGTGAATTGGAGTCTCATTTCTACTCCTGTCTCTGGACCACATTTCTTGAACTGAAAATCTATCGATAAACGTGACCAAGTTTATTTAGTTTGTTCCTCTGTTGCCAAAGACAATGTAAACACTGATGGGCTGTCCCACACTTGCTGTGATGTGTTTATGTTGGAGTTTCACATAGACTCTATCGTCCTGCTCAACTGCCCTTTGTTGAGTTTAGTTCATTGTCACGTGCACCGAGGTAGTTAAATGCTTTTTGTTGCGTGCTAACCAGTCAGCGGAAAGACAATACATGATTACAATCGAGCCATCCACAGTGTACAGATACAGGATAAAGGAATAACATTTAGTGCAAGGTAAAGTGCAGTAAAATCTGATCAAAGATATTCTGAGGGTCACCAATGAGGTAGATAGTAGTTCAGCACTGCTTTCTGGTTGTGGTAGGATGGTTCAGTTGCCTGATAACAGCCGGGAAGAAATTGTCCCTGAATCTGGAGTGTGTGTTTTCACACTTCTGTACCTCTTGCCTGATGAGAGAGGGGAGAAGAGGGAGTGGCCGGGATGCGGCTGGTCCTTGATGATGCTGCTGGCCTTGCCGACGCAGTGTGAGGTGTAGATGGAGTCGATGGGAGGGAGGTTGGTTTGTGTGACGGTCTGGGCTACGCCCACAAAACGCAGGGTGTGCGGTAAATCTGGGAGATATGATGAGGCTGGGGGAAGGATAAAATGAATGTAAAATGGGTGAGAGTCAGCTGGGACTTGGTGGGCTGAAGGGCCTGGTCCATGATATATGATTTCATGAGTAGAAATCAGAGGACCAAATAATGGCTGTGACACTCGGCCCATCATGGCCAATCTAACTCGCTGCCAGAGCAAGGTTCTGGTCACACCAGCCCAGCGCGCTCTCTGCAGCCTTCCCCACCGCATAATTAGCCAGTTCCCCCTGAGGTCCACAGAGGAACCTGCGTCCACATCGGCAGGCAGTGCCTTCCACATTCCAACCACATGCCCTGCGTGGGAAGTTGGCCTCTGGGTCACTCTCAATTCTCTTCCCCTTTGCTTTGTATCTATGACCTCCCATAGTCAACCTCTCCACCAGAGTCCTCCAATTACAGACTTCCATCCACTCTCGCTTCAGCCTTCTCCAAATAAAATACTCCTGAAGAAGTGACCTATACCGAAACGTTGCCTATCCATGTTCTCCCGAGATGCTGCCTCTGTGGAGAACATGGATAGGTGACGTTACACAGAGTGCTGGAGTAACTCAGAGGGTCAGGCAGCATCTGTGGAGAACATGGATAGGTGACGTTACACAGAGTGCTGGAGTAACTCAGCGGGTCAGGCAGCATCTGTGGGGAACATGGATAGGTGACGTTTCACAGAGTGCTGGAGTAACTCAGCGGGTCAGGCAGCATCTGTGGAGAACATGGATAGGTGACGTTTCACAGAGTGCTGGAGTAACTCAGCGGGTCAGGCAGCATCTGTGGAGAACATGGATAGGTGACGTTTCACAGAGTGCTGGAGTAACTCAGCGGGTCAGGCAGCATCTGTGGAGAACATGGATAGATGACGTTTCACAGAGTGCTGGAGTAACTCAGCGGGTCAGGCAGCATCTGTGGAGAACATGGATAGATGACGTTTCATAGAGTGCTGGAGTAACTCAGCGACAGGCAGCATCTGTGAAGAACATGGATAGGTGACGTTTGGGGTTGAGACCCTTCTTCAGATTCTCACAACCCAAGTTAACTTTAGTACAGCAGGCTGTATAATATCAGATTGGGAATAGGGGCTTGCACGGGTTAATGACAGGATTATACGCAGCAGCCTCCGGTGATTGCTGTTTCAAAAGCAACTTTCAATACAAAAGACGATGCTTGCAAAAGGAAAAAAGGCCTCAAGAGCAAGGAAAGAATGGAGAAGTGGAACCGATGACAAGACTCATATCTTGGGCCGTGTTACTGCTCTGTGGTGTGGCATTCTATGAACTCAGTCTCTATTAGAGGCACTTACCAAGTTCGGGGAGGGAATTCCAAATTTCTGACGACTTCTCTGTACGGAAAAAAAGTTCCTACTGATTTAGCTCCATGTTCACATTGGACCTCATCCCTCATTCAACAGTCAGGGCCAGCAACATGCTGGAGGGGCTACACCGTGCCCCCCCCCCACCCCCCCCCCCCGGGGCCAACATATCCTTCTGGACCTGCGGCCCCCACAACTGAACACTCTGCTCCAGATGGGGTTGGTGAAGTGAAACCAATCATCGTCTTGGAGCGTAGAGCGAGGGGCAGTGTCAGTGGGGGACAACTTTAGGACCAGTGGCCACAGTTCTATTTAGTTTTAAAATAGTTATGGAAAAGGACAGAACTGTTCTATAAGTTAAAGTGCTAAATAAGGGCAAGACAAAATCACGGAACCAACCTTCATATTAAAATATTAAGAAGCTGAGGGTAAATGTAATCCAGGGAGTGGAGACAACTGTTGGCAGAATGAAGTGGTACTGCCTCACAATGCCAGAGGCCAGGGTTCAATCCTGACTTTTGGTCGCTGTCCATGTGGAGTTTGCACGTTCCCCTTGTGACCGCGTGGGTTTCCCCCCACATCTCCAAAGGCATGCAGGTTTGCAGGTTAATTGGCCTTCTGTAAACTGCTCCTGATGTGTGGACAGTGGATGAGAAATTCGGTTAACGTGGAACTGGTGTGTGTGTTGGTCGATATGGACTCGGAGGGCCCGAAGGGCCTCATTTTCATGCTGTATCTTGAAACTAAACTGGAGATTTTAGTTTATGGGCTTGGGGAAGCAGGTTTGTTGAGGAGTAAGGCCATGAAGCATGGAATTGAAATGGAGACATTAACAAACTGAGAGCGATTGTCATTCCGAGAGCAGGGGGTGGGGTGGTAGGAACACAGGGAACCTGACCACCCCCCCCCCCCCCCCCCAATTATGTTAGCTGAACAAAATATTGAAATCTAATGTTAAAAGAGCAGTAACCACAGGGTGACATCTCCTCTGGTTTCCTGCAGGAAACTGAAACAGTTTGCACAAGACTACTGCTCAAGACTATCAGGAGGACGTGAAGAAATGTAACTGATAGATAGCAATTTGAGGAACTTTTACCTGAGGTCGAATAAAACAAATAACAATGATGGCAGAACAATCTGATTGCACTCCAGCCCCTTTCTTGCATAATATATGCCACGGCAGAAATGCGTACATGCTTTGAACTTCTACTGCCGAGAAATATAAAGAAAGTTAAGATTAGACTGGAGTAACTCAGCGGGACAGGCAGAATCTCTGGAAAGAAGGAATGGGTGACGTTTCACAGAGTGCTGGAGTTACTCAGCGGGACAGGCAGCATCTGTGGAGAACATGGATAGGTGACGTTTCACAGAGTGCTGGAGTAACTCAGCGGGACAGGCAGTATCTCTGGAGAGAAGGAATGGGTGACGTTTCTTCAGTCTGAAGAAGGGTCCCGACCCAAAATGTCACCCATTCCTTGGGAAATGGGAAATGGCAAAACAGCCGCCCAAAGCAAATGGCTGTCCTATGGTAGAATCATAGAATACAGCAGAGAGATGGGCCAATCGACCCAACTTGTCCACTCTGGACAGTGGGTACCGTTTCACATTCATTCCATGCCCTGCCCAAGTTGCATCAGGGACCAAAGGCTTGGGTTTTCTTTGTATACCAGAATCTGGTTTTGTTTTAAGTTTAGTTACGACACGGAAACAGTCCCTTTGTGATAACTTAAACAGGTCGGCCCAAAGATTCCTTGGAGCTCAGGAGGGTGAGGGGAGATCTTAAAGAGGTGTACAAAAACCTTGAGAGGAATAGATCCGATCAGAGTCTCTTGCCCAGAGTAGGGGAATCGAAAATCAGAGGGCATAGGTTTAAAGTGAGGGGGCAAAGATTTAATAGGAACCTGAAGGGTAACTTTTCATGCAAAGGGTGGTGGGTGTATGGAACGAGCTGCTTGAGGATGTAGTTGAGGTTGGAACTATCGCAACGTTTAGGAAACATTTAGACAGTTACATGGATAGGACAGGTTTAGAGGGATATGGGCCAAACACAGGCAGGTGGGACTGGTGTAGCTGGGACATGTTGGTCGGTGTGGGTAAATTGGGCTGAAGGGCCTGTTTCTGCGCTGTATCACTCGATGACATCCTCTTCAAACCTGCAGGCAAGGGCAGTGCTGTGGTGATTCGCTAAACTGACCTCCAGCTCTTGCAGAACCATGACCCATCACTGGACATCAGGCTGCCATCCTCCAGGCAAGCACCCACTGATCTCATTTCCTCAGTGGATCTTCCCTTCTCCGTCTCAGAGATCCCCAAGCCCACAGTCTACTTCTACTTCCGTCCCAAAATCCCAAAGCAGGAAGCAGCACAACCATTGCTTTCGCCAGCTCTCGCTGTCTTTCTGTCCTGGGCCTCCTCCACAGTCAGAGTAAGGCCTCATGCAAATTGGAGGAGCTGCATCGCATATTTTGCTTGGGCAGCTTACAACCCAATTGTGTGAACGCGGATTCCTCCAATTTCAAGTACCCCATATTTCCCTCTCTTCATCCCCCATCCTAGTTGTCCCACTAGTTCCACTGCTAGTTGTCCCACTAGTTCCACTGCTAGTTGTCCCACTAGTTCCACTACTAGTTGTCCAACTACTAGTTGTCCCACTAATTTCCACTACTAGTTGTCCACTACTACTAGTTGTCCCACTACTACTAGTTGTCCCACGTGTTCCACTACTAGTTGTCCCAACTACTAGTTGTCCCACTACTAGTTGTCCCACTAGTTCCACTACTAGTTGTCCCACTACTAGTTGTCCCACTGTTCCACTACTAGTTGTCCCACAAATTCCCACTACTAGTTGTCCCACTACTGTTGTCCACTACTACTAGTTGTCCCACTAGTTCCACTACTAGTTGTCCCACGTGTTCCACTACTAGTTGTCCCACATGTTCCACTACTAGTTGTCCCACTAGTTCCACTACTAGTTGTCCCACATGTTCCACTACTAGTTGTCCCACGTATACTACTAGTTGTCCCACATGTTCCACTACTAGTTGTCCCACTAGTTCCACTACTACTAGTTGTCCCACATGTTCCACTACTAGTTGTCCCACGTATTCCACTACTAGTTGTCCCACATGTTCCACTACTAGTTGTCCACTGTTCCACTACTAGTTGTCCCACATGTTCCACTACTAGTTGTCCCACGTATTCCACTACTAGTTGTCCCACGTGTTCCACTACTAGTTGTCCCACGTGTTCCACTACTAGTTGTCCCACTAGTTCCACTACTAGTTGTCCCACATGTTCCACTACTAGTTGTCCCACGTGTTCCACTACTAGTTGTCCCACGTATTCCACTACTAGTTGTCCCACATGTTCCACTACTAGTTGTCCCACGTTCCACTACTAGTTGTCCCACGTGTTCCACTACTAGTTGTCCCACGTTCCACTACTAGTTGTCCCACTGTTCCACTACTAGTTGTCCCACGTATTCCACTACTAGTTGTCCCACATGTTCCACTACTAGTTGTCCCACACTACTAGTTGTCCCACGTTCCACTACTAGTTGTCCCACGTGTTCCACTACTAGTTGTCCCACGTGTTCCACTACTAGTTGTCCCACTAGTTCCACTACTAGTTGTCCCACTAGTTCCACTACTAGTTGTCCCACATGTTCCACTACTAGTTGTCCCACGTGTTCCACTACTAGTTGTCCCACTAGTTCCACTACTAGTTGTCCCACATGTTCCACTACTAGTTGTCCCACATGTTCCACTACTAGTTGTCCCACGTTTCCACTACTAGTTGTCCCACGTTTCCACTACTAGTTGTCCCACTAGTTCCACTACTAGTTGTCCCACGTGTTCCACTACTAGTTGTCCCACGTGTTCCACTACTAGTTGTCCCACTAGTTCCACTACTAGTTGTCCCACGTGTTCCACTACTAGTTGTCCCACATGTTTTCCACTACTAGTTGTCCCACGTGTTCCACTACTAGTTGTCCCACGTGTTCCACTACTAGTTGTCCCACTAGTTCCACTACTAGTTGTCCCACATGTTCCACTACTAGTTGTCCCACGTGTTCCACTACTAGTTGTCCCACGTGTTCCACTACTAGTTGTCCCACGTTCCACTACTAGTTGTCCCACATGTTCCACTACTAGTTGTCCCCACGTGTTCCACTACTAGTTGTCCCACGTGTTCCACTACTAGTTGTCCCACGTTTCCCACGTACTACTAGTTGTCCCACTATGTTCCACTACTAGTTGTCCCACTAGTTCCACTACTAGTTGTCCCACATGTTCCACTACTAGTTGTCCCACTAGTTCCACTACTAGTTGTCCCACGTGTTCCACTACTAGTTGTCCCACGTTCCACTACTAGTTGTCCCACGTGTTCCACTACTAGTTGTCCCACGTGTTCCACTACTAGTTGTCCCACATGTTCCACTACTAGTTGTCCCACTAGTTCCACTACTAGTTGTCCCACGTGTTCCACTACTAGTTGTCCCACTAGTTCCACTACTAGTTGTCCCACGTGTTCCACTACTAGTTGTCCCACGTTCCACTACTAGTTGTCCCACGTTCCACTACTAGTTGTCCCACATGTTCCACTACTAGTTGTCCCACTAGTTCCACTACTAGTTGTCCCACATGTTCCACTACTAGTTGTCCCACTAGTTCCACTACTAGTTGTCCCACGTGTTCCACTACTAGTTGTCCCACTAGTTCCACTACTAGTTGTCCCACTAGTTCCACTACTAGTTGTCCCACATGTTCCACTACTAGTTGTCCCACTAGTTCCACTACTAGTTGTCCCACGTGTTCCACTACTAGTTGTCCCACGTATTCCACTACTAGTTGTCCCACATGTTCCACTACTAGTTGTCCCACGTGTTCCACTACTAGTTGTCCCACATGTTCCACTACTAGTTGTCCCACTAGTTCCACTACTAGTTGTCCCACATGTTCCACTACTAGTTGTCCCACTAATTCCCACTACTAGTTGTCCCACATGTTCCACTACTAGTTGTCCCACATGTTCCACTACTAGTTGTCCCACTAGTTCCACTACTAGTTGTCCCACGTGTTCCACTACTAGTTGTCCCACTAGTTCCACTACTAGTTGTCCCACATGTTCCACTACTAGTTGTCCCACTAGTTCCACTACTAGTTGTCCCACGTGTTCCACTACTAGTTGTCCCACATGTTCCACTACTAGTTGTCCCACTAGTTCCACTACTAGTTGTCCCACGTGTTCCACTACTAGTTGTCCCACATGTTCCACTACTAGTTGTCCCACTAGTTCCACTACTAGTTGTCCCACATGTTTCCACTACTAGTTGGCCCACTAGTTCCACTACTAGTTGTCCCACATGTTCCACTACTAGTTGGCCCACTAGTTCCACTACTAGTTGTCCCACACATGTTCCACTACTAGTTGTCCCACGTATTCCACTACTAGTTGTCCCACATGTTCCACTACTAGTTGTCCCACATGTTCCACTACTAGTTGTCCCACTAGTTCCACTACTAGTTGTCCCACATGTTCCACTACTAGTTGTCCCACATGTTCCACTACTAGTTGTCCCACATGTTCCACTACTAGTTGTCCCACATGTTCCACTACTAGTTGTCCCACGTTTCCACTACTAGTTGTCCCACATGTTTCCACTACTAGTTGTCCCACGTTCCACTACTAGTTGTCCCACATGTTCCACTACTAGTTGTCCCACTAGTTCCACTACTAGTTGTCCCACATGTTCCACTACTAGTTGTCCCACATGTTCCACTACTAGTTGTCCCACATGTTCCACTACTTAGTTGTCCCACTAGTTCCACTACTAGTTGTCCCACATGTTCCACTACTAGTTGTCCCACGTTTCCACTACTAGTTGTCCCACATGTTCCACTACTAGTTGTCCCACATGTTCCACTACTAGTTGTCCCACTAGTTCCACTACTAGTTGTCCCACATGTTCCACTACTAGTTGTCCCACATGTTCCACTACTAGTTGTCCCACATGTTCCACTACTAGTTGTCCCACATGTTCCACTACTAGTTGTCCCACTAGTTCCACTACTAGTTGTCCCACATGTTCCACTACTAGTTGTCCCACGTGTTCCACTACTAGTTGTCCCACATGTTCCACTACTAGTTGTCCCACTAATTCCACTACTAGTTGTCCCACTACTACTAGTTGTCCCACGTGTTCCACTACTAGTTGTCCCACATGTTCCACTACTAGTTGTCCCACATGTTCCACTACTAGTTGTCCCACGTGTTCCACTACTAGTTGTCCCACATGTTCCACTACTAGTTGTCCCACGTTCCACTACTAGTTGTCCCACATGTTCCACTACTACTAGTTGTCCCACTAATTCCACTACTAGTTGTCCCACATGTTCCCACTACTAGTTGTCCCACTAATTCCACTACTAGTTGTCCCACTGTTCCACTACTAGTTGTCCCACATGTTCCACTACTAGTTGTCCCACTTTCCACTACTAGTTGTCCCACATGTTCCACTACTAGTTGTCCCACTAATTCCACTACTAGTTGTCCCACATGTTCCACTACTAGTTGTCCCACTAATTCCACTACTAGTTGTCCCACGTGTTCCACTACTAGTTGTCCCACATGTTCCACTACTAGTTGTCCCACATGTTCCACTACTAGTTGTCCCACTAGTTCCACTACTAGTTGTCCCACTAATTCCACTACTAGTTGTCCCACGTGTTCCACTACTAGTTGTCCCACTAATTCCACTACTAGTTGTCCCACTAATGTTCCACTACTAGTTGTCCCACTGTTCCACTACTAGTTGTCCCACATGTTCCACTACTAGTTGTCCCACATGTTCCACTACTAGTTGTCCCACTGTTCCACTACTAGTTGTCCCACATGTTCCACTACTAGTTGTCCCACTAATTCCACTACTAGTTGTCCCACGAGTTCCACTACTAGTTGTCCCACGTGTTCCACTACTAGTTGTCCCACGTGTTCCACTACTAGTTGTCCCACATGTTCCACTACTAGTTGTCCCACATGTTCCACTACTAGTTGTCCCACTGTTCCACTACTAGTTGTCCCACGTTGTCCACTACTAGTTGTCCCACATGTTCCACTACTAGTTGTCCCACGTGTTCCACTACTAGTTGTCCCACATGTTCCACTACTAGTTGTCCCACGTGTTCCACTACTAGTTGTCCCACTAGTTCCACTACTAGTTGTCCCACATGTTCCACTACTAGTTGTCCCACGTGTTCCACTACTAGTTGTCCCACATGTTCCACTACTAGTTGTCCCACTAGTTCCACTACTAGTTGTCCCACATGTTCCACTACTAGTTGTCCCACTAGTTCCACTACTAGTTGTCCCACATGTTCCACTACTAGTTGTCCCACTGTTTCCACTACTAGTTGTCCCACGTGTTCCACTACTAGTTGTCCCACATGTTCCACTACTAGTTGTCCCACATGTTCCACTACTAGTTGTCCCACGTGTTTCCACTACTAGTTGTCCCACATGTTCCACTACTAGTTGTCCCACGTGTTCCACTACTAGTTGTCCCACATGTTCCACTACTAGTTGTCCCACGTGTTCCACTACTAGTTGTCCCACGTGTTCCACTACTAGTTGTCCCACATGTTCCACTACTAGTTGTCCCACATGTTCCACTACTAGTTGTCCCACGTGTTCCACTACTAGTTGTCCCACATGTTCCACTACTAGTTGTCCCACGTTCCACTACTAGTTGTCCCATACTAGTTGTCCCACATGTTCCACTACTAGTTGTCCCACGTGTTCCACTACTAGTTGTCCCACATGTTCCACTACTAGTTGTCCCACTGTTCCACTACTAGTTGTCCCACGTGTCCACTACTAGTTGTCCCACTGTTCCACTACTAGTTGTCCCACGTTGTCCCACTATTCCACTACTAGTTGTCCCACGTGTTCCACTACTAGTTGTCCCACTAGTTCCACTACTAGTTGTCCCACTAGTTCCACTACTAGTTGTCCCACTGTTCCACTACTAGTTGTCCCACTGTTCCACTACTAGTTGTCCCACTGTTCCACTACTAGTTGTCCCACTAGTTCCACTGCTAGTTGTCCCACATGTTCCACTACTAGTTGTCCCACATGTTCCACTACTAGTTGTCCCACTAGTTCCACTGCTAGTTGTCCCACGTATTCCACTACTAGTTGTCCCACGTGTTCCACTGCTAGTTGTCCCACGTATTCCACTACTAGTTGTCCCACTTGTTCCACTACTAGTTGTCCCACTAGTTCCACTACTAGTTGTCCCACGTATTCCACTACTAGTTGTCCCACGTGTTCCACTACTAGTTGTCCCACATGTTCCACTACTAGTTGTCCCACTAGTTCCACTACTAGTTGTCCCACATGTTCCACTACTAGTTGTCCCACTAGTTCCACTGCTAGTTGTCCCACTAGTTCCACTACTAGTTGTCCCACTAGTTCCACTGCTAGTTGTCCCACTAGTTCCACTACTAGTTGTCCCACATGTTCCACTACTAGTTGTCCCACTAGTTCCACTGCTAGTTGTCCCACTAGTTCCACTACTAGTTGTCCCACTAGTTCCACTACTAGTTGTCCCACTAGTTCCACTACTAGTTGTCCCACTACTAGTTGTCCCACTAATTCCACTACTAGTTGTCCCACGTATTCCACTACTAGTTGTCCCACATGTTCCACTACTAGTTGTCCCACTAGTTCCACTACTAGTTGTCCCACATGTTCCACTACTAGTTGTCCCACTAGTTCCACTACTAGTTGTCCCACGTATTCCACTACTAGTTGTCCCACGTGTTCCACTGCTAGTTGTCCCACATGTTTCCACTGCTAGTTGTCCCACATGTTCCACTGCTAGTTGTCCCACATGTTCCACTGCTAGTTGTCCCACATGTTCCACTACTAGTTGTCCCACTAGTTCCACTACTAGTTGTCCCACGTATTCCACTGCTAGTTGTCCCACGTGTTCCACTACTAGTTGTCCCACGTGTTCCACTACTAGTTGTCCCACGTGTTCCACTACTAGTTGTCCCACATGTTCCACTGCTAGTTGTCCCACATGTTCCACTACTAGTTGTCCCACTAGTTCCACTGCTAGTTGTCCCACATGTTCCACTGCTAGTTGTCCCACGTATTCCACTACTAGTTGTCCCACGTGTTCCACTACTAGTTGTCCCACATGTTCCACTACTAGTTGTCCCACGTGTTCCACTACTAGTTGTCCCACGTGTTCCACTACTAGTTGTCCTACGTGTTCCACTACTAGTTGTCCCACAGTTCCACTACTAGTTGTCCCACGTGTTCCACTACTAGTTGTCCCACGTGTTCCACTGCTAGTTGTCCCACTAGTTCCACTACTAGTTGTCCCACGTGTTCCACTACTAGTTGTCCCACATGTTTCCACTACTAGTTGTCCCACGTGTTCCACTACTAGTTGTCCCACGTGTTCCACTACTAGTTGTCCCACGTGTTCCACTACTAGTTGTCCCACATGTTCCACTGCTAGTTGTCCCACGTGTTCCACTGCTAGTTGTCCCACTAGTTCCACTACTAGTTGTCCCACGTGTTCCACTACTAGTTGTCCCACGTGTTCCACTACTAGTTGTCCCACGTGTTCCACTACTAGTTGTCCCACTTGTTCCACTGCTAGTTGTCCCACGTGTTCCACTACTAGTTGTCCCATGTGTTCCACTACTAGTTGTCCCATGTGTTCCACTGCTAGTTGTCCCACTAGTTATCACCTCTTCCCCAGCCAACAATGGGCCATTATGTTGGTCATCTGTTGCCTGCCTCATTTGTTTTGGCCTGTTCCTACTTCTAGTTTCTACCTCCCCCCCTCTACTTTCAGTCTGAAGAACGGTTCCGACCAGAAACGTCACCGATCCTTTTCTTCCAGAGATGCTGCCTGACTCACTGAGTCACTCCTGCACATTGTGTCTATCTTCCAGCTGTACACACGCTATCTATTTGTGCTTTGATTCTATCCTGTCTCTCCCTCTTACATTTGTGATGCCTTCCACCATCTGGATGACTTGAATCTTTGTTGATCTGTAGCTAGGGAGCGCCACCAGTTATCCAAGATGCTCTTCTATGCTGGGGCTAGTTAACTGAACGTACTGCAGAACATTTAGGATGTTGAGTTGACCGACTCCATGCTTAAAGCTGGACAGTAAACCTGGAGTTAACACAAACATAATTTTATGATAATAAAATCTTGCAATTAGAGACCTAGAAAATAGGTGCAGGAGTAGGCCAATCGGCCCTTCAAGCCAGCACCACCATTCAATATGATCATGGATGATCATCCAAAATCAGTACCCCGTTCCTGCTTTTTCCCCATATCCCTTGATTCCTTTAGCCCTAAGAGCTAAATCTAACTCTCTTGAAAACGTCCAGTGATTTGGCCTCCACTGCCGTCTGTGGCAGAGAATTCCACAGATTCACAACTCTATGGGTGAAAAAGTTTTTCCTCATCTCAGTCCTAAATGGCCGAGCCATTTAGAATTGGTGATTTTTTCGGTCAAGACCCTTGCCATTGATCACCTGGAGACCAAAGTCACAGACACTCTCAATTTTATTCCTTGCATGAATAAGTCACGAATGCAAGGCTACCCCAAAATGCAGTCAGTGCTCACCAGAATAAGCCAACACAAACACATAATAATAAAGTTTTATTTTTCCCCAGATACAAAGGTTAATCGTCCAAAAAACACATTGTTATATAAAAAAATATTGTGTGATGTCATGTTTGTCTAAGGACTCAACCAGCAGCCTGCCTTCCGTGTAGAATATCACCATTGTAAACATGGAGCAATATTGGAAACACAGGATATCGAGCCCCCTCAGGTAAGTGAAGATAAGCGAACTAACTAATCCAGCAGCAAATCACCTGGAGTAGGAAGGCCCAGAGCTCAGCCATTAGGTTATGTTGCATTATCTCATTGTAACAATAATGGAGGACTATTACAAACTTGATTGTTGGGAAGAGGAAGTTAACGATCAAGTGTCTGTTGATAAAGCTCCATTGGAACTCCACAGCTGGATAGCAAGAGGGAAAAGAAGTGTGTAGGAAAGAACTGCAGCTGATGGTTTTAACCGAAGGTAGACATAATACGTTGGAGTAACTCAGCGGGTCAGGCAGCATCTCTGGAGAACATGGATAGGTGACGTTTCAGATCAGGATCCTTCTTCAGATTGACAAAGGGTCCTGACCTAAAACAACACCTATCCATGTTCTCCAGAGATGCTACCTGACCCGCTGAGTTACTCCAGCACTGTGTCCTTACGTGGCATAGATGATTTGACTATATACAGGGATGATGGGGTCCTGTTCAGGATTCAGAAATCGCAAAATTACAATTGAGGCCTTTTGGTTTCTCACGCAATTCTTAAGTCAATATCTCCTGCGACCATTGGTTCACCTCATAGCTTATACATTGATTCAATCCGTTCTCCCATGATATGTAGGGGACAGACAGCAAAAGGCAGTAATGTACTAAATGGTTGGAGATGGGAAAAATTCCTCCAATTTAACAAATCAACTCAAGTGTCCCACGACCTACTGAACATTACTGATCCTTAATTTGGTTAGGCAGCATTTCATTTCAAATTCTCATGCAGATGAGATGCTGCAAGAAATCCATTGATCTAATAATTCAGCCAATGAAACAGGTAACAAAATAATAATTCAACTTCTTGTAACATGGTGCATTTACAAAACATACGTATCAATTCCAACACTTTATAAAATAATAATTGACAATTTGCTCCTCACTCTGATGCTCTTGGGGACAAAAATCAGGACCTTTTATTTGACCAGTCTTCCCCTTGCCTCAGCCTCCCAAGGATCTCATAAGCATTGACACAACATGTCGCTATCCGCACAAGGACGCCTGCGCTACATTACACACGGAAAGTTTTAAAAGGTTAATAGGAAGGTATTTTTCATCAGAACATAAAGTAAACCTGTATCTGCTAAACCTCTCACCAAATGGTAGTCAGTGCAGAAATACAGCTGGCTCCAGATCCTTCACAGAAACCGTCTCCATAGATTGGGTTTGAACAGTGCCGCTCTGTTCTGCTCATTTTGATGGCAGCGCTCCCCTCCTCTCCTCACCAGGCTGGTGGTCCAAACCGCACCATCACCTTCTCCTGGTCACCGAGGTCCTTCTGCACTTTTTTCCGCATGTAGAATATGGGGCAATCTCGACTGCGGAGAAACGGGGAGAGGCAGGAATTTGAGAAAGATGTTACGTGGAATTTGTTGCGTGCTAACCAGTCAGCAGAAAGACAATACATGATTACAATCACGCCATCCACAGTGAAGAGATACATGATAAAGGGAATAACGTTCAGTGCAAGGTAAAGTCCAGTAAAACCAATTAAATATAGCCTCGAGATCTCCAATGAGGTAGATAGTAGCTCATGACCGCCCTGTAGTTGTTGATAGGATAGTTCAGTTGCCTAATAACGGCGGGGAAGAAAGTGGAGGTGTTCGTTTTCACACTTCTATACCTCTTGTTTGAAGGGAGAGGGGAGAAGAGGGAGTGGCCAGAAATACATGCTCCAAACACTAATTTTCAGCATGTTGAAAATCCAGCAGCGACCAGAAAACGACTCTTTGGGCGACTACTCACGACCATACAGGCGTCACCCCGTGACATGTCGTGAGTAGTCGCCCAAAGAGTCTGTTACCTTGTTCTGGTCGCCGCTGGATTTTCAACATGTTGAAAATTTTGGGCAACCTCCTGCGACTATGACGGGTGCCGGCAAGTTGCCGAAAAAAATCGCTTAAGTGGGACAGGCCCTTTACAATAACAAACCTGTATGCTCCTTTACCCCTCATGGAGTTACATTTCCCTTTATGTGGACCTGTACTAACCACTTGTGTCAACATGTCTCAAATTCCCCCGCAGTGTCGTGCGACAGCTAGGTTTGAGCTCCGGCATGTGGAAAAATACCACCAGTGTTTGGGAGATTCTCCGTGCCTCTGCTGGGCTGATGTAATGCCAGGAGCCCATGGAAATAAGGGAGAAACCCACGGTAACCCTCGTGATACTTCCTCACTCCTCTCCCTCCCCAGAAACCGCACCAGTATTTAACTTCTCCAAACTATCTCTTCACCCAAGAGAAAGGCTCAGCTACAGAGAAAAATCGCTTGAATCCAAAGTTAACTGTTCCTCTTTAAAAACAATATTTGCCATCGCGCATGCTTATAGTTAAATTAGCCTTGGTTAAATAAAATGCCCCTAGTGTGCAGAGAATGGATGAGAAAGTGGGATAACGCAGAACACATGTGAATGGGTGATCAATAGTTGGTGTGGGGAGGGGGGTGAAGATGATAGAGCAGTGGATGTTGTCTACATGGATTTTAGCAAGGTGTTTGATAATGTCCCTCGTGGTAGGCTATTACAAATCTCAAATTGTGGAATACAGAGGCAAATAAATAAATGATGGGTCTTTGTCCCAGACATGATGGAGGGCACTGTAGATATACACATGGATATGCAAGGAAAGGTGAGATATAGGTCACATACAAGGTGAGGAGATGAGTTTAACCTGGTACCGTTTGGCACAGACATTGCGAGCTGAAGTGCCAGTTCCTGTGCTGTACTGTCCTGAGTTTTATGATGAATCTATCATGCATCTTCTTCAAGCAGTTTATAAATATCTAATACGTTTCATTTCCAGAAATATTTTCCCTAGTTAGAAGAAATAACTTTCTAGGTCACCAGATTAATTCCCATCAAAGCTGAGAACATTTTATTCAGTCCTGTCAAATCTGGCCTTGTTCACAAGTGAAGCATGATTTGTTCAACTTTTCCTCAGAGCTCAAATGCTTGAAGTCTAATATCCATCTGAACTGTATCACACGGTAACCTGTCAAAGGCAGCATCTCCCTTATTCAGCGCGCCCCTTGCACAGTGAAGCCGACACAAACTGCGATTCAGGGTTAACGGGTCGAGGTGGTGCAACAAGCCTGCCATCAAACTGAATTAACACAACAGGAAGCAGATAATACACGGCATGTTCTCCTGACCAACTGTTGTGCAAAACCCTCCAGTCTCAAACCTTGACATCTGATCAATGAACTGATATCAAGGCTCTACACTTGGTAGCATTGTTCTGAATTAACAGGTAGAAGTCAGTGAAAATTGTTATCAGAGTCACACAGACCCTTTGGGCCAACTTGCCCACACCAACCAACATGTCCCATCTACACTAGTTCCACCTGCCTGCGTTTGGCTCATATCCCTTTAAACCTATCCTATCCATGTACCTGTCTAACCTGTCCTATTTATGCACCTGTCCAACTGTTTCTTGAACGTTGGGACAGTCCCTGCCTTAACTACCTCCTCTGGCAGTTTGTTCCATACACCCACCACCCTCTGTGTGAAACGTTACCTCCCAGGTAATTATTAACAGGAAATTCCTATTAAATCATCCTATTCCTATTAAATCTATTCCCCCTCACCTTAAACCTATGTCCTCTGGTTCTCGATTCTCCTACTCTGGGGAAGCATCTACCTGAACTACAGTGGCTTGCAAAAGTTTTCATACCCCTTGAACTTTTCCACATTTTGTCACGTTACAACCACAAACGTAAATGTATTTTATTGGGATTTTATGTGATAGACCAACACAAAGTGGTGCATAATTGTGAAGTGGAAGGAAAATGATACATGGTTTCCAAATTTTATTACAAATAAAAAACTGACAAGTGTGGCGTGCAAAAGTATTCAGCCCCCCTGAGTCAATACTTTGTAGAACCACCTTTCGCTGCAATTAGAGCTGCAGGTCCTTTGGGCTATGTCTCTACCGGCTTTGCACATCTAGAGACTGAAATTTCTGCCAATTCTTCTTTGCAAAATAGCTCAAGCTCAGTCCGATTGGATGGAGAGCGTCTGTGAACATCAATTTTCAAGTCTTGCCAGAGATTCTCAATTGGATTCAGGTCTGGACTTTGACAGGGCCATTCTAACACATGAATATGCTTTGATCTAAACCATTCCATTGTAGCTCTGGCTGTATGTTTAGGGCTGTTGGCATGCTGGAAGGTGAACCGCCTGCCCAGTCTCAAGTCTTCTGCAGACTCTTAACAGGTTTTCTTCCAAGATTGCCCTGTATTTGGCTCCATCCATCTTCCCATCAACTCTGACCAGCTTCCCTGTCCCTGCTGAAGAAAAGCATCCCCACAGCATGATGCTGCCACCACCATGTTTCACAGTGGGGATGGTGTGTTCAGGGTGATGTGCAGTGTTAGTTTTCCGCCACACATAGCATTTTGCATTTAGGCCAAAAGCTTCAATTTTGGTCTCATCAGACCAGAGCACCTTCCTCCACATGTTTGCTGTGTCCCCCACATTGCTTGTGGCAAACTGCAAACGGGACTTCTTATGGCTTTGTTTCAACAATGGCTTTCTTCTTGCCACTCTTCCATAAAGGCCCGATTTGTGGAGTGCACGACTAATAGTTGTCCTGTGGACAGATTCTCCCACCTGAGCTGTGGATCTCTGTAGCTCTTCCAGAGTTACCATGGGCCTCTTGGCTGCTTCTCTGATCAATGCTCTCCTTGCCCGGCCTGTCAGTTTAGGTGGACAGCCATGTCTTGGTAACTTCATTTTGCTGTTTGTTCACTAATGTTCTCTAACAAACCTCTGAGGCCTTCACAGAACAGCTGTATTTATACTGAGATTAGATTACACACAAGTGGACTCTATTTACTAATTAGGTGACTTCTGAAGGCAATTGGTTGCACTGGATTTTATTTAGGGGTATCAGAGTAAAGGGGGCTGAATACTTTTGCACGCCACACTTTTCAGTTTTTTACCGTGAGCCCCAGGCCAAGCTCGGCGATCGTTTGCCTGCTTCTGCTGCTGTTGGAGGTGAGACGTTGCGCCGCGCCAGGGTCTTGGGCCTGTCCCACTTTGGCTGTCAGGCCGGTGGCACGCGAAGATTTCGTGCAGGACGAAGTTCACTCCTCCACACCACGCGCCCGTCCCGCGCTACCCATGCACTACCCACGCGCTACCCACACGTTAGTAGGTCACGTAAATGGCGAGTGAATGACGGCCAATTGGGACAGGGTCTTAACCCAATGGGTCAGACTGCATCTCAGTTCCCCTGCTGTATCTTTAAAGTCTAAAATGTCCCAGAAGTTCCAGTGAAGATAGTTAAGGGTGAAGGCTTGGTCAAGCAGCGATTTCCATGAGGCACGTTAACTATGGGAGTGTGGAGATCATCTCCTACCTGGTGCAAAGTACCTCCTCATGCAGACTGCCCTGACATCGCTGGCACTGTGTCCACAAGCGTGAAAACTTCTCCTCCAGCAGCTTCAACTGAGATATCTGAGAGAGAGAGAGAGAGAAAGAGAGAGGAAGGCAGAGATGGGATTGTGAAGACAAATGGAAAATACTGGGGAGAAACTTGCTTTGACTAAAAACCTCCAGCAGATTTGTTTCGTGTGATCACCCTCTCAAATCATGAAGGGGTTGACAAAAGCAACCAAAACAAATAATCACACTCTTGGCCTTGTGTGTTTTTTGTTTTAAAAAAAGATGTCACAACTGTGAGTATTTTATCACATTTCTTATTGTGGAGCTGGTGGGTGATTGCAATGACAAAACAAGTTTAGTGACAAGTTTCCAGTGGAAATGTAGGCGCAGTTATTTATTGCAGGGGCACGAGGTGGAGTAGGCACCATGCCCTCCTTAATTATGTGGACAATAGCATACTTCAACTCAATTTTCCTGTCTACACGCCTTGATACTTAAATGTTCAAAAAATCTAAATTGTCCGCCTTGCGCATACCGAAGAACAGGGTATTCACACCACTCTGTAATGCTCATTTCCCAAGGACACACACTTAACAGGAATAAGTTACCTACTCCACAAAGCCCGCTGCCCAAATCCCATTAATCCTGAATTCTTCTGAAGACCAAAGGTCCACCTCAATCTTAAATATATATTCTGGCCTGGTCCTCCAAGGTAGAGGATTGCAAAGATTCACACTCCCGCTAGAAAGTTCTCACTTGGAGTCTCTTGTTCTTGAGAGTATTTCCCTTAGAGCCCATTAAAAGATGATACAGGTAGACACAAAATGCTGGAGTAACTCAGCGGGACAGGCAGCAGGAATGGGTGACCTTTCGGGTTGAGCCCCTTCTTCAGTCTTGACCCGAAACATCACCCATTCCTTCTCTCCAGAGATGCTGCCTGACCCGCTGAGTTACTCCAGCATTTAGTGTCTACCTTAGATTTAAACCAGCATCTGCAGTTCTTTCCTACACAAGATGATAGAGTATATTGGATGAAGGAATTTCCATTCTTCCCAGTGTTGAGCAGCTGACATTATGTCACCAGCACAGGAACAAGTTGCTTTCTAACACCGCTTCAGTCGAAGACAACACTTTGTCTTCAGTTCCTAAATGTTCTTCCAGGATTGCTGGCAAGTATAGAGTACCCTGCTGTCATGCTTTCAACACACTTCTCAGTCAACCCTTGGAAATGTTGTCAACATTCCCAGCTCGATTTAATTAATCCAACCGTCAGAGTGTAATTGTAAGCTTTGGTGTATATCTGCATGCTGCAATGCATACCAGCACCCTGGAACAAAACACTATCCAGTTACAATGGGGGAATACCACAGCTAACTTACTGGTCTACATCTCCAAAAGAAAATATTATTTAAAATTGTTGGAAAATCCCTTACCTGCCGAGCGTTAACTGCCTTCCACCTCACCTTATCCCCATGTCAGCAAGACCAATTAATCACCTGTACGCCTGTTGTTACAATCAGTGGTAAACTCCCTCGCTAAATTACATTTCTCAGGTTGCTAACTCTTCTGCCACTGGTTGAATGCCCCTGCTAAATCCCTTCGCAACTTTCTCTGCTTTCAGATCAAATCTTACAGAGGCTCAACGTAACCAAGTCTCACAAACCCCAATTTCCTTAATTGCTTCTGCATCCTGCATTCTGAAGAAGGGTCCCTGTTAGGTTGAAAGGAAATAGTAAAAATTGGAAAGAGCCATGGTTTTCAAGGGAAATTGGACACTTGTTTCGAAAAAAGAGAGATATCTACAATAATTATAGGAGGCATGGAGTAAATGAGGTGCTAGAGGATTATAAAGAATGTAAAAAGAATCTTAAGAAAGAAATTAGGAAGGCTAAAAGAAGATATGAGGTTGCTTTGGCAAGAAAGGTGAAAGTAAACCCAAAGGGTTTCTACAGCTATATTAATAGCAAAATGATAACGAGCGATAAAATTGGACCATTAGAGAACCAGAATGGACAGCTATCTGCAGAGCCAAAAGAGATGGGGGAGATATTGAACAATTTCTTTTCTTCGGTATTCACCAAGGAGAAGGATATTGAACTCGGTGAGTTAAGGGGAAAAAGTAGAGTAGCTATGGAAACTATGAGATTCAAAGAGGAGGAAGTACTGACACTTTTGAAAAATATAAAAGTGGATAAGTCTCCATGTCCTGACAGGATATTCCCTAGCACATTGAGGGAAGTTAGTGTAGAAATAGCAGGAGCTATGACAGAAATATTTCAAATGTCATTAGAAACGGGAATAGTGCCGGAGGATTGGCGAACTGCGCATGTTGTTCCATTGTTTAAAAAGGGTTCAAAGAATAAACCTAGCAATTATAGACCTATTAGTTTGACGTCAGTGGTGGGCAAATTAATGGAAAGGATATTTAGAGATAATATATATAAGCATCTGGATAAACAGGGTCTGATCAGGAACAGTCAACATGGATTTGTGCCTGGAAGGTCATGTTTGACAAACCGTCTTGAATTTTTTGAAGCGGTAACTAGGGAAATTGATGAGGGTAAAGCAGTGGATGTTGTCTATATGGATTTCAGTAAGGCCTTTGACAAGGTTCCCCATGGAAGGTTGGTTAAGAAGGTTCAATCTTTGGGTGTTAATGGCGGAGTAGCAAGATGGATTCAACAGTGGCTGAATGGGAGATGTCAGAGAGTAATGGTGGATGGCTGTTTGTCAGGTTGGAAGCCGGTGACCAGTGGGGTGCCTCAGGGATCTGTGTTGGGTCCACTGTTGTTTGTCATGTACATCAATGATCTGGATGATGGGGTGGAAAATTGGATAAGTAAGTATGCAGATGATACTAAGATAGGTGGTGTTGTGGATAATGAAGTAGATTTTCAAAGTCTACAGAGAGATTTGGGCCATTCTGAAAAGTGGGCTGAAAGATGGCAGATGGAGTTTAATGCTGATAAGTGTGAAGTGCTACATCTTGGCAGGACAAATCAAAATAGGACGTACATGGTAAATGGTAGGGAATTGAGGAATGCTGTGGAACAGAGGGATCTAGGAATAACTGTGCATAGTTCCCTGAAGGTGGAATCGCATGTAGATAGGGTGGTAAAGAAAGCCTTTGGTGTGCTGGCCTTTATAAATCAGAGCATTGAATATAGGAGTAGGGAAGTAATGTTAAAATTGTACAAGGCATTGGTAAGACCAATTCTGGAGTATGGTGTACAATTTTGGTCGCCTAGTTATAGGAAGGATGTCAACAAAATAGAGAGAGTACAGAGGAGATTTACTAGAATGTTGCCTGGGTTCCAGCAACTATGTTACAGAGAAAGGTTGAACAAGTTAGGTCTTTATTCTTTGGAGCGCAGAAGGTTAAGGGGGGACTTGATTGAGGTCTTTAAAATGATGAAAGGGATAGACAGAGTTGACGTGGACACGTTTTTTTTCCCATTGAGGGTAGGGAAGATTCAAACAAGAGGGCATGACATGAGAATTAAGGGACAGAGGTTTCGGGGTAACATGAGGGGGAACTTCTTTACTCAGAGGGTGGTGGCTGTGTGGAATGAGCTTCCAGCAGAAGTGGTGGAGGCTGGATCGATTTTAACATTTAAGAGTAAAGTGGATAGGTATATGGACGTGAAGGGAATGGAGGGGTATGGTCTGAGTGCAGGTAGATGGGACTAGGGGAAAACAAATGGTCGGCACAGACTGGAAGGGCCGAGAGGGCCTGTTTCCGTGCTGTAATTGTTATATGGTTATATGGTTATATGGGTCTCGACCCGAAACGTCACCCATTCCTTCTCTCCAGAGATGCTGCCTGTCCCGCTGAGTTACTCCGGCGGTTTGTGTCCATCTTCGATTTAAACCAGCATCTACAGTTCCTGGACACGGTGGGCTGTTTCCATGCTGTATCTCTAAACTAATGTGGCCCATTGTTTTTTTTTTCAGAAAAACACCTTTGTCTTTGGACAGTTACACAAAAGGCTGGAGAAACTCAGCGGGTGCAGCAGCATCTAAGGAGCGAAGGAGATTGGCGACGTTTCGGGTCGAGACCCTTCTTCAGTTCTCCTCCTCCCTACGGTTTAACACTTTGTCTTTGGACAAATCAATGCCCACAGCGCACTGTTTGCTGGATGTGGCAAAGCATCCAACTTGATACACAAGGGGCAAATCAGAAGGGTGGTTGGGCTCTCAATGTTCTCTTGCATGGCTGGTGTTGGAGAAGCAGACAAATTATGAGATCAAATCCTGCATGAAACCTA
Organism: Okamejei kenojei; assembly: GCA_035221665.1. Classification (NCBI taxonomy): domain Eukaryota; kingdom Metazoa; phylum Chordata; class Chondrichthyes; order Rajiformes; family Rajidae; genus Okamejei; species Okamejei kenojei. Next base: position 1,247,901 of record CM069167.1, on the reverse strand, counting down.
ATTCCAAAAACCTTTTGTCACAACAAATACACCCATTTCACGGTGCACTGTGCGGAGTTTGTACCCACTGGTGTGTAACAGAATACACTGTATAACTAAAGGAACACATTTCACCAAGGCATAATACAGTCTGCAATCCTAATATAGGATGTTGTCGTACCTCCTTCTGATACAGCTCTGACTGACGAGATCTACAGTAACTGCAGACAGCACCTGCAGAGTAAACAGAAGTTCCAAGAAAAATTGAGTTTGAAATCTCTTTCCAAACAACAGTGCAGTTTTATAACACAAACTATTCAGGTTTAACACATACACAAACAAATATAATTAAAATTGTGCTGAAAGGCCATTTGTATACAGGGACACAAAAGCTAATCTTATTTCACTCACTGTGCATCTTTTCACTTGGAATGTGACCGCGTTATCTTTGAACAGAGTCCTTAACAACAAAGTCTGCAAATCCGTTTTTTATTCTTGATCTCAAACCATGTAGTGTCCTTTTGTAAGTAATTTACTGTGCTTTTGTGTGCAATTTATTGTGCCTTGTATGCAATTTATTCTATGTAATGTTGTGTCTTTTATCTGGATCTTGAGTCTGTCATATAAAAGTAAGTAATTGACACATAGCATGAAGGGCTTTATCTTTTGGGAGAATTAGGAGGGGTAAACTTTATTCACAAATTTAACAAGATTATTGGCCCAATCAGTTAACGCAATTTCTATGAGAGAAGGGTCTGTCCCACTTTCACGACCTAATTCACGACCTTTTTTACTCGTGGACATTTTTCATCCTGCTAGAAAAACGCCCCGACCTACTTGACGCCACGAGAACCTACAACTAGCATCAACCTCGTGACGACCATGCTGCGAGTATGAGTCAGGGGCAGACTCAGCAGAGGTCGTGAATTAGGTTGTGAAAGTGGGCCCTAGACAGCTTCACCAGAGTGCTTTTTACTGCAAATGTCCAGCATCTTTTCAGCTTTGTATCAGCTTGGCACGGTTTACAGGGGAGTGAGAGTGCGAGGGGAAGATTATATATAGCGAGAGATTCATTCAAAAGACATATTAGATACATATTAATGAAAGGTATGTTGAAAAAGTATCAAGAAGTTACCTCCAACCAAAATAACATCATTCTATAATTCTTTAATTTTCATTTTAATTTAACGTATTTAAAGGACTACAGAATAAGGAGGTTTAGTTTATACACCGCAGGTACTTTCTCCACACTTTCAAGCTGAGGTAAACGATTCAGGTTGCCATGAAGTCCCTGACCAAAGATTCATCTATTTTTGTCCCTTTAAGAAGTGGTTTATATTTTCCAAGCCTTTAACTTCCTCCTCTGATCACACTGGCTTACAGATGACCTCTGCTACCACACACTCCACTGTTTGCTTCAAGAGCAGGTGAAGCCAGCCATTCACCTGCAGCCCACTGTGCCCTTGCCCAATGCTACACACCTGTACCGCTACATTCAAACACCTCCACTGCAGATGACACGGAGCCAGCACCGCCATTCAATGTGTCATGGCTGATCATCCCTAATCAGTACCCCGTTCCTGCCTTCTCCCGATATCCGCTGACTCCGCTATCTTTAACAGCCCTATCTTGCTCTCTTTTGAAAGTATCCAGAGAACCGACCTCCACGCCCTCTGAGGCAGAGAATCCCACAGACTCACAACTCTCTGGGTGAATAAACACCTCTTGTTCTTTCCCAACTCTCATCTCTCGTCACTGGGGGCCACACTTTTGGACACTGAGAGTCTCAGCTTTAGGATTTTAGGGGGAGATTTGCGCATTTCTGTCATCCCTCAGTAAAAAAATGCAACGAGAAACTCCAGTGATCACCACCTGACACTCACAATGCATCATCATTGATGACTCCCCCAGTATCAATACCCTGGGAGTTACCATTGACAAGAAACTGAACTGGTGTGACCAGTCTGAAGAAGGTTCTGACCCAAAACATCACCCGTCCTTTTTCTCCAGAGATGCTGCCTGACCCGCTGAGTTACTCCAGCACTCTGTGAAACGTCACCTATCCCTGTTCTCCACAGATGCTGTCCGTCCCGTTGAGTTACTCCAGCACTCCGGAGGAGAGGAAGGACAAAGTCTGGCGAGTAATAGGTGAAGGGGGAGCGGGGTTGATAGGCAGATGGTTGGACAAAGACCAGAGATGAAAAAAACAAAACGTCAGATAAAGACAGACGAGGTGCAGATTGTAAAGTCAGAGAAAGGAATAGGTAGAAGAAGGGGGGGGGGGGGGGTGTGGATGAATGTGTGCGAGTTAAGGTGGGACCTAATGAACGGGGGGAAGGAAGGCTTGCTAAAATTTACCTAAAGTTGGAGAATTCTTTGTTTATACCACTTGGTTGTTAGTTACGCAAGCAGAATATGAGGTGCTGTACCTCCAGTTTGCAAGTGTGAACTCACTCTGGCAATGGAGGAGGTCCAGGACAGAAAGATCAGTATGGGTAAGAAAGATCTGCAGATGCTGGTTTAAATCGAAGGTAGACACAAAATGCTGGAGTAACTCAGCGGGACAGGCAGCATCTTGGAGAGAAGGAATGGGCAATGTTTCGGGTCGAGACCCTTCTTCAGACTGATGTCAGGGGAGGGGCGGGACAAAGATAGAATGTAGTCAGAGACAGCAAGACTAGTGGAAAAACTGGGATGGGGATGGGGATGGAGAGAGAAAGCAAAGGCTCTCTGAAGTTAGTGAAGTCAATGTTCATACCGCTGGGGTGTAAACTACCCAAGCAAAATATGAGGTGCTGTTCCTCCAGTTTGCGAGTATTGACTCACTCTGGCAATGGAGGAGGCCCAGGACAGAAAGATCAGTATGGGAATGGAAAAGAGAGTTAAAGTATTTAGCAACCGGGAGATCCAGCAGTCCATGGTGGACAGAGCCCACAATGACCAACACATTCAAGATCTAGATTCTGGAAATAATTAAAAAAATGAGAGCAATTGGTTACATGTTTCTAATGCAATGCAGGCTAAAGGGCCTGTCCCACTTTCCTGAGCTGCTCACAAATTCTCCCGAGTTTTCCCCTTGATTCAAACTCGGAGAATGTTTGTTAAGGGTCCGTAGGAGGCCATAGGTACTCGGGGCATTAAATGTTCCAATTTTTCTCCTCCCGACTATCTTTTTACTCGTGGACATTTTTTGTCATGCTGGAAAAAACGTCCCGACTTATCTGATGCCCCGACTACCTACGGCTGACATAACAAGCCGTTACGATATGTCTACGGACTCCTACAGCCCCGTTACGAATATTCTCCAAGTTTGAATCAAGGGGAAAACTCGGGAGAATTCGTAAGCAGCTCGGGAAAGTGGGACAGGCCCATAAACAATACCAGCCCATGACAATATAATTAAAAATCAAATGATTCTTAATAAAATGTCAGCTTGGTTTGGGAACAGCTCCATCCAGGACCATAAGAAATTCTAGCGAATTGTGGACGCAGCCCAGGCCATCACACAAACCAACTTCCATTCTATTGATCGCATTTACACCTCATGCTGCCTCGGCAAGGCCAGCAGTATAATCAAGAACAGGTTGGACTCCCCCTTCTCCCCTCTCCCATCGGGCAAAAGGTGCGGAAGTGCGAAAACACACACCTCCAGATTCAGGGACAGTTTCTTCCCAGCTGTTATCAGGCAACTGAACCATCCTACCACAACCAGAGAGCAGCGCTGAACTACTATCTACCTCTTTGATGACCCTCAGACAATCATTGACCAGACTTTGCTGGCTTTACCTTGGACTAAATTTTATTCCCTTATCATGTATCTGTACACTGTAAATGGATCTATTGTAATCATGTATTGTCTTTCTGCTGACTGGTTAGCAAGCAACAAAAAGCTTTTCACTGTACCTCGGTACATGTGACACTAAACTGAACCGATCACAACACATTTGACATCACACAAATGATCTCCTTCCTGCGGGCTTTTCTTTCATGTCCTCCCTCAGTGCTCACTGCCCCCTTCTCTCCATTTGTAATCCCATGATGTGGTGTCAGGAAGATTCTGAGTGATATTGGAGAACAAACTTTCAGAATGAGGAACTGCTCAGCCTCCGGCCTGACCACGGGAAATGAGAGAGACGCAAGGAGACTTTGGGCTGCAAGCTTTCTATTCTAGAACAAGGGAAACTCCAGCCCGTCAGTCCAGTCGACAACAGCGGGGAAAATGTGAAGCTCCAGCGAGAGTCTGCCCGAATAAATTCAACTCAAAACCTAATTATTCTTTTCCCCAAAAATAAAGAGACAAAGTGCTGGAGTAACTCAGCGGGTCAGGCAGCATCTGTGGAGAACATGGATAGGTGACGTTTTGGGTCTAGAAATCTGGAAGAGAAGGGGCAGGACAATGTGGCAGGTAATAGGTTCATACAGACAAAGAGTGTTGTTGATAGGATGGTGGACAAAGGTCAGAGCAAAAATATGGAAGGTGTGAGAGAAAAGGATTGCAGAGTTGTACATTGTGAAGCTAGATGAAGGAATGTAGGTAGAGATGGAGAAAATAGGTGAGCCCAAACATTAGTACATATTGAAAATTAACATTTCAGAGCTGAGCACAGAAGAATGTTGACAGTCCCTTATTATTTTTTCTAAATAACTGCACTTTTAGTCATAAAACCTACAGCCTCTCTGCTTCAAAAGCTTCTGCCTGGTTTAGCAGCCTCCCACCCTATAAACTTCCTTATGCAGTATTATATTAAGCACTGTGCTAATGTTTGGACAAAATCCCACTGAATTACTCATTCCCAACAAGTTACACATCTGAAGCTTTCTCCTAAAACATAAGTACCCAATAATTGGTCTGAAGAAGGATCCCGACCAGAAATGTCACGTGTCCTTGTTCTCCAGAGATGCTGCCTGACCCCCTTAGTTACACCATCACCTTGTGTCTATCTAGCCAATCATTAATCTAGTTGGCCTTCAAGATGATCTCCATCCACCACATGAATGAACCTAACAGAGGCCAGGACCTCTCCCAACCCCCATCCCAACCCCTCCATCTCCACCCCTTGATGCGGTGGCCAGGCAATCTGTTTCCACAACACTTCTTGGCAACTGATCTCCAACCAGCTGCTGGAAGAGACACAGCCAGGATGAGTCACTGACCTATTTTAGCTTCCCTTTCTGTGGTCCATGTATTCCATCTTTCCCCCGACACAGATCATTCACTCCACTCACCACCAGTTCCCAAATCGCCATAGCAACAACATCTGGCGGGGTCTCTGATTTCCCAAAGAAAACAAAATTTGTTCCAATTCAGAAAATATACATGAACATAATTACAGAACACCACCTTGACATCCATCCAAATGTAATTTCAGCTGCTGGATGTTGATCTTAGAGAGTTGTCACTTTGGCCCAGAGAGAAATAGAAGCAAGGAAAGACAAGAAGTATAGTTAGCGAGATAGCAAGTGATGACAAACTAGCAAAAGATATGTGGCCACTCTACACAAGCCCACTGAGCCACAAGATGACCTGCATGGCATGACAGTGCTCTGGATAGGTTCCAACTTCACACACGAGTCACGTTCTACTCAAACTGGAACAAAACACCAGGCCTTGGAAGTCATGCAGACAGGGACAACATGGATATTATACACCAGAAGAGATTTGTTACATTATGTTTTTCAAATCAGGTCATAGATGTACACCAGTTGAAACACGAGTCAAGAGTGTTTTATTGTCATGTGTCCCGGATGGGACAATGAAATTCTTACTTGCTGCAGCACAACACGATATGTGAATATGTAAACATAGTACATAGAAACATAGAAAATAGGTGGAGGAGGCCATTCAGCCCTTCGAGCCAGCACTGCCATTCATTGTGATCATGGCTGATCATCACCTATCAATAACCCGTGCCTGCCTTCTCCCCATATCCCTTGACTCCACTAGCCCTGAGAGCTCTATCTAACTCTCTCTTAAATCCATCCAGTGACTTGGCCTCCACTGCCCTCTGTGGCAGGGAATTCTATAAATTCACAACTCTCTGGGTGAAAAAGTTTCTCTCACCTCAGTCTTAAATTATCTCCCCTTTATTCTAAGAGCAGGTACAATACAGGGGAAGCGAAAAAAAAAGAAAAGTTCAATAAATAACAAATACAGTGCAATAATAATATAGTCTTTTGCAGTTCAGAGCTCAGAGCTCTGCGAAAGTCACTCGCTGCCAGGGTGTGACTAATGGCATCTCCCACTCCCAAGCCAATACTTCATATTTTATTGCCGTTCCACTTGAAGCTTATCCTTTAAAAACAACTGGATATCTTGGCATACTTTCACCATGCACAGACCGCAAAATTACAGATCATTATTAAAAATCTTCAAAGGTGGAGTGTCGAAACTGATCAGTTTAATCCCAGGGTGGACAAAAATGCTGGAGTAACTCAGCAGGTGAGGCAGCATCTATGGAGAGAAGGGACGGGTGATGTTTCAGGTCGACTCGACCCGAAACGTCGTCTATTCCTTCTCTCCATAGATACTGCTTCACCCGCTGAGTTTCTCCAGCATTTTTGACTACCTTCAATTTTTTCCAGCATCTGCAGTTCTTTCTCAAACAGTTTAATCCCAAACTCAGTTCTTGTAATTCAGGCCAGGTCACAATGTAACCAGTGAGTCTTCCTTCAATAGACAGAGAACTAAGGAGCATGGTGGATCTTCTCCCGCTTCACGCTCACCCGTCCTTCAATCCTTATGAAGGGTTTGTACACACAAGAGGCAGGAAACATCCATGTGGTCCAGGGATGGCGGGACTGTCATAAACTGAGAGAATGGAGCGGCTGGGCTTGTACACTCTGGAGTTTAGAAGGATGAGAGGGAATCTTATTGAAACATATAAGATTGTTAAGGGTTTGGACACACTAGAGGCAAGAAACATGTTCCTGATGTTGGGGGAGTCCAGAACCAGGGGCCACAGTTTAAGAATAAGAGGTAAGCCATTTAGAACGGAGAAGAGAAAACACTTTTTCACACAGATAGTTGCGAGTCTGTGGAATTCTCTGCCTCAGAGGGCGGTGGAGGCCGGTTCTCTGGATACCTTCAAGAGAGAGCTAGATAGGCAGGGCTCAAAATTAGCGGTTGCCCGGGTGCCAATGACCACTCAAAGCGCCGCCGGGCAACCTAAACAGCGAGTCATTTTGCCCGGCTTGGCAACCAGATAGACACAAAAAACTGGAGTAACTCTGCGGGTCAGGCAGCTACTTTGGAGAAAAGGAACGTGACGTTTTGTGTCGGCGACGGCTCTGCGGGGCAAAGATACTAGATGCGGGGTGAGGAAGGGTCTGAGCGAATGACGGGCCCCGCACAGCGGCACTTTCAAAACAGCGGCGCTTTCAAAACAAACCCTCCTGCACGCCTCCCCCTCCCTCACTCCCACCTCCCGGCCTCGGCGTGCGGGAGGGTTTGTTTAGACAGTGCCGTTAGCGGGTTTACAAGCAGAGGCCGTTATCAGGCCGGGCGGAGTGCGGGAGGAGGAGGAGATGGAGCCGCTATCGCAGCCGCTGCTGCCGCTGTCCAAAGCCCGTCATTCGCTCCGACTCGTCTGAAGCAGCTGCATCAAAGATCTTATAGCTATAGGATCTCTGAGCTGCACCGCTCGGCCCCGCACCTTGTTGTTGGCTGGCGGAGGAGGGAGGCGGTGGCGAGGATTTCCCAACGGCCAAACCAGCGGGGCGATGTTGTCCGAGGAGCGCTGACCTTCCTTCCTCCCCACCTCCCTCTCTCTCTCTCTCTCTTGTACGCCCCCTCCACCCCCTTATCCTGGGACCCCTCCTCTCCATCCCGCACTGATCCCCATTCCCGCCTCTATTCAGTCCTCACTGACATCCCCTGTGCTCCCCTCCCATCAACCCCCCCCCCCCCCCAATCTATTCATCCTGCACTGATCACCATATCCACCTCGCATTGATTCTCCTGCCACCCCCCCCCCCCCCTCCATCCTACACTGGTTCCCCAATTCACCCTGTACTTACCTCTTTCCCATCCATCCAGCACTTCTCCATCCATCCTGTACTGATCCCCCATCCATCCTGTACTAATCCACGCATTCATCCCATACTGACCCACCCTCCATTTACCCTGCACCTTCCCCTCATTCATCCTGTAGTGATCTCCCATTCATCCTTCACAGACCCTCCATTCCACACTGTATTGACCCCACCCATTCATCCTGCACTGATCTCCCCCCCCCCATCCATCCTGTACTGATCCTCCCATTCAAGAAGAATGGGGTGGGACAGTCTGAAGAAGGGTCTCGACCCGAAACATTGCCTATTCCCTTCGCTCCATAGATGCTGTTTCACCCGCTGAGTTTCTCTACCACTTTTGTCTACCCCCATCCATCCCGTACTGAACCCACCCATTCAACACCATTGACATCCCCGGTGCTCTCCCCTTACAATTTTACCTACTCCAACCAACAAGTACTAATTCACCTGCTTCAATCCATCCATTCTGCATGGACTGCCTTCTACCCCCCCCCCCCCACCCCCGCCATCTATCCACCCCGCACTGATTCACACACACCCCCCTCCATGACCCTATTATGCTGGAAATGTCTTCAGAACGAACATTGACTATGTTTGATAATGGAATGCAATCAAATATATTTTAATTCCCAATGTTATTATTTGTTTTAATCCATAAAGATGGATTAATTAAATTGTGAACACGTAAAACATTAAAACCGCAGTGTTCGATTGTCACTGCTGCCGTTGACACATTATTAGAGAATTCATTTTAACGGCACATTATCGCATGCGTCATGCAAGCCATCTTAAATGACCACCTAAACTGTCATTTGGCAACCTAAAAAGCTGCCAAGGTCGCCCGGCTAGCAACAGGGAAAAAAAGTTAAGTGAGAGCCCTGTATAGGGCTCTTAAAAATAGTGGAGTCAGGGGATATGGGGAGAAGGCAGGAATGGGGTACTGATTGGGGATGATCAGCCATGATCACATTGAATGGCGGTGCTGGTTTGAAGGGCCGAATGGCCTACTCCTGCACCTATTGTCTTATTAATTAAATTTAATAAAATGCTGGAAATTATTGCGTAGTTTAGTTTAGAGATACTGTGCGGAAACAGATCCTTCAGCCCATGGAATTGACACCAACCAGCGATTCCCGCACACTAACACTAGGCTAGACACACGAAGGACAATTTTATTTACAAGCCAATTAATCGTCAAACCTGCACGTCTTTGGAGTGTGGGAGGAAACCGAAGTGTCGGTGAAAACCTCCTGTAGGGAGAATGTACAAGTTCCCTACAGACAGTACCCGTAGTCAGGATCGAACCTGGGTCTCTGGCGCTGTAAAGCAGTAGCTCTACCATTGCGCCACCGTGACGCCCAGCAGAGTAGTGAAGAGCAAGCGGTGACAATTGTCTTGTCATTAATGTCTTCTGCTGTCAACCTTGGAGACCTGCCATTGTTCTTTATCCATTCCCGAAAGATACCATGGAAACCGGCCCTTCGGCCCATCGAGTCCAGTACTGCCCTCACATGCTGGGTGCCATATAACAATTTTTACAGCACGGAAACAGGCCCTCTCGGCCCTTCCAGTCCGTACCAAACATTAATTTTTCCCTAGTCCCATCTACCTGCACTCAGACCATACCCCTCCATTCCCTTCCCGTCCATATACCTATCCACTTTACTTTTAAATGTTAAAATCGATCCTGCCTCACCAGTTCTGCTGGAAGCTCATTCCACACAGCCGCCATTCTTTGAGTAAAGAAGTCCCCCCGCAAGTTACCCCTAAACTTCTGTCCCTTAATTCGCATGTTATGCCCTCTTGTTTGAATCTTCCCTACCCTCAATGGGAAAAGCTTATCCACGTCAACTCTGTCTATCCTTTTCATCATTTTAAAGACTTCAATCAAGTCCCACCTTAACCTTCTGCGCTCCAAAGAATAAAGACCTAACTTGTTCAACCTATCTCTGTAACTTAGTTACCATATAACCATATAACAATTACAGCACGGAAACAGGCCCTCTCGGCCCTTCCAGTCCGTGCTGACCCATTTGTTTTCCCCTAGTCCCATCGACCTGCACTCAGACCATACCCCTCCATTCCCTTCCCGTCCATATACCTATCCACTTTACTTTTAAATGTTAAAATCGATCCTGCCTCCACCACTTCTGCTGGAAGCTCATTCCACACAGCCACCACCCTCTGAGTAAAGAAGTTCCCCCTCACGTTACCCCTAAACTTCTGTCCCTTAATTCTCATGTCATGCCCTCTTGTTTGAATCTTCCCTACCCTCAATGGGAAAAGCTTATCCACGTCAACTCTGTCTATCCCTTTCATCATTTTAAAGACCTCAATCAAGTCCCCCCTTAACCTTCTGCGCTCCAAAGAATAAAGACCTGGAAACAAATAAAGAAAACATTAAAACTAAAATTTATACCACTATCTCTTAGCATTGTAAATAATGTTACGTTTAAACCGGCAATGATGGATAAAGCTTTTTAACAATGGAAAAATAATGGAATTATTAAGATCGGTGATCTCTATAGGGAAAACTCCTTCCATTCATTTCAAGATGTACAACAAATTTATGGACTACACTCTAAAGATTACTTTAGATATTTACAAATTAGAGATTATGTTAAAGCAAATACGCAAGAACTCAGAAATAGAAAGACAGAAATATTAGATGAATATTTAAATAAACATCCGAATACAGAAAAAATGATTTCATATATATATATAATATCTTATTGGAAGGTGATGTTCCATCAACAGAAATACATAGACAATCTTGGGAAAATGAATTATGCCAAACTATTAGACCAGAAGTATGGGATGATAGTTTACAACATATACATCATTGTTCGCTAAAGGCTAAACACTCTCTTATACAGTTTAAAATACTACATAGACTATATTATTCAAAATCCAAATTACATAATATGTTTCCAAAAGTATCCCCCATATTGGATAAATGTCAACATTTAGAAGCCAATTTGTCACACTCATTTACAAACTGTATAAACATTACAAAATTCTGGAATGAAATAATTAGGATTATTACCCATATCACACATCTGAGGTATGCTTTTACAAAATTGTATTCCCTTCGTTTTTACTGCCAGCAGGGGTAACAGGGGAATATTTTCTTGTATTCCCCTTTCTTGCGAATGCCTATGGACTTTACCTGTTAAAACAGCGGGGAATATAGTCTTATATTCCCCTGGTCTCACATCCGGGAACTTGGCAACGTGACGGCAACGTGACGCTGCGTGGGAAATTTAGAATATTCAAACGGCAGACAGGAAGACTGCCGCGTCCATTTTGGTTAAATTTTACGTGGAAGTCCGCCGAGCTGAGATGTTGAGATTTTCCTCTAGATGTCTGATATTTGTAATAATAACAATATTGACTGTCCTCTTTCGGGAGATACGACATATATTGCCCTCACTAGATCCATATTGCCCTCGTCTTCGACTCGGGCAATATGAATCTACTTCAGGCAATATATGTCGTATCCCCCTCAAGGCCAGTCAATATTCTATTATTATTATTTCGAATGTTGTTAATATAACTTTGACACCTGATTCAAAGCTAATAATATTAGGAATACTGGAAACAGAACAATTAGTAACAACGAATCAAATAATTTTTATTGATTATGGGTTAATAATTGGGAAAAAATTAATATTAAAATTTTGGAAAGGCCCTACATCCCCTACAATCAAAATGTGGAATACAGAAATGTCGGAGACTCTTCATCTGGAGAGATTGAGGCTTGTCCTAATGGACAGGTTAGATCTCTTCAGAGGGATATGGTCTCCATATATTGAATATTTACAGAGTCATAACGGCTCGGTACGAGGGCTTGACTGAGGCCTGAATATTAGAATGGATGAAGAAATATATATAATAAATCATGCCTATATCTCCAATGACGGATTAATGATTAACACTCCATTCGCTTTCATATTTTCTTCATTATTTATCTCTATCTTTTCCTACTTTATAAAAAAATAATTAAAAAAGCATATAGAAGCATACAGTCTTAAATTTTAATATTAATATCAATATTATTAATATTATGAAAGTATATAATGATGTATTTCATTTATGTAAAACATTGTAACTTTCATAAATATGTTTCTATAATAAAAAAATTTAACAAAAAAAAACAAAAAAAAAACAAAGAATAAAGACCTAACTTGTTCAATCTTTCTCTGTAACATAGTTGCTGGAACCCTGGCAACATTCTAGTAAATCTCCTCTGTACTCTCTCTATTTTGTTGACATCCTTCCTATAATTAGGCGACCAAAATTGTACACCATACTCCAGAATTGGTCTTACCAATGCCTTGTACAATTTTAACATTACTTCCCTACTCCTATATTCAATGCTCTGATTTATAAAGGCCAGCACACCAAAGACTTTCTTTACCACCCTATCTACATGCGATTCCACCTTCAGGGAACTATGCACAGTTATTCCTAGATCCCTCTGTTCCACAGCATTCCTCAATTCCCTACCATTTACCATGTACTTCCTATTTTGATTTGTCCTGCCAAGATGCAGCACTTCACACTTATCAGCATTAAACTCCATCTGCCATCTTTCAGCCCACTTTTCCAAATGGCCCAAATCTCTCTGTAGACTTTGAAAATCTACTTCATTATCCACAACACCACCTATCTTAGTATCATCTGCATACTTACTTATCCAATTTTCTACCCCATCATCCAGATCATTGATGTACATGACAAACAACAGTGGACCCAACACAGATCCCTGAGGCACCCCACTGGTCACCGGCTTCCAACCTGACAAACAGCCATCCACCATTACTCTCTGACATCTCCCATTCAGCCACTGTTGAATCCATCTTGCTACTCCGCCATTAACACCCAAAGATTGAACCTTCTTAACCAACCTTCCATGGGGAACCTTGTCAAAGGCCTTCCTGAAATCCATATAGACAACATCCACTGCTTTACCCTCATCAATTTCCCTAGTTACCGCTTCAAAAAATTCAAGAAGGTTTGTCAAACATGACCTTCCAGGCACAAATCCATGTTGACTGTTCCTGATCAGACCCTGTTTATCCAGATGCTTATATATATTTTCTCTGCCGTTCAACACCCTCCTCAAAACAAAGGAACTTCTTGCCCAACCTCTAAAGTGCATTTAGCACATCTCAGAGGAACCAAAACTGCACTATTATTTATAAATCAGTCAGCGTTGTTTTTGACCCTTACCGCCATCATTCAAAACAGCTTTGCATCCGATACATGTGCTTCTTTTCTTTGCAAAGGCCATAAGACCTCCCACCTTTGACGTCAACACAGTTTTGCATCTTGTGTGCTCTCCCTCTACAAAAAACAAACAAAAAGTGAAATTAATACCTTTAAAGGTTCAGCAAACGGGAACCACAACTGGCCTGTTTCAAATTAAATCCTAATTTGATATGGTTTCTCTTGAAGCTGATTCCTTTAAATATATTTCTCATGTTATCTGTCCAGTCTGGTCTCTCCAACCTCCTTCCATGGTTAGGAAACAAGTAACAGAGTATAGGAGCAAAGAGGTCCTTCTGCAGTTGTACAGAGCCCTATCAAAAATCCTCAACCTGTAACCACCTATCACCATTGTCCTCTCTTCCCCCCCCTCCCTCCACAATCAGTGTGAAGGAGGCACCCGACCCTGAGATGTCACCGACCCGGAGATGCTCCCTGACATGCTGCGTTATTCCAGCAGCTTGCGTCCACACAATTGACATCATAAGTTCATGTGATAGGAGCAGAATTAGGCCACTCGGCCCATCGTCTACTCCGCCATTCAATCGTGGCTAATTTATCTTTCCCTCAACCACATTCTCCTGCCTTCTCCCCCAAATCCACAACACTTGTACTAATCAAGAATCACTTAATTGCCATCTTAAAAAAAAAAATTGACTAGGCTTCTACAGCCTTCTGTGGCAATGAATTCCACAGATTCACCACCCTCTGACTAAAGAAATTCCTCCTCATCTCCTTCCAAAAGGAACATCCTTTAATTCTGAGGGTGTGCCCTCTGGTCCTACGCTCTCCCACTAGTGGAAACATCCTCTCCACATCCACTCTATCACTATTCGGTACATTTCAATGAGATCCCCCTCATCCTTCTAAACTCCAGCAAGGGAAACAGAGAAAAATAGAGTAGAGGCCCAGTGCCGTCAAACACCCCCGAAAGTCAAACATCAAAAAAACCAACCATTGACATTAATACTGCTACATCGGAGGTGGTCACTGCAACAGAGTCTGGTTAAAGATCACTCACTCAAAAGCACAGCCTCAGCTTTGGCTTCTCCCAGGATGGGCTCAAAGATTCTCAAGAGGGGTTTTGCAAGCTGCTGCTCCAAATAATACTGCGTGTCAATTGGAATGTTGTTCTCCAGAACATAGATCGGATCCTACAGAGAGGGATTGAGAGAAAGAAAGAAAGGTACTGCAATGAATTAAACAAACTTTTAATAATAGAAATATTTTTTTTTTTAAATGTAAATCTATCTTTTGTATTGAACAGAATGTTCCATAGAAGAGGAACCAGGAAATCTAGCAAATATTATCCATTGGTCCATAGTAGACAAGTGAAGGTCCTCGGCCTGAAACGTTCTCTCCAGAGATGTTCCCTGTCCCGCTGAGTTACTCCAGCACTCTGTGTCTATGTTAAGTGAAGCATGGAATTGTACAGCAAGGAAATAGGCCCTTTGTACACCTCGTCTGTGCCTGCAATGGGCCCATATCCCATCTAAGCTTTCTTATCCATGTACCTGCCCAATGACATATTGTCACTATACTTGTCTTCACCACTTCCTCTGGCAGATGGTTCCATGTGTGTCAAGGATACAGCACATGCAGTGCAAATGGCTAATGTCTGGAGTAGGGAAGGATTTCAAACTAAAACTACGTCAGGGTACTTTCCAAAGGAGCATCCTGCTAAATGTTATGGAAGATATTAAATGAAACAGATATACAGAGAAACTAGGGAGTGCTGACTTTTTAAAGGAAACATTTTGAGCGGAGAAAGAATGTTGAATTCGCTTCCACAAATGAGAATAGTTGAACCGGTTTTTCCTTTTTTGAGATTTTCCTTACGCCACATGGTTATGGGGCAACAGCAAGTTCTGCACACATTCTTCATCAGGCGTTTTTAGGAACAAGTCCATATTCAGGCTGTTACAGCTCTGTATGATAGAGATTTGTGTCGTCACATTCTTGCTGTCGTCAATATAGCCAGCACTCTATAGTCAGCACCAGCGCTAATTGGAGGAACAGCACCTCATATTTCGCTTGGGCAGCTTACACCCCAGCAGTATGAACATTGACTTCTCTAACTTCAAGTAACCTTTGCTTTCCCCCTCTCTCCATCCCCTCCCCCTTCCCAGTTCTCCCTCCAGTCTGACTGTCTCCGACTACATTCTATCTCTGTCCTGCCCCTTCCCGACATCAGTCTGAAGAAGGGTCTCAACCCGAAACGTCACCCATTCCTTCTCTCCGGAGATGCGGCCTGTCCTGCTGAGTTACTCCAGCATTTTGTGTCTACTTTCGATTTAAACCAGCATCTGCAGTTCTTTCCTACACAACTTGAGCCTGCAGGCTCTCAAAGGTGCTGCAGAGTAACTTTTTAGGAAGTGAGAGTGATGGTGGCACGATAGTGAGGAGTGAAGTGAATCACTCTGTGTAACTCTTGAGAGTGACAGGGGTACGGGTAGGAGGCAGGAGGGTGGGGTTAGCAGGGAGAGATAGATCAGCCGTGATTGAATGGCGGCGTAAACTTGATGGGCCGAATGGCCTAATTCTGGCTCCTATCACTTATCACCAGGAATACATGAAAAGTCCTACAACCAGACGGAACAGAAGATGCCATTCATCCCATCGTGCTGTGACAGCCCTTCGAAAAAACTAGTCAATGTGTCTCTCTGTCGCATTCTTTCCTCAAGTTTAACAAGTTTAAGTTTGTTATCCAATTCCCCTTTCAGAGTTATAACCCAAGCTACTTAAAATGCATTGCAGATCATTTATTACATTAAAACAAAATTACAATTAGCTAAAATACCAGAGGAAATGTGACATTAAATCTATATGATGTGGTTATTAATCACCAGCCCCTCCCACACTGCCTCAGAAACCAATTTCTCTTTATTTATTCCATCAAAACACCTCAAATATAGGGAACTAAATCAAAAATAGGGATTTAAAAAAACAGGTATTAGGGTGAATGGCTGTAGATAATGAAAGACAGTTCCGCTATGGCCTTGCTCAGTAGTTGCAGAACCTGCACCTGATTAGGCTTTACAATGCAGGTAGGCCTCAATGCCACCCTATTGTAAGATAGGGAACACAACACCTGATACCACACAGGGCATGAAAACCACTGAACTTTCTCTCTGAACATGTTAGCAAAATAAGGAAACACTTTCACAAAACTGAAAAAGGAGAACAAGTGCTGAAAGGCTCACTTCCCCAAGCACGACATGGCTGTTACCACAAGTGGAGGATTCCCGAAATCACTCACTAGAACCGGCCATTCACTACAAACCCTCCCGCTCTCACCCTGAATGCCACTAGGACTTTTGCAGAATGCGGTTGTGTCAGGATAGATAGGAACAAAAAAGTTAGGAATGCCGTTGACTTTCTGCATTCCTGATTTTATAACTATTGTCGAATCTACAGACAGCAGTAAGCAGCAAATCTAACCAGGCTTCTCCCCATGGGAAAGGATCTACTCTTTACCCAATGGAGCATCATGTGGTAGGAAGTAGAATCTGATCCAAGGTACTAACTTATCCATCAATTTCTGCTAATCTTGAAGAGTTGAGGATTCTCTGATGCCCTCTATAGTTAAATCCTCACAGCTAATATTCAGACACGAGTTGACAACAGCTGGTACCTATGGAATGTGTAGGAAGAAACTGCAGATGCTGGTTTACACCAAATATTAGACACAAAATGCTGGAGTAACTCAACGGGACTGGCAGCATCTCTGGAGAGATGGAATGGGTGATGTTTCAGGTCGAGACCCTTCTTCAGACCTATGTACCCTATGGAATCCTAACATAACTTAGCAACCTTAGTAGAACGTGTTATATGGGAAAGGAAAATAAAACAGAAATTTAATATGATTTTCCATCTATCACTAATGCCTCCCTCACGCCTACCCACAACCAGGAACATTTTAATCGATTTGAAAAAAATATATATATTTTCACTCTTCTTCTTGCGTATGGCGTGCACAGCCTAAAGTTGTAGGACAACTTGTTCTATTTGATCTTATTTGATTCTGCTCGCCGGGTTGATTGCATTCGTCAAAACAGGGCAGGCCACGTGAAGGTTGCAATCTCCCACCCCTATTTTTACTTAAAAAATGCAGAGCCAGAAACAGGAATTAATTTATGCTAACTGAGTAATATGCAGAAAGCAAAAATACAATTGAACTTATCACGATGTACAAAATCATAAGAGGAGTGGGGTGGGAGATTGCAACCTTCACGTGGTCCACCCTGTTTCGACGAATCAAATAAGATCAAATAGAACAAGTTGTTCTACAATTTTAGGCCGTGCACGCCACACGCAAGAAGAAGATAAGAGGCACGAATAAAGTCCCATAAAGCTCACTCCTTTTTTCCCCACGCCAGAGGATTCTAAAACTAGAGGGCATAGGTTTAAGGTGAAAGGAGTGAGATTTAAGAGGGACTTCAAGGGTAACCTTTTCATTCAGAAGGCAGTCTGTATCAGGTATGAGGTGCTAGAGGAAGCTATAAAAGTAGATACAATTAGCAATTTTAAAAGGCCTTGGACAGATATTTAGATAGGAAGGGGTAAGGGATATGGGCCAAACGCTGGCAAACGGGACTAGCCCAATATGCCAAGAAGGCCTGTTTCCATGCTGCACAGCACGATGACTTTATAGCATATATTGAGGACACGAGAAAAGCGCAAAAGCTGTGTCTACCTGATGGAGCTCTATATCTCCCAAACGCAAAGCCGCTTCACCATCTACAAAGTTCAAGTCAGCACTGCATTGGCCCTGTAACCCCTCAACTGGATGGATCCGGGTGAAAGAAAGTCAACTAGGAACTGCAGATGCTGGGTTATACTTCTGCTTTTCTTATATCTTATCTATATCCTTTTCTCCAGAGATGCTGCCTGACCCGCTGAGTTACTCCAGCATTTTGTGTCTCTAGAGTCATAGAGAGATGCAGTGTGGAAACAGGCCCTTCGGCCCAACTTGCCCACACCTGCCAACATGTCCCAGCTACACTAGTTTCACCTGCCCACATTTGGCCCATATCCCTCCAAACCTGCCCTATCCATGTACCTGTCTAACCATTTCTTCAATGTTGGGATAGTCCCAGCCTCAACTACCTCCTCTGGCAGGTAGTTGTGGAATTCTCTGCCTCAGAGGGCAGTGGAGGCCGGTTCTCTGGATACTTTCAAGAGAGAGCTAGATAGGGCTCTTAAAGATAGCAGAATCAGGGGATATGGGGAGAAGGCAGGAACGGGGTACTGATTATGGATGATCAGTCATGATCACATTGAATGGCGGTGCTGACCTGAAGGGCCGAATGGCCTACTCCTGCACCTATTGTATTGTCAGCTTGTTCCACACGCCCACCTCCCTTTGTGTGAAAAAGTTACCCCTCAGATTCCTATTAAATCTTTTCCCCTTCACCTTAAAGCTATGTGTTTCTCTAGGATATAAGTGTATTGTCATAGGACAGACTGGATATAGGATCCTGCGTCTACTCTGCCAGCTCGTGCACTGTGGTGTAATGTGCACCGGTTGCAGAAGATGCAGCAATGATTCTAAGTTACTTCATCAGCACCTTCCACCCTCATTGCGTGATCATGTTAGCAAATCCATGATTTGATAACTGTAGACAAATAATGTATTTTATCTATCGCTTTTCACAACCTCTGAGCATCCTAAAGAACCTTAAACATTACTGTTGAGGGTCCTGCTGTCACTGAGGGGGAAGAGCAATAAGATACAAATCTTTCACCTGCACACTGACTGGCGAACACATCCCTCTTCTGTAGCTGCAGAAAACCAGGATCTGGTTAGCAATTCATTACTATCTGTGGGGGCTTGTTGCTTGCCATTCACGGACACATTTCACACAAGAGCAAGTTCTAAGATGCATAAATGTTTTGTCTGCCTCCTTCTATGACAAATATCTTCTTTGTCCAATCTATCCCTCTCACCCCGTCTGCAAACTTCACACTTCTTCACCACTTTAAAATCTGCCACTCGGTGGCCATGACTTCAAACATTCGCCATCTCTTCCATGGAGAAATGCTGCACCCTGCCTATTTTCTGTTCTTATTTTTGATTTTCAGCATTTGCAGCTTTAAAAAAAAATTATTATTTAAGGTGCTGTAGAATGTGCGGAAGGCATGAAAAACTTTAAATGAATGGATAATTTGTTTCTATCACAGATTAAAATCCTGGATTCTCTCCTGTTATAATACATGCTGTGATGTTACAATAGGCAGGTTCATCGAGATCAGGTTACAGAGGAACTGGTATAGGCAGAAACTAGGAACTGCAGATGCTTGTTTGCAAAAATTGGCACAAGATGCTGGGTTAACTCAGCGGGTCAGGCAGCATCTGTGGAGAACGTGGATAGGTGACGTTTCAGAGTGCTGGAGTAACTCAGCGGGTCAGGCAGCATCTCTGGAGAACACGGTTAGATGGCGTTTTGGGTCAGGACCCTTCTTCAGACTGATTGCAGAGATGTGGAAGAAAGCTTCTCTCTTCCCGCCTCTTCTCACCACTACAGTCTGAAGAAGGGTCCCAACCCAAAACACCGTCTCTCCACGTTGTCTTGGGGTGATGCCTGGCCTGCTGAGTTACTCCAGTAATTTGTGTTTTAAAAAAAAACTAGAATGTGCATTTAGCGTCGCCTGACAGTTTAGTTTAGTTTAGAGATACAGTGTGGAAACAGACCCTTTGGCGCACTGAGTCCGCGCTCACCTTACATCAGCACTATCCTACACACACGGGACAAATCTGTACGTCTTTGGAGTGTGGGAGGAAACTGGAGAAAACCCACACAGGTCATGGGGAGAACGTACAAACAGTGTACAGACAGCACCCGTAATCAGGATCAAACCCGGGTCTGTGGCTCTGTGAGGTAGCAACTCTACCGCTGCGCCACCGTGCTGTCCCAGAACAAGTACAAGAACACAAGAACAAATTTGCAAGCAAACTGAAAACATGGCTACCTCCGACTTCATGTAGGCTGCTGCACCTTTTGCAGCACTGATGATTACGTAGGGAACTCTGTCTCCAAGGTTAGGAGCGCTCCCGGCATCTCGCTTTCGCATCCTGTATGTCAGCAACAAGAAATGGAACAAAATAGTCAGATTAACAATAATTCCAATTAAACCATTCACATTTCTGATTTACACACTGTAATAACTGGTGATGGCCAAGTGGGACAGGCCCTTTAGGCAACTCTTTAGGCGACTGCCAGGGACTAGTTTTAATGGAATTCACCGACGGCACCTGGCGACAATATACGTCAACCTACGACTGCAAAAATTCTCGCCACTGTCGCCAAAAGATTTTCAACATGTTGAAAATGTTTCAGCAGTCGCCCAAAAAATGGCCTAAGTGGGACAGGCCCATTAGTATGTGGCCTTCACTGACAAGGTTGGCACTGATAACATAAGTCTTGTTGATGCTGGGTTCCTCAGTCTTTATGGTGAAGGCCCTTCAACAGAGCGATTAGATGGGGATTTCCAGAGAATAGCTGACAGATTGTGGCCGTCTCATGCAAAGACTTTTTCCATTTATGTGTCTGTTATGATCATGGGAAGTGGAGGAAAGAAAATCCTTGGTGACTTGCATGGACAAGGTGGGCGGAAGGGCCTGTTAATGTGCTATACAGCTCCATGATTCTAACAGCTCTGGAATACAATGATAGCTCTGTATTTAAACGTAGAACATATAAGAGAACATCACAGCATCAAGCGGCTTGTCCCACAATATCTGTGTCGAAACATAATAGACCATAGGTGCAGGAGTAGGCCATTCGGCCCTTCGAGCCAGTATCACCATTCAATGTGATCATGGCTGGTCAATGCCAAAATAAACCAATCTCATCTGTCTGCACATGATCCATATTCCCCCCACTCCCTGTATATCTAAACAGGGATTATCTAAAAGCCTCCTAAATGCTACATTGGTATCTCCACCACCACCACCACCACACACACCAGCACGCTCCTGACACCCATCATTCTGTGTGAAAAAAACATTGTTCTGCCCCGCGCATCTCCTTTAAACTTTACCAGTCAGGGTTAGTACTTCAGTACTGTTATTTAGGTGGTGTGGAAACCAAATATATACTCTTCTACTGCTGAAATCACTCCACCCTCAAGCATTTCAATGAAGCATGTCACACCCTTAACCACTTATATCTGGGGGCACACAGCAGATCAGCATCTCCCGAGACAGCACAATCTTTTTGACCGTGAGTAGCAGCAGTTTATTGGTTTAAGGGCACAGAATTGACATCAGATATAATAATTTGCAACAAAGTTCCCGATGAAACTTACACTCAGTTGGAGTTTATAAACGCAATACAAAATCCCATGAAAAGACGAGTCCCAAAACACATGTTAAGTAAATCTTGCTTTCTTGTATTCAATATTTACATCTATATGGCACCTTGTCAGCTGACAAAAGTTCTTTACATCGCTCACAACAGGTGCAACTTTTTCCACATTTATTTTCAGCAAGATTGTGTTCAGTGTGATAGCTTGTGTAACTAAGTACGGTGGCAGGTATTTGGAAGGGGGTATCGTGGTCTTGCTGGAATATTTTTGTATTGCTCTTTGTTTCAATATAATGACACCGCTTCCTAAAATGTCAACGAGCAAATCGACAGCAGCAAGATGTGACAAACACTGAAGGTCGAATAGGTAACCTCAGAACTGACTACTATAGAGGGATCTTGGACCGCAGCTTATTGCTGCGCCCAAAACGAAGCATCTCACTTAACACATTGCTGGTTCAGGGTTGAACGAACACAACACGTTCAATTGTTCCTGTAAATGCAGTCAATGAAGTGACATCCACCAAGTACACTTAGCAGGGAGCCTCAACTCTCACCTCAACCAGTGCTTTGCTCTCCTTAGCTTCTGGTACTTGAAACCGTTGTAATTCTTTTCAACATGAATCAAAACCAGGGGCTCTGTGTTATGCAGGACTCAAATACAAACTGGCTTATCACTGGGATTCATTTTACTTTGCCAATTTGATGCACTACTGTCGAAAGTAATAAATGTTTCCCCTCTTCTTAAAGCATAGTCCTACCCACTTTACTGTGGTGATTCACGATGGTACAAATGCTTTAGCAGTATACAGATCATCAGCCTCCAGTGAATCGCACAGTGAAAGACCTGGATAGAGTGGATGTGGAGAGTATGCTTCCACTAGCGGGAAAGTCTAGGACCAGAGGTCATAGCCATAGAATTAAAGGTTAT
Source organism: Okamejei kenojei (assembly GCA_035221665.1). NCBI lineage: Eukaryota > Metazoa > Chordata > Chondrichthyes > Rajiformes > Rajidae > Okamejei > Okamejei kenojei. The sequence continues at coordinate 1,225,380 of CM069167.1, read as the reverse complement.
TCCTTTATTAAGATGAGGAGGAATTTCTTTAGTCAATGGGTGGTGAATCTGTAGAATTCATTGCCACAGAAGGCTGCGGAAGCCAAGCCAATAAATAATTTTAGGACAAAGATACATAGATTCTTGATTAGTATGTGTGTCAGGGGTTATAGGGAGAAGGCAGGAGAATGGTGTTAAAAGGGAAAGATAGATCAGCCATGATTGAATGACGGAGTAGACTTGTTGGGCCAAATTCTGTTCCAATTTCTTATTAACAGCCTGCAAGCCAATGGAGTGTGAGCAGGAAGATTTGACAAAATGGGCATCACTTTACGATCGTAATTAGGAAGGTTAATTTTCTCTTCACCTTTCTAATGAATGACACTTTACACATGGAAGGGGAATAGAATTAACTTAAGAATCTGACCACTGATTAATATCCCCGAGCCAATCCACTTACACACACAGACACAGGCAAGTGTACACGCGGTGTGTACATGAACAACAGTCACTCAAATGTCATTCTACAAAGCCGCAGAATTATCAGGGAAGGCGGCATTATATTGAAACAAAGAGCAAAACCAATATTCTAACAAGATCATCATTCCTCCTTTCACACACGATTACACAAGAAAACATGTTGAAAGGAATCTTGCTTATGAATATGAAAAAAAACATCTTGGGATTATGCCGGAAAGAAAAGAAGAAATCTAAACGTCGCCGGCCGACTAAAAATAAACAAGTCTTGATTACAAAGATTACCCACTACCCACAAAGAAGCCACAACTGTGCAAAGGAAAGTCCCACAATCCTTTACGTGGGTCTGATCAATTCTAAAATAAGATGCGCCACCTGCATCGGACATATGCTGTGCAGTGAAGGCGGTGAGAGGAGGCCAGTCTGCTAACGGAGTGTAACCTCGGCACCCACCCCTTCTTAAATGACTTTCGGCTTCTATGTTCAGCCAAGCATTTACAAGAGCACACCCTGCCCCTGGTGTGGGCACATGTATCTCTGCTGCAACTGTGGCACAGCAACACCAGCAACACGAAAGGTGCAACACTCTTCTATTTGTACTTTTGGTTCGGAAATGGTGCTGTTCCTAAAATATACCCAGCACATGATGCAGAACATTTAGAAAGATAGAAAATAGGTGTTTGCCATTTGTCCCTGGCCTCTTATTCACACCTATTTCAGTTTATCATTGGCTTTAATAACCTACTCTACTTCTACCCCCTATCCTTCCATCTCTTTGGCACTAAGAAATGTGTCAACTCATTTCTTAAGCATATTCTTCGGTGTAAGCCAACATCTGCAGTTCCTTCCTATACATTTGGCTTTCAATATCTTCTGTGGTAGAAAGTTTTACAGGTTCATCACTCCAGAGATGAACAATGTTCTCCCGATCTTGGTTCTACATGGCTGTAACCCCTGATTCTGCACTCCTCTTCTATCGGGATCAGCCTACCTTTATCCAGTTTCCATGAGATCTCCCGCTCATTCTACTCAACTCCAGTGAATGCAGATCTAATCAATCCAGATAACAGTAGTCTTCTTAAAGCGGTGGGAATCGCACCATTCATCACTCCAAACTTTCACCATTCAGAAGGTAGACACAAAATGCTGGAGTAACTCAGCAGGACAGGCAGCATCTCTGGAGAAGGATTGGGTGACGCTTTGGGTCGAGACTCTTCTTCATTCAGACCCAACCCCGTCACTTCTTCCTTTTCTCTAGAGATGCTGCCTGACCCACTGAGTTACTCCAGCATTTTATGTCTTTCTTCAATGTAAATCAGCTTCTGCAGTTCCCTACTACATGGATAATTTGGTTGCGATTTTAGAAAATAAATGAATAGCCTTGCATTTACGCATATTAATATTATTCCAATAATATCTGCCGTACATTTTCCCATTCACCCCACATGTAAATCACATTGGGTCATCGAATATTTGCCGGCCGTGGCGCAGCGGTGGAGCTGCTGCCTCACAGCACCAGAGGTCCAGGTTCGATCCTGACCATGGGCGCTGTCTGTACAGAATTTGTGCATTCTCCCTGTGACCACGTGGGTTTCCTCCCACATTGACAGGCAGGTTTGTAGGTTAATTAGCTTCTGTAAATTTTCCCTAGTGTTTAGGATACTGTTAGTGTACATGGACAGTGCTGGTCAGCATGGATTTGTTGGGCCGAAGGGCCTGTTTCCACGCTGTATCTCTAGATTCTAAAGTCAGTACTGCCTATTTTGTTAATCCCAACTTGCCTGTTCTTTCTTTGCCTTCCTTCCAAATAGGCAGGTGATGATGTACAGATTAAGTGTCTCTGCTCTATCCTGCAAGCCCCACACGGGTGCAAGACAATATTCATACCCTCCAGCTTATCCGCCGGATCCCAGCAGCATTCCCGAATTTTGGCACAACACCGACAGACTGAAGATACATATTAAAGTCAGGAATATTATTGGAGATTGTGTGTGGCACAATTTGCGATGGTTTAGCACTAGAGATACAGCACTGGAACAGGCCCTTCGCCCACAATGTCCGTGCCACACATGATGGCAACTAATCCCCTCTGGTGTGATCCATATCCCTCCATATCCATGCACCTATCCCAAAGCCTCTACCACCACTCTGTGTAAAAATACTCACCCAGCACATGTCCTTCCAAGTTCTTGCCCCTCCGTCCTTAAAGCTATGCCCTCTAATCTTTGACATTTCCCCTCTGGGGAAAGAGGTTCTGACCTGTCTCCCCAACCATCATTATACACACTTCTATAGGGTCTCCCCTCAACCTCTGGTGTTCCAAAGAAATTGCACGACACAATATAAATCTTTCTTGTTACAGACTTGAGGGGTTCTTCTCCCACTCTACTGTTAATATTAAAAAAAAACAAAGTCACAGGAAATCTGAGCAATTTGATCTCAAAGCAACTTTTTTTATTTTTGCGCAACGGCTTCTGGTCTTGCAGCTGCTGTGACCAAGCCTCAAGCTGCTATTTCTGCATTTCCTGAAAGATACAGGTCAACGATTCTGGCAACTCGCTGGAAACTAAATAAAATGAGTTTCCAAACGCAATATTCCTGCCCTTGTAACATGCTGCTGACAAAGTCTGCTCGTATCTGATTAAAAAATAATACTTCAATAATTTGATGTGATATCTGAAGCTGACAGTGAGTCGATGTGAAACACTTGTAATTATTTCATCACATTTCCTCATAATGGACACTCTTCAAAGAAGATAACAGTTCCCATCATCGTAATGACTTGAGTATTTGACAATTCAGCTCTTATTTGTACAGGTACGCCACGAATGTTAACTTTATTTTAAAGGTAGACAAAAATGCTGGAGAAACTCAGCGGGTGAGGCAGTATTTATGGAGCGAAGGAATATGTGTCGTTTTGGGTCGAGACCTCTTCTTCAAACCACTTTATTTTAAATGTGGTTTTGTCATTTATCCTGGGAAATGGATGTTTTCGGGAGGGGGTAGTTGGGAAGTGACATTCCGTCTTAAAACTACACAAAACAACTTGGGTTTATAACGGAAAAAAAATACACCAAGTACTGAAGTAACTGAGGGGATCAGGCTGTATTATTTAGTTTAGTTTAGTTTATAGATACAGAAACAGGCCATTCGGCCCACCGAGTCCGCACCGACCAGCGATCCCCGCACATTAACACAAGCCTACACACACCAGGGACAGGCTACACGTATACTAAGTATATACAAGCCAAACCAATGAACCTACAAACCTGAACATCTTTGGAGTGTGGGAGGAAGCCGAAGATCTCGGAGAAAAAACATGCAGAAGAACGTACAAACTCCCTGCAGACAGCACCCGTAGTCGGGATTGAACACGGGTCTCCGGCGCTGCAAGTGCTGAGAGGCAGCGACTCTACCGCTAAACCACCGTGCCACCCTTGGAGCATGTTTCGGGTTGGGACCTTTCTTCAGACTGATTGTGGTGGCGTGGGTGGAGGGAGCGGTGAGAAAGCGGGAAGAGAAGAGGGGCAGGACAAAGCCTGGCGGGTAGTAGATAGATACAGGGGATTGAAAGGCAGATGGGTGCACAAAGGCCAGAGCTGAATTGTGAAGCTAGAGGAAGGAATGTAGGTGGAAGTGAAGGAGGAGGGGAAAAATGGGTACAAGTCCAGGTGTGGAACAGGAAAGAGAGAGGAAGAAAAGGGAGAGGGAAATAGGTAAGGGTGGATTAGGTAAGTTATCTAGAATTGGAGAATTCAATGTTCATACCATTAGATTGTGAGCTACCCAAGCGGAATCTGGGGAGCTGTTCCTCCAGTTTGCAAGTGGCCTCATTGTGGGTTGCAGTGGTAAAATAAAGGAGAAAGGAGGCACAAGAATTGCAGATGCTGGAATCTTGAGCAAAATACAAAGAGCTGGATGAACTCAGCGGATCAGACAGCATCTGTGGAGGGAATGGACAGATGTTTCAGGTTGGGACCCTTCTTTAGACTGACGGCAATTATTCTGAAGACGAGTCCTGTCCTGAAATGACATCTGTCCGTTCCCTCCAAAGATGCTGCCTGACCCGCTGTTCCTCCAGTACTTTGGGATTTGCTACATTCGCTGATCTCATCTCTTAGGGCACAATCTAAACCCTTCGCCACTGCTAGACATTTCTAGCAGATTACAGAAACCAGATCTGCACCATAACTGTTATTCAGTGATCCACGTGGGAAATACTCCAGGAAGGGTATCAGCAGTGAACAGAACTGGATTGGCCTGCATCCCAATAACCTGTGCACACTTACCACATAACCTCATGCATGAATAATGACGTTCGAGCTAGGTTCTGGAGAAGGGGCTGCATGGTGGCACACCGGTAGGGTTGCTACCTTACAGCGCCAGAGACCCGGGTTTGATCCAGACCATGGGTGCTGTCTTTATGGAGTTTGTTCGTTCTCCCCCTGGCCTACGTGGGTTTTCTCCGGGATCTCCGGTTTCCTCCCACACTCCAAAGACGTACAGGTTTGTAGGTTAATTGGCTTGGTTACAATTGTAAATCGACGCTTGATGTGCAGGATAGTGTTAGTGTACGGGGATTGCTGGTTGGCGTGGACTTGGTGGGCCTGTTTCCACACAGTATCTCTAAACTAAACTAAAAAGCTGCCAATGTGCATGAAACCAGATCCCAGCAACACTGATCAGCCTCAAGGGAACTTGAGGTGCAGAGAAAGGCAGATGGAGATGAATGCGTTTCCTACCTTTCTGCCAGCTCCACGTGGGCCTGCTTCGCCGCGTACTCATCAGCCGTCCGCGTCAGCTCCTTGGTAATCACCAGCTGCGAGGTGTCGATCCGATTACACAGCAAATCAGAGATAACGTCCTTGGCGTGCTCCACTGCTCCTTGTGGGTCCCTGGTGGATAATACAGGTGGAATCACTGAGGTCTTGGTGGGCAGGTTGATTATCACCACTTGCCCAGCCTTCACCTGACATTCAACGAGCTATAAAAAGTTCCCATCATTAGCCATGGCGAATGTTTTTGGCAACGATGGCAAGGTTAGGACAAACATAGACAATAGGTGCAGGAGTAGGCCATTCGACCCTTCCAGCCAGCACCGTCATTCAATATGATCATCCAGGATCAGTAGCCCCGTTCCTGCTTTCTCCCCATATCCCTTGATTCCATTTGCCCTAAGGCTACATCCAACTCTCTCTTGAATACAAAGCAATAGCACTAACACTGCTCTCAGATTTGGTGAACCTGGACAGTCTCTCAGACCAGGGACACTCCACTGGAAGATGAAGGCACGCTAATATCTCGTGCCCAACACGTGGATAGAGGAAGTAAAGTGCAGTACATGGAAGAGGTAGATCCTTGGAACACACAGGAAATGTGCTTTCATGGAAAGAAAGCATAACTTTGCAGAACTATGAGAATTATTTTATTAATAATGTGGTCACTATTAATCTGAATGCTCTGATTTTGTAACTTATTGCAGGGTGACATTTTTGTACAACTTGCAATGAGTGTAAAGTCGCATGGCAAACAGCAGGCTGTGGCCTTTAAACAGTTGCAGTACGGAAAGTTGCCTTTCACCCTAACTCATCCTTGCCCACCACCATGCCCCATCTACGCTAGTCTCATTGGCCGCCTTTGGCCCATATCCCTCTAAACCTTTCCAATCCAAGTATCTGTCCAAATGGCGTTTAAATGTGGTTATTATACCTGCCTCAACCACCTCCTCTGGCAAATCATTCCTAACACCCACCACCCTCTGTGTGAAAAGTTTGTCGCTCGGGTTTCTATTAAATATTTTCCCCCTCACCTTAAACCTGTGTCTTCTGGTTCTTGACTCCTCTACCCGAGGTAATAAACTGTATATTCACTGTGTCTATTCCTCATCATTTTATACACTTCTGCAAGATCATCCCCTTAACATCCTACATACCAAGGAATAAGGTCATAGCCTGAGATGGTTCCAGGATCAATCTGAAACATTGACTATATCTCCTCCACAGATGGAACCTGGTCCTTTGCATATTGTCAACTATTTTATGTTTCAATTAGTAGTGGTAAAAATGAAATGCATGTGGACAATGAAACAATTCGTAACCAAACCGATGAAGTTGAACCAATCACCCCCAGCTACTTGGATCAGATATTGCATGGTGGTTGTGATGGCCCATTGCTGAAGATCTGCCCTCACACGGTGTAGGCTCTCACTGTGGACAACTACTGCTCTGGGGATGACCACACATCATCCACGGGCTGAATAATAGAATTAAAGGGGCCAGAGCCACCTTCAATTCATTGAAGAATTGTCACAATTAAAACTAATGGGGTTGGTTCAATGTTCTATAAAAACAAGACTTGAGTGCCTCATCTCTTTTGGCACCGGCTTGAATATCCAGGTTGGCAATAAAGCAAATATGTATGAAGCAATCAAGAGCAAATTAAATGTTAGATTCAAGATTCAAGAGAGTTTATTGTCGTGTGTCCCAGATAGTACAATGAAATTCTTGCTTTGCTTCAGCACAACAGAATATAGTAGGCATGAATACAGAACAGATCAGTGTGTCCATATGTTACCCTCTCTACAACCCACAGGCTCTCATCTCAGTGGTAATGTAAGCATTTGGTGAATTGTAAATCCTCCAAATTGAGATATATACGAAATAATGCCTATTAATAGTTACCTGTCAATTAAGATTTTCTGAAGGCAGGTGTTGATCAGGTTGGCCACCAATGGGCAGTTATCCCTTCTCACTGTCTCTATCCCCTTGCAATCCATCTTATCATGGTGGTTCGGGCTTGAAGAGAAATATAGACCAGCATAGCGCTTCTTGTTGATGAGCAGGTAAGGGAAATACACCTAAGAGTTTCCAAAAGTATTAGCCGTCATTAAATTTTAAATGAAAACTAAACTAACTTCCTCCAGTGGAGTGACTTTGATTACCCACAAGATCCATTCCTTGGCACCAATTCCATCCTAATGGCCGGACGTTTGGACCTGGGGTTCAGTGCTTTAAATCATTTTGGAATTTGTCTCCTCTTCCAATCTACATCTTATTTTAATTTAGAGATACAGCGCGGAAACAGACCCTTCGGCCCACCGAGTCGGCTCCGACCAGCGATCCCCGCACACTAACACCATCCTACACACACTGGGGATAATTGACATTTATTCCAACCCAATTAACCTATAAACCTGCACGTCTTTGGAATGTGGGAGAAAACCTCTGAGAAAACCCACGCAGGTAACGGGGAGAACGTACAAACTCCGTACAGACAGCACCCATAGTCGGGGTAGAACTCAGGTCTCTGGTGCTGCAAGCGCTGTAAGACAGCAACTCGATCGCTGCACCACTGTGTCCTTAAACAGACAGCAAAGATTTACTGGATTTTTTTTGGAGATTTGAGAACAGAATATGCCCTTCTTCAGGAGATTGGAAGAATGGGATGTGACCTGGCTCTGAGGGAGCTTGACTGGGTAAATGCAACAAGTATGTTTTCCCCAGTAAAAACTACAGATGCCGGAATTCTGAAATAAAACATAAAAAGTAGAGACAAGAACTAGCAAGCATCCACTCAGGATAAGAATTGGCACAACACTAAAGTGAGGAAGAATGTTTTCTACCCATGGCTTGTCGATCTTTGGAATTCTCTACCAGAGACTTGAGAGCCATGAAGCGTATTTGAAGCAGACACAGAATCATCGATGGACGGTCCGTTCACAGCAACAATGACCAATTGATGTCAAAGATCTGATCATCCCATGGACTATTCCTACTTCTGGCTACGAAAAACACACATTGCTTACCATAAATATCCAATCGGTTTTTGCAGTTTTTGCTCCTTTCATGGTTCATTGTGGAGGCCAAGTCAGTTGATATTTTTAAAGCGGAGATTGAGATTCTTGATTAGTACGGGTGTCAGGGGTTTTGGGGAGAAGGCACATTGAGAGGGAAAGATCGATCAGCCACGATTGAATAAATTCAATGGGCCAAATGGCCTAATTCTGCTCCTAGAACTTATGAACGTATGGTCCCAGGCCATCTGCTGACCACGCCCTCTCGCCTGCATGTTTCCGTGATGTCTGTACTCTGATTACCGGAGAAGGTCCCTAGGGTTCCTTCAACCCATTTTAACTAAATTACACAAAAACCTTTCCACTCACCTTTTCAAACTCGAGTTTAATCGGGGGGGTGAAGTGACTGGAGACCCATTCAGCTGCCTCGCGACCGAGTGCCATGCTTTCTTCCACCGTCTGTGTCCCCAGCTTACACATCACAGAATCCGTGTCACCATAAATAATCTAATGAGAGCAGAACAAGAAGACTGGGGTAAGATATTGTTAAGGAGGAAAATATATTGAGGAGTATTGGGCTTGGTGCTTCTACTTTCCACGGAATGAGTTACAGTCACAGTTTGGTTTATTGTCACGTGTACCGAGGTTCAGTGAAAAACTACAGTGAAGAGAATGAAGGAAGTGTTTGGCACACACTCTGGGTGTTTGCTGCCATTCCGATGCCTTCAGTGAAATGGGTTAGAAGGAGCTGCAGATGCTGGTTTAGACAATAGACAATAGGTGCAGGAGGAGGCCATTCGGCCCTTCGAGCCAGCACAACCATTCATTGTGATCATGGCTGATCATCCACAATCAGTACCCCGTTCCTGCCTTCTCCCCTTATCCTTTGACTCCGCTATCTTTAAGAGCTATATCTAACTCTCTCTTGAAAGCATCCAGAGAATTGGCCTCCACAGTCTTCTGAGACAGAGAATTCCACAGATTCACAGATTTCTCTGGGTGAAAAGGTTTTTCCTCATCTCAGTTCTAAATGGCCGACCCCTTATTCTTAAACTGTGGCCCCGGTTCTGGACTCCCCTAACATCAGGAACATGTTTCCCGCCTCTAGCGTTTCCAATCCCTTAATAATCTTATATGTTTCAATACGATCCCCTCTCATCCTTCTAAATTCCAGTGTATATAAGCCCAGCCGCTCCATTCTTTCAACATATGACAGTCCTGCCACCCCGGGAATTAACCTCGTGAACCTACGCTGCACTCCCTTAACAGCAAGAATGTCCTTCCGCAGATTTGGAGATTTAAACCGAAGATAGACACAAAAACCTGGAGTAACTCAGCAGGACAGGCAGCATCTCTGGAGAGACGGAATGGGTGACGTTTTGGGTCGAGACCCTTCTTCAAATGGGCCAGACTTACCTTGGCATCTGCTTTGTAGCCATTTGCAATGGTGTACTTCGATTCAACCAGCTGTTTCGTTTTCTCAATCATTTGTCGCCCAAATCCAGTGACACTCTGGGGGGGAAGAAAGTGAGAAACCCCCGATTAAAATATATTCTCGATGTTAACAGTAAAAAAGAGCAATAAAGAGCTGCAAAAGGAAAAACAGACGAGAACGGTGTCCGTTTAAAATGAAACCACGGGGAAGGAGAGGATGAGTGGAAGAATGAAACAAACGATATTTTAATTGGTAGCACTGACCACAAGTATTCCCAGGTCAGGTGTAACACGAACTGAACAAAGAATTTAAGATAATTTTCCAGAAGCTTAATGGGAGATTTTACAGAGGCATTTAAAAGCATGAAGATGAATACACTGTTTTAAAAATATATATAAACTGTTTATTGTGTCGGAAAAGTAAATAATCAGAGGAAACGAATCAAACGTTTGCCTTTTGTCGAGCATGCTGGAATGAACTTACATCTGCTCCCGGGAACGGCAATGGAACGAGATTTAAAACAACTTCAAACGGGCAACTGAATAAATGGATGTGAGTCCAGATGGGGTACAGGGTAGGGGAGGGGAAATGCTACAGTGGCCACAAGCCATTTGTTTAGTTAAGATATACAGTGTGGAAACAGGCCCTTCGGCCCACCAAGTCTGCACTGACCAGCAATCACCTGTACACTAGCCCTACCTTAGACATTAGGGACAATTTACAGAAGTCAATTAATCTACAAACTTGCATGTCTTTGGAATGTGGAAGGAAAATGGAGAAAACCCACGCGGTCACAGGGAAAACGTGCAAACTTCGTACAGACAGCACCCGTATTCAGGATCAAACCCAAGTCTCTGGCGCTGTGAGGCCGTAACTCTACCAATGTGCACTGTGTCGTGATTGCCACGACCTGAAACATCACCTATTCATTTCCTCCACAGTTGTTGCTGGAGCCACTGAGTTACTCCGGCTCTTGTCTGCATCTGCAGTTCCTTGCATCTCCATTAGACTGGATGGTTCCGATGGAAAATAATAGACTAGGTCTTGATGGTCCAAATTCAATTCAATTCAATTCAATTCAATTCAACTTTAATGTCATTGCACAGATACAAGTATGGGTACAACGAAATGCAGTTTAGTGACAGTACGAAGTGATAGCAATATATAGGTAAATACAGATAAATAAATACAGATGTGGAAATCTATTGGCGGGACTCCGAGTTCAGCAGTGCGATGGTGTTGTTATAGAAGCTACTCCTCACCCTACTAGTGCGGGACCTGAGGCTCCTGTACCGCCTCCCCGATGGTAGGAGGGCAAACAGTCCATGGTTAGGGTGGGAGGGGTCCTTTGATGATCTTCCCAGCCCGTCTCAGACACCGTTTTCGGTGGAGGGCATCCAAAGCAGGGAGCGGGGCACCGATGATGTGCTGGGCGGTTTTCACCACCCGTTGTAGTGCCTTCCTGTCTGCTACGGTGCAACTGCTGTACCATACCGTAAAGCAGGTGGTCAGGATGCTTTCAATGGTGCATCGGTAGAAGTTGGTCAGGATCAGGGGGGACAGGTGGGCTTTTTTGAGCCTCCTCAGGAAGTAAAGGCGCTGCTGCGCCTTTTTGATCAGCTTGGAGGTGTTGAGGGACCAGGACAGATCCTCGGAGATGTGTACCCCGAGGAATTTGTAGTTGGAGATCCGCTCCACCTCAGTCCCGTTTATATGGATGGGGGTGTGTCTGCCCCCTCTGTTCTTCCTGAAGTCGACAATGATCTCCTTCGTCTTCTGGGAGTTGAGGACGAGGTTGTTATTGGCACACCAGGTTGTCAGGTGCTGGACTTCCTCCCTGTAGGCTGACTCGTCGTTGTCGCTGATCAGTCCTACCACCGTGGTGTCGTCGGCAAATTTTATGATGGCGTTGGAGCCATGCTTAGGGATGCAGTCATGGGTGAAGAGAAAGTAGAGGAGGACTGAGCACACAGCCCTGTGGCACGCCAGTGTTCAGTGTTATAGTGGAGGAGGTGAGGTTGTTGATCCTAACAGGCTGTGGTCTGTTAGTGAGGAGGTCCAGTGTCCAATTGCAGAGGGAAGTGGAGATGGCAAGACCGCTGAGTTTGGTGATCAAGCTAGCGGGTATGACATTGTTAAAGGCGGAACTGAAGTCAATGAACAGCAGCCTGATGTAGGTGTTATTACTGTCCAGGTGGGTCAGGGCAGAGTGTAGGGCCGCCAATATGGCGTCCTCTGTAGACCTGTTGATCCGGTAGGCAAACTGATGGGGGTCCAGTGTGGGGGGGAGGCTGGCTTTGAGGTGAGCCAAGATCAGCCGCTCGAAGCACTTGGCTATGACAGGGGTGAGTGCCACTGGCCGGAAATCGTTGAGACTCCCTGTCACTGATTGTTTGGGCACTGGCACAATGGTAGATGTCTTGAGGCAAGTGGGGACGACACCCTGGGCCAGTGACAGATTGAAAGTGTCAGTGAGGGCCAGGGATAGTTGTCCAGCACATGCCCTGAGCACCCGCCCGGGGATGCCATCGGGGCCGGCAGCTTTGTGCTCATTCACCTTGCTCAGTGCATCTTGTACAGCAGAGGTGGAGAGACTGAGGGGTTGTTCATGCGGGGGTGGAGCAACTTTGATGGCTGGAGTTTTGTTGTCCCGGTCAAAGCGAGCATAGAAATGGTTTAGCAACCTGGGCTTATAAGGTCATATGGAATAGGAGCAGTATTAGGCCATTCATCCCATCAAGTCTACTCCGTCATTCAATCATGGCTGAACTATCTCTCTCTCCTAACCCCATTTTCCTGCCTTCTCCCCATAACCCCCGACACCCGTACTAATCAAGAATCCATCTATCTCTGCCATAAAATTATCCACTGACTTGGCCTCCACAGCCGTCTATGGTAAAGAATTCCATAGATTCACCACCCAATTTTGTCAAAACGTTAAATTCAGATCATTGGTGAAGTCTGGTTGGGGAATGTCTGTTCTACAGTGCCCCACTGTAGCCGCAGACGGCAGCTACAGGGCAGCAAGCACAATTAGCAAAGAGCCTGGGGCTGACAAAGCTCCACTCAGTTTTTGATCTATACCACATCAAACAAGGTGCTGAGTGCGGTTGTAGCCTTCAAAGGTGTCGTGTTCTGTGAAAGCCCTTGTACTGAGCACAACTTTCAGAAATAAAACGCAAATGGAGAATTACACAAATGTACAAATCTTGACTGAGGCTAGAAAACCCCATGGTAGCAAGCCACAGCAACATCGTGCCAGTGAACGGAGCTAAAATGTACACGCATCTACTGAACAAGCTGGACGAGAGCGTAGCAATAAGTTTAGAGAATACACACACCAGGTTATCCAGAGTCGCAGGCACGGTACCCGTAACTTCCACAATATGTGCTACCATCAAGGACCCTGGCATTTGTCAATGGCAGGCTTGACATCTATAATCTGCTTTGCAAAAGGAACCACTGGTTTAGAGAAGCAACTTCATTCCCCATAGTACTGTGGTTTAGTTTAGTTTAGTTTAGAGATACAGCGCGGAAACAGGCCCTTAGGCCCATCGGGTCCTTGCCGACCAGTGATCCCCACACACTAACACTATCCTACACACACTAGGAACAATTTTTACATTTACCAAGCCAATTGATCTACAGACCTGCACATCTTTGGAGTGTGGGTGGAAACCGAAGATCTCGGAGAAAACCCACGCGGTCACGGGAAGAACGTAGAAACTCTGTACAGACAGCGCCCGTAGTCGGGATGGAACCCGGGTCTCCGGCGCTGCATTCGCTGTAAGGCAGCAACTTACCGCTGCGCCACCGTGACTGTGGTCTGGTAGTGTTCTCAACCACATCTACTGATCCCTGGGATGGCGGTTTATGGACTGAATTCAAGATGAGGTGCTCCATCCACTCTTCACACAAGATGCGCTGAGCACACAAATAAACCAGTGCAGCTCGGTTCAGTGAGAGAGCATGGAAACCGCCTTCCTCCCACCGAGACCAAGTTGACCATTGATCACCCGTTCACACCAGTTCTATCCCACCTTCTCATGCACTCCCTGCACACTAGGGGAAATTTACAGAGGGCAGGTAACCTACAAACCCGCATCTCTTTAGGATGTGGGAGGCAACTGGAGCACCCGGAGAAACCCACGTGGTCACGTGGCGAAAGTGCAAACTCCACACAGACAGCACCCAAGATCAGGATCAAACACAGGTCTCTGACGCTGAGAGGCAGTGGCTCTACTCACTGCTCCATGGTGCTGCTTGTAGCTCCACCAAAGTTGTTATCACCTTACTGTACCGAGAGGTTTGCTGCACTCAAAATGGCTACATGTTGGTCATTTTAACAGCAATAACTCATTTGCACTATCATAAATTTTGAAAACCCAATGGGTATTAACAGAAAGTTGTTAATGCGGGAAGAGATTTCTATCATATTCCTGGATTTGTATTTTGCAAATGGAAGTATTTCAAGAGTCAGGAAGTGAGTCATTTGTTCCAGACCATCTAGACCTCGTTTGTGTGCGTGCGCATGCGTGCGTGTGTGCGCATGCATGTGTGTCTGGTCCTGTCATTGGAGACATTTTAGACTTTGGAGATACAGCGTGGAAACAAGCCCATCGGCCCACCGAGTCCATGCTGACCAGCAAGCACCCCGTACACTTACACTATCCTACACACTCGGGACAATTTACAGATGCCAATTAACCTTCAAGCCATATAACCATATAACAATTACAGCACGGAAACAGGCCCTCTCGGCCCTTCCAGTCCGTGCCGACCATTTGTTTTCCCCTAGTCCCATCTACCTGCACTCAGACCATACCCCTCCATTCCCTTCACGTCCATATACCTATCCACTTTACTCTTAAATGTTAAAATCGATCCTGCCTCCACCACTTCTGCTGGAAGCTGATTCCACACAGCCACCACCCTCTAAGTAAAGAAGTTCCCCCTCACGTTACCCCGAAACCTCTGTCCCTTAATTCTCATGTCATGCCCTCTTGTTTGAATCTTCCCTACCCTCAATGGGAAAAACGTATCCACGTCAACTCTGTCTATCCCTTTCATCATTTTAAAGACCTCAATCAAGTCCCCCCTTAACCTTCTGCGCTACAAAGAATAAAGACCTAACTTGTTCAACCTTTCTCTGTAACATAGTTGCTGGAACCCTGGCAACATTCTAGTAAATCTCCTCTGTACTCTCTCTATTTTGTTGACATCCTTCCTATAACTAGGCGACCAAAATTGTACACCATACTCCAGAATTGGTCTTACCACTGCCTTGTACAATTTTAACATTACTTCCCTACTCCTATATTCAATGCTCTGATTTATAAAGGCCAGCACACCAAAGGCTTTCTTTACCACCCTATCTACATGCGATTCCACCTTCAGGGAACTATGCACAGTTATTCCTTGATCCCTCTGTTCCACAGCATTCCTCAATTTCACTACCATTTACCATGTCTATAGGAAGGAACTGCAGATGCTGGTTTAAACCGAAGGTAGACACATGAAGCTGGAGTAACTCAGACATATAGCATCTCTGGAGAAAGGGAATAGTTGACGTTACGGATAGAGACCCTTCTTCAGACTAGACCTGTCCATCTTTGGAGTGTGGGAGGGAACCGTAGCATCCAGAGAAAACGCAGGCAGGTCACGAGGAAAATGTACAAACTCTGTACAGATAGCATCTGTAGTCAGGATCAAATCCGGGTCTCTGTGCAGCAACTCTACCACTGCACCACCGTGCTGCCCCTTACTGAGGTTAATGAGGTGTAATGAGGTCAAACACCTATGTGGTTATTGTGGGAGAATTGGTTACAATCGTGCTATCAAATGCAAGTTATGAGATCCATCCGAGACACAACAAAATGCTGGAGTAACTCAGCGGGACAGGCAGCATCTCTGGAGAGAAGGAATGGGTGATGTTTCGGTCCGAGACCCTTCTCCTATTCTCCAGTACACTGGAAGATGCCTTCTGTCACTGAGAGTTTGCCCTACAACATCCTGGGTGGCAGCATTGCCTTTTGTTATGCTCCTACTTCCTTCCAGGACACCTATACTGAAAGAGTACGATGAGGCAGGCATTCTGAAAACAGCTCTTGACTCATTTCCCATGCAGAAGCTGAACAATATTGAGCAAAATAGATTGTCACATGTTGATCAAGCTATGACTGCTCGCTGGATATTGTGCATTAACTAATGTGATCATTACTGAAGAGTATCAGACTTCCTTAACACTGAGGGAGGCAAATCCCTGTGGTCCTGACTTGCCTGCACAATGTAAGGCATTGAGTTAGCATGGATAGTCAATGGCACTGTGCAATATTGGGAGGCCGGCAATCCAAAACCCTTCAGGCAACTATTGGAATACAATTACATTTGCAGTTTGCTTGTTGCTGTTTGGTCACCTCTGCTGAGAGCGTGCCAAGCACAAAACGGTTGAGATGATGCTCATCATAGATACTTGCTCTTGAAAGTTCACCAAAAGAGTTTGAACGGAGGGGAGAGAGAAACAACAAGAAAGGAATATCAGCGAGGTTTCCTGCCCCCAATCATTGTACTGACCACTTCCTGGAGAGTATGCATATCTAACGCCAGGTGACTAAAAGCTTTTCCTGGCCAGTGATGGTCACCATGATCTAACAAAATTGTAAGACACAGTTTGGACATTGATGCAAGGATTGTCCATGTGGGCGCAGCGCAAGGGGGCAGCTGATGGACGTGGAAACAAACTCTGCAAGAAGTCAGCTCGGGTGAACCTACGAGAGGACAATGGAAGGACAAGTGCCTTCAACTGAAATTCAAACCAATTTTGCAATCCATTTTGCAATAGAGCAACAGGCCTGGAGTCCAACTGTGCTGCACGGCAGTGGCGGGGTGTGTATCAGGCAGGAAGCAAGGCTTTACCACAGGAAAGCTGGAAACTGTCCGTTTCCTGAGGACTGTTTGCATTCAAACTAAATAACACACAGACAGACACCAGCCAACCATTGCCACAGCACCCCTCCACAGTGCAGCCCTCCCCCACCCCACACCACCCCACCCACCCCAACAGTGAGGGGCTTACAACACAGCTCACATGAACCCGCTCCAAATTGCATCATTTTATTTTTTGTAACATGGCTTACATCAACCATCTCTTTCCCAACGATCAAGCTGCAAGATTTGCGGTCAAAGCTCTGCTTAAATCATCGCTGAGCTATTCGCCAAGCGACCAGTGCAGTATCCCGGGCTGCTCACACCTGGCAGCTTCGAGGCACCCAGAGAAGCAACTAGATAAACATATGCTGAAGGAAACTCCGGGGTTTTTGTACGGGTAAATAAAGCATCACAGCATCCCACAGGGGCAGTGTTTAAAAATATTCATAAAATAGGAACCGGAATATTGAATTACAGTAGTTGAAATATAACATTCCATCATACCATACCATCATCCAGAGGTGTACAAACAAAAGCAGACCAGCAGTGGAGCTGGCAGCAACCATGCCCGAGATAGAGCAAAACACAGTGCTGGAGGAACTCAGTACATCAGGCAGCATCTGTGGAGAGAATGGACAGGCAATGTTGTCCACTTATGCCACCTGAACCCCCCAAATTCCTCCAGCACTTTGCGTTTTCAGCATTTCAAGATTCCAGCATCTGCAGTTCCTTGTGCCCCCATTTTGCTTGAGATGCTGCCTGTCCTGCTGAGTTACTCCAGCTTTTTGCACCCAGTGAATGGCTGGACGTTGAAGGGAAGTCTCAATGAAGCACAGAAGTGTCCTCACCTGAAGTGAGTAGACACTCCACTTCAGGA
The DNA here is from genome assembly GCA_035221665.1 of Okamejei kenojei. Lineage (NCBI taxonomy): Eukaryota > Metazoa > Chordata > Chondrichthyes > Rajiformes > Rajidae > Okamejei > Okamejei kenojei. The sequence continues at coordinate 1,207,893 of CM069167.1, read as the reverse complement.
CCTAGTGGGAGGTGACATTTCAGTGCACTGGTGAAGATTAAGTATCACAGCCTTTCTAACTCTTTGCGGTACCTTCATCTACAAAGATTTCCCACCACATCTGGCAACATAAACCCAGATGTGGTGGCAAATCTCTGTACACAAAGGTACCACAAAAGTTTGAAAGATCATGATATTTATTCTTCAACAATGAAAGGTTTTCACACCTTCACACAAACTTATATATCTATCTTATATGTCACCCATTCCTTCCCTCCTGAGATGCTGCCTGTCCTGCTGAGTTACTCCAGCATTTTGTGTCTATCTTTGGTTTAAACCAGCATTTGCAGTTCCTTCATACACACTGAAACGTTACCATTCGTTCGGTCCACAATACGTTGTTGGAAAGATATTGGTTATACAGTGTTTCAGTTGACACTATGGATGGGGAGAGGCATATAATTAGTCAGCACTTTCAGACCACTGGTTTCATAAGACCCTGGCCCACCCTCCACCAACTTGACATCTTTGCTGTCAAACTTCCTTTCACGCAGATGCATGTTAAAAGCTTCTATTTTTTAAACTATTTTTGAAAACCCTTGCAATTTTCACTTCAGGAAGAATAAAGCTTCTCAATAAAGATTGTTGAGGATAAAACATCAAACAGTCATAGTTCAATTCCTACAGCGCAAAGCTCCCACGTTAGTGTTAGTAGACCACATATTGAAATAAATAACAACTTAATAAAGGAGTGGCAAGTGATGGACTAGAGAAAATGTTTCCATCATTGGTAGAGCTGCTGCCTCACAGTATCTGCCTGACCCACTGAGTTACTCCAGCACTTTGTGTTTTACTCAAGATTCCAGCACCTGCAGTTCCTTGTGTCACGGCTCCTCCCTCTCCGCTCAAGCCAACGGCAGGAAGGGAAGAGGTTTAACTCAAGGCTCTCTGGGGAGGACCTGCAGAATTTATTGGCACCAATACTCCTAGTCACCCATAAGACCAAACTGCTTGTTCAGAAGGCAGAGTCAAGAGAATGGAACTAATGGCACTTTTAAACAGAATTACAACCAGCTGCTTCACGTAAAAATCCTTGATGCTAACTAGTGTTATACACTTAAGCTCATAAGTGATAGAAGCAGAATTAGGCCATTCGGCCCATCAAGTCTACTCTGCCGTTCAATCATGGCTGATATATCTCTCCCTCCTAACCCCATTCTCCTGCCTTCTCCCCATAACCCTTGACACCCGTACTAATCAAAGACTTACGTAAGAAAATTCTAAATCCCACGAACATCAAGTTTGTCATTTTTTGTAACAATTAGCTGTGATTTTCCACTCTCCATAATCAGGAACAATAAGAAATTATTTTTACAATGTTCCTTTTCACAACAGGAAGCTTCTTTTCATGAGGCTTTCTCTGTTTAAATTTGAGATAATAGTCAAAGTCTAAACTACCCCAAAATAGGGAATAACTTCTGCAAAGTGCAATGAGAAATGAATGACAGCATTGCTCAAAACAAACCTAGCTCTTTTGACAGCTCAGCTGATTAAAGCCGTGAACAGCTGAGTCCTAAAAAGGAAAGTCCGGGCTCATTTGTCTGCTATTTCAACTAATTTGAGTCAGGGTGGGAAATCACAACCTAGCACACATCAGTGTGAGACAGGGAGGGGGGAATGAGGGTAGGGTGGCAGAGTCATCCTTGGGAAGGATCTTGTCATCTCTTTGGGAAGACATGCTGCAAATTTGGAGGCAGATAAAAATAAATTATGCTCCAATCACCTCGAAAGGACAATCAGTGACATGACACCATCCGAACTATTACCAAACTAAAAGTGATCCAGAGAGGCAAGAATTAAATGTCAGTAATTTTTTATATTTTTCCCAGGGTGGAAATGTCAAAGTCTAGAGGAAACAGCTTAAAGGAGATGTGCAGGGCAAGCTTGTTCTCCATGGAGAATGGCGAGTGCATGGAACGTGTTGACAGGGGTGGTCATAGAGTCATACAGCATGGAAACAGGCCCTTCAGCCCAACATGCCCCCTCTACAGTAGTCCCACCTGCCCGCATTTGGCCCGTATCCATCCAAACTTATCCTATCTATGTATCTGTCCCAATGTTAGGTGTTTAAGAGGCATTTAGATAGGCGCGTGGACATGGAGGGAAATGGATCACATGCAGACAGAGGTTAGTTTAACTTGGCATCATGCTCGGCACAGACACTGTGGGACAAAGGGCCTCTTCCCGTGCTGTACCGTTGTGTGTTCTTTCCTAGAAAAAAAAGCCGAAAAATAAGAAATGAAAGTGTTGTGTGAGTATGTGGCACCATGATTGTGAAATATATCTTGAAAAAACACCCTGACTCTGCAGGAGGCTCAATATAAGTTGAGCCACAATGATTCACCCATCTGTAAAGGTTGTTCTCCCTCCATGTTTGCCTCTGTCCTGCTGAATATTTTAAGTATTAGTTTAGTTTAGTTTAGATATACAGCATGGAAACAGGCCCTTCGGCACACCGGGCCCAGGCCGACCAGCCATCCCCACACACTAACACTATCCTTCACCAACTAGGGACAATTTTTACATTTGCGAAGCCAATTAACCTACAAACCTGCACGTCTTTGGAGTGTGGGAGGAAACCGGAGATCGCGGAGAAAACCCACGCAGGCCACGGGGAGAACGTGCAAACTCCGTACAGACAGCACCCATAGTCGGGATGGAACCCGGGTCTCCGGCGCTGTATTCGCTGTAAGGCAGCAACTCTACTGCTGTGCCACCGTTTACCTGCAGCATCCAGCTACTGTTGAGTTCAGTATCTCTCAGTTCCGTCAGCTAAGATACCCTGGCTGAACACAACAAGCTGCAGCTGCTAGAATCTTGAGCAAAAAAAACAAAAGTATTGGAGGAACTCAACGGGCAGGCAACGGGCAGGGATATGGACAGAAGACATTTTGGGATGGGACCCTTCTTCAGACTGGAGACTCCTCATAAGGTCATAAGGGATTGGAGTAAAATGATGCCATTTGGCCCATCAAGTCTACTCTGCCATGGGTAGTCTTCCCAAAATGATGCCATTTGGCCCATCAAGTCTACTCATGGCTGATCTATCTCTCCCCCCTTAACCCCATTCGCCTGTATTCTCACGTAGCCTCTGACACCTGTACTGAGACTGTAGATGCTAGAATCATGAGCAACTGGTGGAACATTGTGTAGTGAAATGGACAGGGACATTTTGGGTCAGGGCCCTTCTTCAGACTTTGATGCAGCAGATAACACATTCTTGTCGGCCACCCCCTTCTCCGCATCATTAAACACATGTTCTCTCACTGTTCCAGTTCTGATGAAGGGTCGTTGTTGCAGAATGCAGAAAGTTGTAAACACTGCCCAGTCCATCATCGGCTCTGACCTTCCTACCACAGTCGCTACCTCAAAAAGGCTGCCAGCATCATCAAGGACCCACACCATCCTGACCACTCACTCATCTCTCCGCTGCCATCAGGTAGAAGGTACAGGAACCTGAAATCTGGTACATCCAGGTTCAGGAACAGCTTCTTCCCCACAGCCATCAGGCTATTACACTCACCATCAAAACAAACTCTGAACTATAACAGCCTATTGCACTTTATCTGTTAATTTATGTGTATTTATATAGTCTATGCTTTATAGACACTCTGAATTGTTCTGTATTTATGCCTACAATACTCTGTTGTGCTGCAGCAAGCAAGAATTTCATTGTCCTATCTGGGACACATGACAATAAACTCTCTTGACTTGACTACCATGAGCTCTGCTTCACCCTCCACAGATGTAGCCGGACATGCTGGGCAGCCTCAACAATATGTTCTGTTTTTATTTCACAATCAGAATAACCAGGGTCTGTAAGAATGCAGCCAGTTGTGCAGCTGCTGTAGCAATTCCACCAATACCACAGATGTTATCTGACATGGTAGTTTGTACGATACCTTATCAAAAAAATATTTTGAAATTTGAGGTAGAACTTTGTACCAACCGAGCATTATCTCGAAAATTTAGACACAACTTTTCCGCAAAATTACATTCAGCAATTCTGATTAACTTCTCTGTCCTGTTGATCACAAATAATCTCTCTGTCTCGACCAGAACTGGCCCCTTGATTATTCAAATTTATGCTTTAATACTTTTGGTGGAGTCGTGAAAATAAGCAGCTTCAACGCTTACAATGATTGAGTCAAAAATGCACAAAACTCATCTCTGGGAGTGAATGTTGGAATCATTCAAGGAACTGCGATCATCTGAGAGACAAATGTTAACAAGAACAACTGAGCAACATTACTCAAAGTTGCTCAGAATGCTTGTTAATAAACAATAAACAATAGGTGCAGGAGTAGGCCATTCGGCCCTTCGAGCCAGCACCACCATTCAATGTGATCATGGCTGATCATCCCCAATCAGTACCCCGTTCCTGCCTTCCTGCCATATCCCCTGACATGTAGGGATGTCCTCCAATGCTGCCCCTGCACAGTATCTGATAGCCAGTTCCATTGTAACATTTAGCAAGGCTAGGCAGCAAACTACCCATCACAAAGTACAGGAAAAAAAAGCTGGAATAAGCCTGCGAGCCTGCCCCACCATTCAATATGATGAAGGCTGATCTATGCTGGTCTCATTTCCTTTGCTGTGCCATTCAAAGTCTAACAGCATGGAAACAGGTCCTTTAGCCCAACTGGTCCATGCCGTCCAAGATGCCCCATCTAAGCTAGTCCAATTGGTCCACTTTCGGGCCCTCTAAACCTTTCCTATCCATGTACGTATCTTTTAAATGCTGCTAAATAGCTGGCTCAATAGGTCACCTGATAGCTTGTTCCATACACCCTCCATCCTGTGAGTGAAAATGCTGCCCCTCAGCTTCCTATTAAAACCTTAAACCTATTCTTGATTCCCCTATCCTGGGTAAAATACTTCATTCACCTTATCTATTCCCTCATTCCCCTCTTACTATTCTTTGAACTAAACATTTTAAATACTGTGAATGATCCTGCTTCCACCAGCCAAAAGATCTTCCAGAGATTCAACAACTTCTTGTTGTAGATTTCCACGTACCTCAGTTTTAACTGTCCTGCCCTTTATCATGTTGTTATGTTCTCCTGTCCAAGACTCTCCCACTCATGAAAACACCCCAACATCTATGCTATCAAGCCCTCTTAGGATACGTTTGAATTAGGCCACCTTCATTCTTCTAATCTTCAAGGAATATATGCCAAAATATCTGATTTTTTTTCCGGTAAGACAGCCCTCTCATCCTGGGAGTTAGCCTGGTGAAACTTCCATGCCACCGTATCATTTTTTAGGTGAGGGGACAGTATTCCTGCTGCGGGTTCAACAACATCCTGTACATTTGGAACATAACCTCCCTATGATCAGGCATCCAGAAGGTATTTGGGATGGAGGGAAAAAACACTAATTTTAAGAATTTAATGTACAATCAGGTTAAGTTGTTGACTGAACAAATGGCAGCAAAGTGTTACATTTCAATCAACGTGGCAATGACTCATCGTTCAAGAGTTAAGTTTTTGTGTTGTAACGTTCAAGCGTTGCGCTGTTTCAACAGTTCTTTGCCCACAGATTGACAAAAATCTCCTATCACATGCCTGTGGTTTATTTTGCTAAGTTATGCTAACCTCACATTGAAGAGGATACCCTGTAAACATGCTCGTGTTTCCTACCTACTGCTCTCACCTTGGGTCGTTAGTTTAAATATACGGCATGGGGTCTACCTGTACATTATTTGCCTGCTTATATGTTAAAAAAATCACCAGATTTCCAGGTATTATGAAGGATATAATGTAAACAATATAATTTATGCTTAAGTCATGGTTATCTGCACAAAGATGAAAATCCATTTATTTTGCAGCTCTGAACCTGATTGTCATTTATCAAAATCTTGCAGTAGGATACTTATAAAAAAAAGATGTCTTGCACAATTTACAATGTTCTGATGACACTGCCTATTGTCCATTTGCAGGACTCTGCACAACATAGCAATCTAAACCAAGGCTGATACTTGGAGCGCTGTGAAATGGGATATAACTAGGTTAAAATATGCAAATATGCACACCCTCAGGAGCAAAGAATGGTGCTAAATCTTGGAGGAAAGAATTGTGCCACTACTTTTGTTTCTGTATATAGTACTAAGCCTCCTCCTCCTCCGTTCTAGTTACTAACACAAGCTCAATAAGACCTGGCTACATTTAAAAATGGATGTCCCACTGAAACGTCAGGGTTGGCTCCCATTTGACTTAGTAGCTGCAGGAGACAGGAGCGTTAGACAGGCACTTGGCCAGAGGGGGAATGAGGATCTTGATCCAAGATAGTTTGTCAGTAAACTTCACTTAAATATTACAATGCAGGAAGCCATTTTGCCCATTAATTTAGTGTCAGCTCCTTAACAGAATAATACAAATGATCCCTTAACACCATGGAGAACTGCAACTTAAGTCTCTCTCAACTCCCCCCTTAATTATTTTACCACTTGCCCACAACAAGGTTGGATTTATTGTAGTTAATTAGGCTACCAGTGCAGTTGTACAGCATGGAAATATACCATTCGGCCCATCTTGTCCATACTGGGCTAGTCCCATTTGCCTGCATTTGGACTGTATCTCTCTTCCACATCCGTCCAGGTTTATTTAAAAACTCAAAATTAAATCCACATCTATAGCTTCCTCTGGCTGCTCATTCCAGAGATGGAGTAAAAAAGGTTGCCCACAAGCTCCCTCTTATATCACTCCCCTTGAAGGTGTGCCCTCTAGTTTTCGAATCCTCTACCCTCGGGGGGAAGACTGTGAGCATACACTTTATTCATGCCCCTCGAGATGTTGTACAGCATAGTAAGAGCTATCTAACTGCATGATCACAACGGTGCTGGCTTGAAGGGCCGAATGGCCTACTCCTGCACCTATTGTCTATTGCTGTCATTATTTCTCAATGTAACTCAACTTCTTTCCTTCAAATAATTATCCAATTCTATTTTGAAAGTGGTTTCCTTTCTAAATCACATCACAAGAACTTGGAGATGTTCTTGTGTAGGAAGGAACTGTAGATGCTGGTTTACACCAAAGATAGACACAAAATGCTGGAGTAACTCAACACAGCGGGACAGGCAGCATCTCTGGATAGAAGGAACGGCTGACGTTTCAGGTCGAGACCCTTCTTCAGACTGTCCCGCTGAGTTACTCAGCACTTTATATCTATCTTGGAGATTTTCTTCCCATGCGCCGTCTACAACAATCCTTTCCATTACACAGATAGCATGTTATTGTGTTGACAGCCACAAAATGCTGGAGTAACTCAGCGGGTCGGGCAGCATATCTGGAGAGAAGGAATGGGTGACGTTTCAGGTCGAGACCCTTCTTCAAACTCGGTCTCGACCCAAAATGTCACCCATTCCTTCTCTCCAGAGATGCTGCCTGTCCCACTGAGTTACTCCAGCATTTTGTGGCTATCTTCAGTGTAAACCAGCATCTGCAGTTCCTTCCTACACACTAATATGTCATGGCCATTTAAAAAATCTTGGCATTCTATAATCTCTCTCTTGTGAGAAGTAGATATTTCAATGGTGTAATATGGTTCCCATCGCGACTAAATATCAACAAGTAGCTTCCCTTTCTGTGCTTTTAGTTTTTACTCATTCCTGGAAGAAAAATACCATTGTATTATTTTAGTTCTCTTTCACAATTATGTACAATACCAAAATATTACATTCCCAGGCTTATTTCTCGTTCTTCTGTTGCTCCCTGACGTTGCACATCATTCATGTCAAAAGATAGGCTAGAGAAAATGTTTCCATAATTGGGTGGCATGGTAGTGCAACGGTAGTGTTGCTGCATTACAGAGCCAGAGAACCAGGTTCAATCCTGACTACACGGAGTTTACATATTCCCTCTGCCACTGCGTAGGTTTTCTCTGGGGGTTCTGGTTTCCTCCCACACTTCAAAGACGTGCAGGTTTGTACGTCAACCGGCTTCTGCACACTGCCCCTGGTCTTGGATAGACCTAGTGTACTGGTCACTGTTGGTCAGCACGGACTCTGTGGGTCGAAGGGCCTGTTTCCACACTGTATCTCTAAAACTAAAATTGATCTAAAATTCCAGTTAATGCTATTTATTCTACGGCCAAACGAGATGAGGCTTTGTGAGGCTAGTCCTTTGATGAAGAAATACTTGTCACATGGAATGCTAGCTGAATCACAAGCCACTCTGGAGTGCGTGTGAGAAGTATGCATTCCATTTCATGGCTATTGTGATCAAGCATCATCAGCTTCTTTTCCTTCACCATTGTGGATGGGGAAGAATACGGATCACATGTAGGCAGAGGAGATCAGTTGGGGACACCGTGGTCAGCATTGACATTAGGGCAGGAGCACCTGTTATTCTATACTAATGCCATAAAAAAAGGTCTCATTTGTAATTTTCTCCCATCCTTTCTATGAAGTGGCAACACATATAATAAATTAGAAGCATGTGTCTGCCAGCTCTTCACTGGAACCAGACTGTTGGCAAGATGAGTTATGGATACAAAATATTTTTTATAGAATGCAGTTTTGGAACCAACTTCACTCTGACATCTACCCATGAGTCTTCCCCCTCAGACGTCTGGTGTTGACTGTGACTTGCCAAAATTAAGTCAATTCAATGACATAACTTGCCAGAAAAATCCACTCCTGGCTTACTGGCCCTGCTCTAGACTTGTGTTAACCTCAGTTACAATAATGTTTAACATTGAACTAAGTGTTCAGTAAGCCCGACGAATTCTTGCAGCTGAATTAACTTGCAACTTACCAACTCAAACTGTAAGATCAAGTCTTCTCTGAATCACACAACCTATATAACCACTTACCTGCCCGGCTGCATCAGGCAAGAAAATCATCCTACCAACAACTAGAAAGCAGTCCTGAGCTAGCTCATTGGGTATATGTGGACCATCTTTAATCGGACTTTACCTTGCACTAAATGTAATTCACATTATTCCCCTTATCGTGTATCTGTACACTGTGGATGGGTCGATTGTAATCATGTATTGTCTTACTGCTGACTGGTTAGCAAGCAACAAAAGCTTTTCACTGTACCTCGGTACACGTGACAATAAACTAAACTCATAAATAACACTGTGCGTGGTTTATAGGTTACAGCTATTCATCCATAAAGCTTACTTTGCAAAGTCGTGGAGACAGGGTTGGGGAGGAGAAAGAGAATGCCCAAACTCACCTGTGATATTTCCAGGCAAGGCAACTTGCCAACCTGTGCTCCAGTGAAACCGTACACTGAATTGGCACTCACTTTTAGTGCTAGTTGTCGACCATCCAGCACCTTTTGTTTGAATGGGTCTGTCTCTTTCTTTAGTTCTGCCTTTGCCCTGGGAAAGGAGAAGATGAAAAGATAGACAGAAGTACACAACTTTAGTTTTAGGTTTTTTTAGTTTAGTTTAGAGATACGGCGCAGAAAGAGGCCCTTCGGCCCACCGAGTCCGCACCGACCAGCAATCCCCGCACATGAACACCACCCTACACACACTAGGGACAATTTTACATTTATACCAAGCCAATTAACCTACAAACCTGTACATCTTTGGAATGTGGGAGGAAACCGAAGAGTGTGGGAGAAAACCCACGCAGGTCACGGGGGGAACGTACAAACTCCGCACAGACAGCGCCCGTAGTCGGGATCGAACCTGGGTTTCTGGCGCTGCAACTGGAAGGCAGCAACTCTATGGCTGCACCACCGTGACACCCTCGAGCTATGTTACAAAAAGCGTACTACGCACTTTTCTTATTGCAACGGGCTTGCGTGAACAGGTCCCAGATCGGAAAATTGAAAGTGGCACTTCATTAGGAGAATTAGGTAAAGTGCGCCCACAACAAGTCTCCAACATATTCAGCATAAACTGGTAACTTCAGTCAAAGATCCAGCTACAAGTCATAGAAAGTTACAGGATCAAACCGAGTGGGGGAAAGTCATTTTTTCACAATGAAGCACTTTACAGGAAGATGTATTCCACGCTGACAAGAACATTTGTGGCTTATAATTAGTGAAAAAAGCTTTTATTTTTGTCAGAACAATCACTCCAGCACTACCAAGAATCACAACTTGTTTTATTTCCTTCTCCTTCCAACACCAATAAAACCCAAATGATATTCAGTCTTGACTCAAGATGGGCAGCCACCTTTCCATGCCAGGTCCAATAAGCATGGTTCTAACCACAATGTAGTCTTTGACTCAGAATAGGGGAACCAAGGACAAGGGGACACTCACCAGAGGGGAAAGATTTAATAGGAACCTGAGAGGCAACTTTTTCCATGCAGTGATCTGCCAGAGCAGGTAGTTGAGATAGGTACTATAACAATTTACCACGCATTTGGACAGGTGCATGGATAGGAAAGGTTTAGGGGAATATGGGCCAAACATGGGCAGGTGGCACTAGTGTAGATGGGGCTTCCTGGACGCATGGGCATGTTGGGCCGAAAGGCCTGTTTCCATGCTGTACAACTCTAAGAATCTTAGTTGTTTCGTTAACCATTCCAAACAGGAAAGACACAGAGTGTTGGAGTAACTCAGCGGGTCAGACAGCATCCCTGGGGAACATGGATCAATGATGTTTCAGGTCTGACTGACTGCCATGATGGGGGGAATGAAAGCTAGAAGAAAGGAGGAGCAGGACAACGCATGGCAGGTCATAGGTGAACCGGTCTGAAGGGTCTCGACCTGAAACGTCACCCATTCCTTCTCTCCAGAGACGCTGCCTGTCCCGTTGAGTTACTCCAGCATTTTGTGTCCATTTTAGGTCATAGGTGAACACAGGCAAGGGGGGTTTGATGGGAAGATGGCTGAACACAGACTAGGTGTGAGACAAATGGATTAGGGATTGGAAAGTGTGAAGCTAGAGGATTGAAGAGGTGCAAAATGTTTAGGAATGTAGGTGGAAGGGGATGGGAGGTGAGAGATCGGTGCAAGGTCAGCTGTACTCACTTTTTCCTGGCCGTCAGAAGATTTTCCAGAATTTCTGGAAGAAGGCCCTTTCTCACTGATGCCTTGACGAACTGATCGCCTGTGGGAGTCTTAATGAATTTGTCTGAAGAAAAACTTGGAGCGGAAAGGAGAAAAGACGAAACAAAGTCAGAACACATTCTTTATAAGTCTTCCATTAAAGAAGTGTAAGCATCAAATATATAATTGAATTATTATTCCACTATTCTAGTCTAACCACGACATGGGATTCCAAGCCTCGCAGCACTTGTCTTTTCGAACGGGAGATTTGGCAAAGTAAATTTATTTTGTAGTTCCCCAATGGCCCAGTGTTCCGTACAACTCAAAATTACAGCTAAAAAATCTCTTTATTGAATTGAAGATACAGCATGGAAGCAAGCCCATCGGCCCACTTAGTCCACGCCGACTACTGATCTCCCATTCACATGAAATCTATATTATCCAAATTTCTCATCCACTCACCCACACCTAGGGGGGCAATTTTACAGAAGACAATTAACCTACAAACCCGCACGTCTGTGGAATGCGTGCGCAAACTAGAGAACCTGGAGGAAATCCACACGGTCATAGGGAAAATGTGCCAACTCGACACAGACAGCACCGCGAGCTCAGGATTGAACCCGATTCCCTGGCACTGTGAGACAGCAGCTTTACCACTGTGCCGCCACAGAAAAATCAGGTCCTTTCAGATCTCTTTCACAAGTCAGTCATTTTCAGGAAAAGCGAAGGGTCCCAAAAACTGATTGCAGCAACTCTGGATTACAGAAAGTAAGGACCAACTGCCAGGTAAATCACTGGTAGATGGCGTCTTTCTGTCTGTGAGCATCAAATGAGCCATGACCGGACAAGGTCCATCAAGGCCCTTATAATCGAACAGGCACTCACGTGGAGTTTAGATTAGTTTAGTTTAGAGATACAGTGTTCAACAGACCCTTCAGCCCACCGCGTCTGCGCCGACCAGCGACCCTCACATATCAACACACTCTAGTGACAATTTACATTTACACCAAGCCAATTAACCTACAAACCTGTACATCTTTGGAGTGTGGGAGGAAACCGGAGCACCCGGAGAAAACCCACGCAGGTCACCGGGAGAACATACAAACTCCATTTAGACAGCATCCATAGTCAGGATCGAACCCGGGTTCCTGGCGCTGTGAGGCAGCAACTCTACCTCCGTGCCGTATGTATAGGAAGGTAAGCGCAAAACGCTGGAGTAACTCAGCGGGACAAGCAGCGTCTCTGGAGAGAAGGAATGGGTGAGGTTTTTGTGGTCGAGACTCTTCTTCAGACTGAGAGTCTGAAGACTGTGTCAGTCACATCAGTAAAATGGCACAGGGGGATCGAGAAAGAAGAATGGTTGTTTCAAAGGGGCTCTGGAGACAACACTGTCAGCAATGATGGGCGGCACAGCAAGAGGGGGGTCAGGCAAACCGAGTGGACAATTCTAGAGGTTTATACCCGGCCCAGCCACCTCTGCAAATCAACAGGATGATCACACCACATAACATGCACAGAGCCATCTTTGAAACAGCTGCACAACTCACCTGTACTTGTCCACAGCCCCTGGCCTCAGCAGAGTGGTGTAACACAGGTTATGTGCCATCATTATGGATGGGTACAGAGAGGAAAAATCCAGGGTGGCAATTGGAACATCATAATAACTGCAGAAGAAAATCACAATTAAATAAAAAATGTGAAGGACGGCAGGAAACATGTTGTTTTGTATCCTTTGATGTGATCTTGCGAAGGACAGATGTGCAGAGAATAAAAATGAAAAGCATTGACCTCCCTGGAGATTTCTTTGCTGCCTCAATAACTACCTACAATAGCTCAGGTGGCCAAGATTTAAGTAAAGTTTAGACATAGAAACAGCAAGGTTCCTAGTTTGATCCAAGTCTGGATCATTTGTCTGTCTATTCCCTCCACAGATGCTGCCTGTCCTGCTGAGTTCCCCCAACAGTTTTATTTTTGCTCAAGATTAGATTCAGCTCTTAGGGCTAATGGAATCAAGGGATATGGGGAAAAAGCAGGAACGGGGTACTGATTTTGGATGATCAGCCATGTTCATATTGAATGGCGGTGCTGTCTCGAAGGGTCAACTATATTTGAAAAAGCTATATCTGTCAAGCAAGGTGAAAACATATGTGTGGGAAGGAACTGCAGGTGCTGCTTTACACCAAAGATAGATTTGCAAAACTGGAGAAACTCAGCGGGTCAGGTAGCATCTCTGGAGAAAAGGAATAGGTGATGATTCGGGTAGAGACCCTTCCTCAGACTCATAGCTTCAAAGTTCAGTCCAACAAAGCTGTGGAACAGTACTAGAGAGTACGTTCGCTAAATTGGATGGAAAAAAGAAATGACTTTGATCATCATTTTCCAGTAACTGTTTTGGATAAGAATTAAAGACCTTCCTCGAATAATGTGTTACAAATAATAAAATTTAAACCATTTATATGGTAATCTTTAATTATGAATAGAGGCACAGATAATCTGTCAATACTAATTAATGACTGGGAAGGTGTCAAATTACACGACTATTATCATAACATTGTGTTCTCTTTATTCAGAATGTATGGAGCAATAAAAAGATCATTGGGTGGCATTTACACAGAAACACATTTCCTAGTTACATCTTTACTCTGAATTCTTGGCCCTAGGGGAAAATCATTCTATCAACATTGACAAAAGATTAAAGAGCGAGTGAATACTCTGCACAGACAGAACGATAAAGAGTCATTAAAAAAAAGTTGCCGTATTTTTAATGGAGACAACAGTAATATAATTAGATCAATGAGTTGATGCCAAGTGTAGATTTGCGAGGCTGAAGATTTTGAGTGGGAAAGATTGAAGAACAGTAATGAAATCGTGAGGAGAAGAAAAATGAGTACAAGCTGCATAACATGGTAAACTCAGCCCAGGTAGGGATTACAGCAAAGCGATGTTGTGTAGGTGAGACTTACCCTTTAACGGGTTCAATGACAGTGGCCCCAGTATAGTCCTCTCCGGTCTCTGTCTTCACCACAGGCATCACCAGGTCATGCTTCATTGCCTAGTAATACAGACAACTCATGCAGTGACAAATTCCAGTATTGTAACCACTCTACAACTACTTTGCAAATCTTATTTTCAAACAGCTACATTACCTGATATAGCAAGATAATAAATAAATGCGAGGAGAGCTTGCAGGAGAACGCACGACCTTTGCACTTTTCCCCATACAGGGGGTTGTGGGCATATGGAATGAGATGTCAGAGGAGGTAGTTGAGGCAGGTACTACAACTGCATTTAAAAGACATTTGCTCAGAATAGGAAAGGTTTAGAGATGGGCGAGACCAAACGGTAACTGGGAGATCGTTTCGCCTTCGTTCAGTCCGCCTGAACCTACCTGATCTCCCACTTTAATTCTCCTTCCCATTCCCACACACACCTTTCTGTCCTGGGACTCCTCCATTCTCAGAGCGAGGCTAAATGCAAATTGGAGGAACAGCATCTCATATTTCGCTTGGGTAGCTTACAGCCCAGTGGTATGAGTATACAGTGCCCGCCATAATGTTTGGGATGAAGACCCATCATTTATTTATTTGCCTCTGTACTCCAAAATTTGAGATAAAATTTGAAATAGGGCTAAAGTGCACATTGTCAGATTTTAATAAAGGCCATTTTTATACATTTTGGTTTCACCATGTAGAAATGACAGCAGTGTTTATACATAATCCCCCTATTTGCTACCACCAACAACCACTTTCCAAGCACCCATCACGCTCTCTGTAAAAAAAAACTTGCCCCACACATCTCCTTTAAACTTTGCCACTCTCACCTTAAAGCTACGTGCTCTAGTCTTTGAAGAGGTTCTGACTGTCTACCCTATCTGCATCTGGTAAGTTTGGAGAGATTCTCATTGTATAGAGGGTTCCATATTGTTTGAATGAGCACAGATAACTGATGCTTAATTCCATGGCGGATTCTTATAAAAAGACACAAAGTGCTGGAGTAACTCAGTGGTTCACGACCCTTCTTCAGTCCCGACCTGAAACGTCGCACAGCCACGTTCTCCAGAGATGCTGCCTGACCCGCTGAGTTACTCCAGCACTTTGTGTTTTTTTGTGCCCTTTTCAGCATTTGCAGTTCCTTGTTACTACCATAGATTCTTACCTGTCGGAGCAACTGAGAAACGACTTTGATTTGCTGGCCACGTGAGAGGAGGTAGGAGAGAGGTACCCCTGTAACTCTCGCCATCTCCATGTAGTTAATGACGCACATCAACTTCTCCATCAGCCGGAGGGGGAGGTAGGCATCCTTCAGGCAGTAAACAGCCAGCCGCCTTCGTGTCTGTTCATTACCATTCTAAACCAAACAGAATAGTGGTGAGGAGGTGAACAAGGAGTGGTCTCGCAGTGAAGAAAAGGTGCAGGCAAGAAGATTCAGATTACTGTCATGTACACCAGGGTACCATGTAGTTCCTTGTTAACATGAAGCCTGCAGAGTACACAGTATACATGTTCATCAGTCATAGGGGCAGAATTAGACTACCTGGCCCATCAAGTCTACTCCACCATTCAATCATGGATGACCTTTCTTTCTCACTCAACCCCATTCTCCTGCCTTTTCCCCTGAACACCCCTACTAATCAAGAATCTGTCAATATCCACCTTAAAAATACCTAATGACTTGGCATCCACAGACGTCCGTGGCAATGAATTCCATTGATTCACCACTCTCTGACTAAAGAAATTCCTCCTCGTTTCCTTTCTAAAGGTATGTCCTTCTATTTTGAGGCTGTGACCTCTGGTCCTGTTACATACCGTAATGATAAATACTACAATGAATGCAAACAGCAGGATAGTGCAAGATTGTGGTACAATCTGATGTCCAGGCACCGTTTTACACACGAGTTACATGCGTGAAACATGTCACTTACACATATACGCGACTGCACTTTTAAAACACCAGCGACTAAATCAAGCTTTGGTGTTAAAGGAACGAGCGTGTTATTTCAAAAACATTGATCAAACACGCGTAAACTGCAAGTTGGCTTTTAGTGTACAGAGTATTAAAATACAACAACAGATTAATCTAATGAGGCAATGTTAAGAGTTGAGTACGTGGCAGCACCTATGAGAAGGGGTGTAAAAGAGGTGAATGGTTCAGGAGTCTAATAGCAGTGGGGAGAAGCTGTTCTTAACTCTGGACATACAGGATTCAAAGAGACAACAAAGGGAAGAAAAAAAACAGCTGTTGCTTTTGATGCTTAAACTCAGTAAATATATCAATAGAAATAATTTCTACTAATTTTAAATTCAATTTTAAAAATAACTCAATTAGTTACAGATTGAATATTAAAAATGTCCTCAAAACATATGTATAGGTTTTACGCAGAACTTTATTTATTTATTGCAATAGCTTCTCCACATTTCAACAGTGATTTTTAAGGTAAAATATTGAGTCCAAATAAACACATGACTGAAGTAGAGTGGCACATAGACTTTCAGCAACCATCTCAAAGATCTCTCACCTCTTCATCATTCTTCAATCATCTTTCTAATCTGTCCCGCTAGTGGATCCCACAGACAAGATAGTTACTCTCAAGAGTATAATCCCTTTTGACCAACATTTGAACACTACTGTGTAGGAAGGAACCGCAGATGTTAGTCTAAACCGAAGATAGACACAAAAAGCTGGAGTAACTCAGCGGGACATACAGCATCTCTGGAGAAAAGGATCTGAAGAAGGGTCTCGATCCGAAACATCACCCATTCCTTTTTTTCCCAGAGATGCTGTCTGACCTGCTGAGATATTCCAGCTTGATGTGTCTATCATTGGAATACTGCTGATTGTTGACATAGACAACTGGATCTAACTTGATTAAGAAGTAATAACTTGATTAGTTCGGGTGTCAAAGGTTCCGGGGAGAATGCTGGAGAATGGGATTAAGAAGGAAAAATATATCAGCCATCATCAAATGGTGGAGCAGACTCGATGGGTGCAAAGCCACCCCAATTAAACCAAGTTAGAGGAACCATTCTGGGAGATTTCTTGCTCCCAACATTCTAAACTCCTATCCTCATTCATCACTGAACATGCGATGCCGCTCAATACCTGCAGGTCTGTAATAATCGAATGCTGGACATCTTCCTTCTGTTCCTGCAGGAAGTGGAAGCTGACAGCATTGAGTGTGTACGACCGGAGTTTGTAGTCTCGCAGCAGCACCTAAAGGAACACATTACCACAAATAAGTCAGCAATCAGGAAAAGTTTGCTTCTTTACCAAGCTACTTCAAAACCCACGATGTAATGTCAATAGTGGGCACCTGATTACAGAATAAATGGGCAGGTATGGAGTCCAAATGTTCACGGATTGATCAAAGAACAGAACCACACAGGATCAGGCCCTTCGGCCCACAATGTTTATGCTGAACATGAAACCAAGTTAAACTGGTCTCATCTGCCTGCACGTGATCCATATCCCTCTTTGCCCTGCACCTCCATATGCCTATCAAAAACCCTCTTAAACGGCCTACACAAGAGATGAAGGAAAGAAAGGGGAGTGTCAATATAGATTAGTTCATTTGTTTGTTTAGCTTCTGGTCACGTGTACTGAGGTACAGTGAGAAGCTTTTGTTGCGTGCTATCCAGTCAGCAAATAGACTATACATGATTACAACCCAGCAATTTACAGTGTATAGATACATGTTACGGGAATAATGTTTAGTGCAAGGTGAACCAGCGAAGTCCAAGCAAGGATAGTCCGAAGGTCATCAAAGAGGTAGATAGTAGTTTAGGGCTGCTCTCTCGTTTTGGTAGAGCTGCCCTGAACAGTTGCCTGATAACAACTGGAAAAAAACCTGCCCCTGAATCTGGAGGTGTGCCGCAGTGCTTGTGATAAATGATGTCTTGGAACAATCAAGGACAGAATCTAGATGTTTAGAATTAATAAACTGCAGAGGGTTACACTAATAGGACTATTCTTGAGGCAAGAAAAGCAAGTCACCAATAGAGCGGCACGGTGGCACAGCGGTAGAGTTGCTGCCTTGCAGCGCCAGGAACTCGGGTTCGATCCTGACCACGGGTGCTGTATGTATGGAGTTTGTACGTTCTCCCCATGTCCCGCGTGGGTTTTCCCTGAGATCTGCAATTTCCTCCCACACTCCAAAGACGTACAGGGTTGTGGCTTAATTGGCTTGGGTTTGTAGTTGGTACAAATGTAAATTGTCCCTAGTGTGTGTAGAGATTTGTGTTAGTGTGCGGGGGTCGCTGGGCGGTGTGGACTCGGTGGGCCGAAGGGCCTGTTTCTGTGCTGAATTTCTAAAACTACAAGTAAAAAACTGTCAATTATCAATACTGTGGAATGTGTTGGTTGAACAGCTTCACGCACCTGAAGGAGATCGAACTGCACTCTTCCCTCTGTGTTGATAACTTTGTTCTCCCTGCGACCCATCTGACGCGACTGGAATGCCGTATCCCGGATTACTGACTTTAAGGATGGAATACGACCCAGGAATGGGAAAGTTGACACCTGAAAAACAGTACACTCAGATTCTTACTTAATGCCAGTGTCAAGTTAGTTTTGAATGGACAAACCAGACTGAAGCATTGGCGAATCGGCTCTTTTCATGTTCACCAACTCCCAACCGACAAAATCTTATTTTGGCACCGGTCATGTTTCCCCAATCTCACAGACGCCAAGAGACAGGAAGAATGCTTAGCACAAAAACAAATTCAGAAAAATGGTTGTATTGAGATTCGATCACAAGCCTCATCCACTAAATTTCTAGTCTCGCCCACAAGACCACAAAGAGGCATCAATCAATGCATGAAAGGAAACTGCTGGACAGATTGAGCCTATATACAATGAATATTTCACAGGAGGCTGCCATTAGATGAGTGTTGGTTCTTGGATGAAGTGAAAACATTCCCTGCTTCGCCACCGCCCAGTTCTTCTGCCCCTTTCAGATATATATGGGAGTTTGGAATTGATCCTTCCTCCACACAATGCGGTCTAAATCACATTTAATCTCGCTATGGAGACATTCACTCGCATCAGCTATGCTAGTCACCAATACCTCTGCCATGGAAACGGTTTATCATTCATATCTTCTCTTCAGAGATGCTGGAGTGGCTTTGTAAGAGAGGTGGAGCTGATCAGAGACCAACAGGAAATGCACTTGTAGAGTCAGAAGGCATAAAAGGCATAAAGATGGCTATCACCATTCCTTCTCTCCAAAGATGCTGCCTGTCCCGCTGAGTTACTCCAGCATTTTGTGTCTATCATTCATGATGCTGGGCATCTGTATCAATATTTTCTGAACAATACCACATTTGCCCCACATAACTAAACTCTCTGCGTTGGTACTAGAGGTGAATCTTCCTTGCATCCTCTCCAAGCCAGCCATTTTGCAGTTCTTAAATGGTCACTGGGCAATGAGAATCTTAGATTGTTGCCCTCCCTCTCAGTGGCTGGAACAAAGAGAAATAGACAAATGTCTTCTTTACGCCTAATTTATAGCACAGAAACAAGCCATTTGGTAAAATACCACAAGCCGATCTTTCTTAACAGTATCTTCCCCACCTTTATAATGGAGGCATAGAAAACTGCAGATGCTGGTGTACAAAAACAATAGTCCTGGAGAAACTCAGCAAGTCAGGCAGCATCTCTGGATAACATGGAATGGTCAAACTGAAAAGGGGTCCTAACTCAAAACGTCACCTATCCATGTTCTCCACAGATGCTGCCTGGCCCGCTGAGTTACTCCAGCACTCTGTGCCGATCGCTATAACCCTTCTTTAACCAAACCTTCTCTCTCTCTCTCTTGACGATTTACCTCGTGACCATTTACATTTTTAGTGCCTTTCAAATGTTCCATGCACCGTTGGGTGACAAATAATGACCAATCTACTTCAGGTCTTCAAACCACCTCCTACCTGCCATTTGCAAAGCATTGGAATTCAAAACAGTTGAAGATTTTCTTCTCATTTTTATCTATGAGCAGTGCCATCAGTCCGACCAGTAAACACGCCAATGTGACTCACCCATAATTAGCTGACTTGTCGTGCACATTAGCAACTGGATAAAACAGAGGGACTTGTGGAATGAAGAGGCTCAAAACACTGATATTTTTGACTCAGTTCTCTTATAATGAATTTCAAACGCTTACGTTGACCATAAATTGAAAGCCATCAGGGTGATCTGACTAAGGTTTGAAGATATTAAAGGGAACTGACAAGCAAGATAAAAAGCACCTCAAACGATCAACAAATCTAAGATTTGGGGACATAACCTCAAAAAGTTGAGTCCTGTCTTTCAGGAATGGGAAACAGGAGATGGAACTCAAATTCACTTCTAGATATAGCAATCAAGGCTAGTTCATTTGTTCATTTAAAATTACAATTGATAGAATTTCGATCCCCAAAGGGGGTATTTGAGTATATGTGCAGTGAGGGAGAGATGGCAAAATGAATCCAAAAGTTCAGGAAGTATTATTGACAGACTAATTTTGTGGCAGTAAAGGGCCTGTCCCACTTAGACAACTTTTTAGGCGAGTGCAGGAGATTCTGTGCTCGCCTCACGGTCGCCACATGTTCGCTGGTGGTCTCTGGTGAGTCTCCTTCATGGTCGCAAGGAGTTCACGCATTCTGGGAACTAGTCGCGGCCTCAGTATGGTTGCAACAAATTTTTCAACATGTTGAAAATTTTTCTGCGACCAAAAATTGGTCGCCATGGAGAAAATCGATACTTTTGTAGTCGTAGGTGCAGTGGTATTGGGGTCGCCATGTAGTTGTAGGTAGTCGATGTAGCCATAGGTAGTTTTAGTTAATCGCCTTTGCTGACGGGGCATTTTCTGTGTGTGTGTCTGTATCACCTTGGCTTTGCACCATGTGAATTTCAGACAGCGATCCCCCACTTTCCCTGTGTGTATGGGGGTGTGTGTGTGTGCGCGTGCGTGCGAGCGTGTGTGTGTGCGCGTGCGTGCGAGCGCGCGTGTGTGTGTGTGTGTGCGTGCGTGTGTGTGTGTGTGTGTGTGTGTGCGACTCTTGACACTCGCCGTTCCACTTCCCGGTTTTTCAGCGAGTACCGCCAGCTTGACACTCGTCGACAGTCCACTGAAAAATCGCCTAAGTGGAACAGGCCCTTAATGCTTACCAGCAGTGTGCAACAAGGTTTGGACTTGGTTTTAGTTTAGTTTGGAGATACAGCGTGGAGACACGCCCTTCAGTCCACCAAGTCCACGCTGACCAGCGATCACCCGTAGATTAGTTCTATCCTACATACTGGGGACAATTTACCAAAGCCAATTAACCTACAAACCTGCACTTTTTGGAGTGTGGGAAGAAACTGAACCACCCAGAGAAAACCCACGCGGTCACTGGGTGAATGTACAAACTCCGTACAGACAGCACCCATGGTCAGGATCAAACATGGATCCCTGGCGCTGAGACAACAACCCGCTGTGCCCCGTAGGATATCAGTGCATCATGATCATTTGTTTAGACAACCAGATTAGTGAAAGCTGGGAGACCTCCCTGCTGTTTTCGAATGCACAGAGCATCTACTACACTGCCGCGCTGTATCTCTGCAGGGGGATCAGACTGAAGCTTGGTCCACAAACTATCCCCGTGGCTGTGCCAACTGCTTCAGCAGAAAGGATAAAGTGGTGAGAATGGGTCCAGGGTCCCTTTTGTTGAAAGTCCGAATGATTTAAGGCGGGGATAATAAAGATTACATATATTACAATTGCCCATGTGGCTGACCTTCAATGCACTCTGGTGAATGAAGCTGGAATTAATCAAAAGGGGTGTTTAGTTGGGGAAGCGTGCTCACGCACTTGAGGAACTACAACCAGGGTATGTGCAACAAATGGGAGCATAGTGGGAAATGTGTTAGAACAGAGAATCTTGAATATCATGTCCACAAATCCCAACAGGTCATTAAGATAGTTAAGAGAGGATGGTTTCCTTACTTAGCTGAGGGACAGAAAATAAATGTGTAGGAAGAAACTGCAGACGCTGGTTTACACCGGAGATAGACACAAAAAGCTAGAGTAACTCAGCGGGACGGGCAGCATCTCTGGAGAGTAGTAATGGGTGATGTTTCGGGTCCAGAGTAAAGAAGGGTCTCTCACAGAATATAAATGCAGGGAGGTTTGTAAAATGATATACACTTACGTCACTGGAATCTTGTGCACTCTTGGATCTCAACACTGACTGTAATGGAGAGTTTGCAGTGGAGATTTACAAGGATATTGCCAGGATTGGAACATTATAGCTACAAGAAAAGATTGGCTTGCATGGGGCTGTTTTCTTTGGAACAGAGAAGACCAAATGGAGCTTAATTAAGATGTGTAAAATCAGAAGTGGCCAAAATAAACAGAATGGGCTTATTTCTCTTAGCAAAGAAGTCAACAACATTGGGACACACAATTATTTGCAGCATTAGAGGGCGAATGAGGACAAAGTGTTCATGTAGAGGGTGGTAGAGGTTTGAAACTTGCCACCTGAAAGGGAAGTAAACGGAGAAACATTCCAGACATTTGAAGAGAGTCTAGATATGTACTTGGAGATGTGACCGACAAGGCTTGGGGCAAGAGGCAGAACGTGCAATTTGGGTACTGATGATGGATTGGATGGGCAAATATCTTCATTTTGTATCATAAATGGTCTTCAATTGTCAAGCGTAGCACAGTGGTGCAGCGGGTAGAGCTGCTGCCTCATAGCTTCAAAGACTTGGGTTCAATTCTGACCTTCAGTGCTGTCTGTGTGGAGTTTGCATGTTCTCCCTGTGACCACATGGGCTTCCTCCCACATCTCAAAGACGTGCGGGAATGTAGGTTAATTGGCATTTGTAAATTGCCCCTAGTGTGTAGGGAGTGGATGTGAGAGTGTGATAACATAGAACTAGTGTGAATGGGTGATCAATAATGGGCGTGGACCCAGTGGGCCTGTTGCCTTGGTGTGTCCTTCAATCAAGTATTTTAACTGACTGAAGTGGTGGCAGAGGTACAACGAGCTGATCTACTTCATTTGCACTGGATATATTTGAGCCAGGCTGTGCAAAGTTCATGTGCTCAGAGCCATTCAGCAGCTTATTAAAAATACTGGATGCACATAATCTATTATCAAGGTAAGGAAACTCGAAGCATAACAAAAACTAAGGTAGTTTATGGATGGCATAAAAATGGGCCGTCATTCTTACCTTGAGCACTTGTGCTCTGTTGATCAAGTACGGCATGTCAAAGTTCTGAATATTGTATCCGGTAATTATATCAGGGTCGGCCACTCGGATAAACTCCGACCAAGCCTTGGGGGAAAGGGAAAAATATTCAAAGGTTTATGGTATTAAAAAAATTGTACACCGACACTTTAAAATGAAGAGAAACTGCAGCTGCTGGAAACCTGAAACAAAAAACATCCATTGGAAACAGGAAGAAATATTAGAAAGGCTTACAGGGATATGGGCCAAATGGCAAAGGAAGCAATCACAATGATTGGAAGATCATGAATTCATCCTTAGCTTATAAGAAGTCCATTAAGAATCTAATCACAGCAGAGAAGAAACTGTTCTTGAATATGGTGATAAATGATGGAAGAAGAAGAATGAATAAGTTTATTGGCCAAGTGTGTACACATACAAGGAATTTGCCTTGGTGCTCCACTCGCAAGTAGCAACACAGCATACAGTAAACCATTAAGAATAAAACATAAAACATGAATACATTAAGAATTAAACATTTTAAACATGTGAATTAAATAAAATACCAGAGCAAAAGGAGGCTAAAGGATGCTTTCACACTTTTGTTTCTGCTGCGCGATGGGAAAGTGCCCTGGGCCCAGCACTGATGCAGTCTGCTAGGATGCTCATTATGGTGTGTTTTTAGACATTTTGAAGTATAAGTGGAGACACGCCAAATGTCCTTGGCCTTCCAGTAAGTGGAGGTATTGGTGTGCTCTCTTGGCTGTGGTGCTAATGTGGATGGACCTGGTGATATTGACTCCTAGGAACTTGAAGTTCTTGGCCATTTTCACTTGAGCAGCATTGATGTAGATTGGGCGTGAACATCACACCACTTCCTGCTGCGATGACCAGCTCCTTGGTTTTGCACACATTGAGGAAGAGCTGGTTGTCTTGGTAGCATTCTGTGAAGCACTACCTCCTTCCTGTACTCTGGCTCAACATTGTTTGAGATCTGGCCTGTAATAGTGTGTCATCTGCAAAGTTGTGAATAGGAATTAGAGCAGAATTTGGCCGCACGGTGCTATGTGTGCAAGGGGCTGAGAACACAGCCTCGCACTCCGGTGTCGACAATTATCATGGAGGGATGAGTTGTTGTCAGCAAATCTGCCCGGCTTTGAGCCTGTTATTATGTTCTGATGGAGTGTCTGCATGGTTAGTCTGGGATTCTAGCTTGGTCTGGAATGTCTCTTGGCACCCCGAGGCCTTTGCAAAGGTCACACCTAATTTCCTACACAGGTCAGGATCAACTGATCTGAACACCTCACACTTGGTTTGTTTAAGAAGGAACTAGAGATGCTGGAAAAATCGAAGGTAGATATAAATGCTGGAGAAACTCAGCGGGTGAGGCAGCATCTTTAGATCTTTAGTTGCTGCCTCACCCGCTGATTTTCTCCAGCATTTTTATCTACCTCACACTTACTCTTCGCTCTGGAGTGAATCGCACAGTCATTCGGACTGACATTTTCAGCACATATCCTCTACACATTTACTGAGGAGTTCTTTGGCGTTAGTGGTGTACTCATTTAGATTGGCCGCTGAGTCCTTGAACGTGGACCAATCCTCCGACTAAGCAGTGACGTAGGAACTCATGTCTTTCTCCAGACCACCAATAGACAATAATAGACAATAGGTGCAGGAAGCCATTCAGCCTTTCGAGCCAGCACCACCATTCCATGTGATCATGGCTGATCATCCCCAATCAGTACCCCGTTCCTGCCTTATCCCCATATCCCCTGACTCTGCTACCTTTAAGAGCCCTATCTAGCTCTCTCTTGAAAGTATCCAGAGACCCACCACTGATAACCTTCTGTTCCAGATCCTCAACGTAATATGCACATCCTGTTCAGAAAGTCGTGCAGTGTTGATATAATATATGTTGGCTTCATTTTTATTTTGGTAATATAGGTTCGCAGAATGTTGGCCAGCCCAGCAAGAAAACTGTCAAAGTGTCTGAAGAAGGGTTCCGACACAAAACGTCACCTATTCCTTTCCCCCTAGAGATGTTGCCTGACCCACTGAGTCACTCCAGAATCTTGTGTCTATAACCATATAACAAACCATATAACAATTACAGCACGGAAACAGGCCCTCTCGGCCCTTCCAGTCCGTGCCGACCATTTGTTTTCCCCTAGTCCCATCTACCTGCACTCAGACCATACCCCTCCATTCCCTTCACGTCCATATACCTATCCACTTTACTCTTAAATGTTAAAATCGATCCTGCCTCCACCACTTCTGCTGGAAGCTCATTCCACACAGCCACCACCCTCTGAGTAAAGAAGTTCCCCCTCACGTTACCCCGAAACTTCTGTCCCTTAATTCTCATGTCATGCCCTCTTGTTTGAATCTTCCCTACCCTCAATGGGAAAAACGTATCCACGTCAACTCTGTCTATCCCTTTCATCATTTTAAAGACCTCAATCAAGTCCCCCCTTAACCTTCTGCGCTCCAAAGAATAAAGACCTAACTTGTTCAACCTTTCTCTGTAACAGAGTTGCTGGAACCCTGGCAACATTCTAGTAAATCTCCTCTGTACTCTCTCTATTTTGTTGACATCCTTCCTATAACTAGGCGACCAAAATTGTACACCATACTTCAGAATTGGTCTTACCAATGCCTTGTACAATTTTAACATTACTTCCCTACTCCTATATTCAATGCTCTGATTTATAAAGGCCAGCACACCAAAGGCTTTCTTTACCACCCTATCTACATGCGATTCCACCTTCAGGGAACTATGCACAGTTATTCCTAGATCCCTCTGTTCCACAGCATTCCTCAATTCCCTACCATTTACCATGTACGTCCTATTTTGATTTGTCCTGCCAAGATGTAGCACTTCACACTTTATGGTCTATCTCCAGCATGAAACACTCTGCATAGATGACATTTCAGGTCAGTACCCTTCATTAGTTTGATGAAGGTTCCTGACCCAAAACGTCACCTATCCATGTCCTCCAGAGATGCTGAGTTAATTCAGCACTTTGTGTTCCATGCAAGATTCCAGTACCTGCGGTTCCTTGTGTGTCCAAGGTAATGTTATTGTCCATCCAGAACAGTGTGATTTGCTGAACCATTTCAAGAGTCATTAAGTGTCAACTGGGGAGTGTGGACAAGAGTCCTGGATAGGCATGACAGAGCAATGATGGTAATTTTTCGTTCTAGTGAAGAGACCTGCAACTTTCATGGTCAATTTCTTCCATGAGTAGCAGACCAAATTACTAGATTTATTGAATTCAATTTCAATGCTCGTTGTGGTGAGATTTGAACCTCAGTCACTGGTCTAGAACAATAAGCACTTCACTATGAGGCACTTGGTAGACAAAAAACGTGATCACCCAGAAGCAAACCAATTTTGCCCTCCACCTCCACTGAATGGGAGAGAAGTGCATGCTTACTCATGTGTGCAGCAACCACCTTCTATGTAAATTTGACTGATTGTCACACTGGCTGGTGAGATCTAAAAGTGGACAGATTTCAGATGCAAAACCGCAAGAGATTTTTTTTTGGCATGAATGTCTCTGCGTTCCAAAATGTGGACCATTAAAATCTGCCTCTTGGGGAAACTGATCAGTTCTCCACCAGCAGTGTTTGCACAAAGTGTATATTAAACAAAGAGGGGCGGGGGTATATATAGTTGCTGACAAAACATGAGCAAAGCCTATTCTGCAATGCACCACCAATGCTGCATAGAGCAGACGTATGCAAATTCTAGCTCTCTCCAGCTGCCTACTTGAAACGCAAACAAAGTTCAGATTGAGGGTCTCGACCCGAAATGTCACCCATTCCTTCTCTCCAGATATGCTCCCTGTCCCGCTGAGTTACTCCAGCATTTTGTGTCTACCTTAAGTTCAGGATGAGGTTTCCAACCTGTGCTGACAATCTAAAAGACCCTTCTGCCCACCTTGTCAATGCTGACTAAACTGGCATCTTGGGCTAATCCTATTTGCCCGCATTTGGCCTCCAAACACTTCCGCTGCCAGATCTCATACCTTCAGAAGCTCGTTCTCATTCTCGAAGCAGAAGACCTGTGAGCCGACAATGCTGGCACAAGACCGGAGGGTGAAGACGTTACGGATGAAGGGATCTTTCTCCCCCTGTCGCAGCACCATGTTGGCGATCTGTATCACAGGGTCCTTGTCAGCCTCTGGGAAAATACCTAGACAAAACACCATGGAGTCAGATGCAGTGGCACAAGAAACAGAAGCAGAATGTGGACGGGGATTGTACTTATATATGGCAATAATCTCACTGATCTGTATGCAAATAAAGAATGTCATTGTACCTTGGTACACATGAAAACAAAGGGATAATTGAAATCACTGAAGTCCTTCATCTGAAATTATGCTCCCCTTATTTCAGATACCTCCCATGATGGGAAGCAATCTCACAGCAATCCCTGTTAAGCTCCTTCAGAACCTTGCACTTCAATAAAACCATCCCTCATTCTTAGATTTATGTGCAATAAAATATAGAACCAAGCCCTTGGACCCACCACAGCCATCAAGTACCCACTTATGTTGGACCTACACGAATCCATTCATTTTAATCTCCAATATTACAATCATTTCCCTCCAGGTTTGACCATCTACACATTAAAACCAAGTAACCCACCACGCTGTATGTCTTTGGGTGCAGAAGGAAACCAGAGCACCTGGAGAAAACCCACCCAGTTACAAAGAGTACGTGCAAACTCCACACAGACAGCACTGGGTGATTGGGTTGAATCCTAGGTCACTGGACCTGTGAGGGAGCGGTTTATAGCAGTCTATTAGTTTCTGTCACATTTTAAAGCTAGCGAGTGACTTCAGGATAGCTGATCCCAGATTTCCAGAGCTGGAGAGTGCTGGCCTCAGCTTCCTGCTATTGTGGTGCCCAAGACTGAACAGTTACTGATGGAGCAGCATCTCCAGATAATGGAGAACAAACCAATGGCAGTTTCAAACTTCTCAATACACCACAAGTCTCAAGCCAGCAAAACTAAGGGTCTCGACCCGAAATGTCACTTATTCCTTCTCTCCAGATATGCTGTCTGACCCGCTGAGCTACTCCAGCTTTAAACCGGTTTAAACCAGAATCTGCAGTTCCTTCCTACACAAACTAAAGTAGTAATGGAATAGAGGACAGTGGGTGAAAAAAATATTTTTTCTCCAAATCAGCAGCTCTTTTATCATTTGACAGGTTACATTATCACACCCACATTCACATATTTTAGCGATAGATGACCCTGAGATTTCTTGATTAATACGGGCGTCATAGGTTATGGGAAGAAGGCAGGAGAATGGGGTTAGGAGGGAGAGATAGATCAGCCATGACTGAATGGCAGAGTGGACTTGATGGACCGAATGGCGTAATTCTACTATCACTTATGACCTTATGAGATGAGAGACATCCACTCAAAAAGAAACAAAGGCATCGTTCCCTTTCCTGCAACTCCACAACAACTCAGTATAAAGGTTTATGCTCCACTTGACTGAACATTACTTGGGAAAGCATCAACCAATGTATGAACAAAGAGATCTATAAGCACAGATAGAAATGATTAAGCCTGTGCCAGTAATTTGTTAGAGAAATCCAATTATTTGGGCAAAAGGATTAATTCCATCCCCTGGGCACATCTTGCTCTCTAATATTTATTCAAGAGTGCCTTATCATATTCTTCCTGCCCAATTCTGTGCTGATCTCAAACACAGCAATGATTAGAGTTTGGGCTGGGGGGGGGGGGGCGATGAGAGAGGGGACGACTGCTACACTGGCTGTGAATGTGACAGGGACAGACACTGTTTTGGTTGCTTTACAGACTTCAGTTTCAGCACTATTATGGGCTGGTTACTGAGTATTACTGATTATTAATTTATTGTATCAGAGATTATTGTAAATTTATTGTGTTATTGTGTTAATAGACATGTAAAGCTGCAGCAAGTATGAATTTCCATTACCGGCACATCTGACAATTAAACTCTCTTGACTCTTGGATGTATACCGTAGTCTCCAGGGCGGTGATTATTCTTAGTCCTCCAGCTCAAATGTTCAGGGCAAGTGCAGCTCATACTGCAAGATATATCTGTTCAGACTACATACTGTTGTGCCATGAA
The DNA here is from genome assembly GCA_035221665.1 of Okamejei kenojei. NCBI lineage: Eukaryota > Metazoa > Chordata > Chondrichthyes > Rajiformes > Rajidae > Okamejei > Okamejei kenojei. Next base: position 1,178,573 of record CM069167.1, on the reverse strand, counting down.
CGCAGAACAACCCCCTGCCTGCTTTATGCCACCATGTTGGGAGCCTAATGCAAGTCATAGCCTTCTGCTAAATAATCTTTGTGCAATCAGTGCAAACAATCATTCATGGCCCAGAATGGAGAGGCAACCTGCGAGTGCTAGTGTTAGGCAGACATCAGCCAATGCAATCTGCTGGCACAGTGACCATGGGCCATGGCTGGGGTCTGGCCGTGAGGGGTTTATGTGTTGGCAGGCCGCCTGGATCCGAGCAACATTCGTGCTGGATGTGACAGGAGCTGCTCTCCCTGTCAGGCTGAGGAACGACCACACTAATGCAGACAAAAAATGCTGGAGAAACTCAGCGGGTCAGGCAGCATCTATGGAGAAGAGGAATTGGCGACGTTTCGGGTCGAGACCCTTCTTCAGCCTGATGTCGGGGGAGGGACGAAGAAAGAATGTAGGCGGAGACAGTGGGACTAGTGGGAGAACTGGGGGGGGGGGGGGGGAGGAATGAAGAGAGAGAACAAGGGCTACCTGAAGTTAGAGAAGTCAATGTTCATACTGCTGGGGTGTAAACTACCCAAGCGAAATATGAGTTGCTGTTCCTCCAATTTGCACTAGGCCTCACTCTGACAATGGAAGAGGCCCAGGTCAGAATGGGAATGGGAGGGGAAGTTGAAGTGCTGGGCCACCAGGAGATCAGCTTGGTTAAGACATTTTGACCATTATAATGCCCCCAGGCAATACCACGGAGGGGTGGACAGGACAAAAAGTAAGTTCTACGGGAGTAGGCATTTATTACCAATTTCTTTAACCAATACTAGTAATCTTCAGGCAAAAATGAAGGGAGCTTTTCTAACGTGACATGTACATGGTTTGACTCCAAACAGTGTTTCCACTTTGAAGGAAATTACCCGAAGTTTGGGAAATTCTGGTTGTCTTCAGGTAATTTTAAGGAAATGGGAAGGAGAGAGGGAGAGAGAGCATGAGACATGGCACATGAGACATGACACATGAGAGCAGGTTGAAAAAACGAAGACAACGAAAGCTGCCTTGTGCAAGTAACAGAAGTGGACAGATACGGTGGAGTTACATAGATCTGTTTTGCCTTGTTCTTCTTTGTGTTGTTAATGTGTGCCGCAAAAAAAACCCACAACAACAAATAGCACGCTGGAAGCAGTTTTGAAAATTACAGGAAATACCATCAAATTCCAGGTAATTTGGGATTCTATTTCAGGACATTTTTTGTTGAGTTGTGGGAGCACTGAATCCGAATGATACACACTATGTGAAAGGAGGCTTTGAAAACAAACATTTAGAGACAGAGAGTATGGAAACAAGCTCTTCAGCCCAACTTGCCCATGCCAACCAACATGCCCCACCTGCACTGGTCCCATCTGCCTGCGTTTGACCCGTATCCCTCACAACCTTTTCTATTCGTGAACCTTTTCAAATGTTTTTAATATGTTGTGGTAGTATCTGCCTCAAATACCTCCCCCAGTGGCTCTTTCTAAAAACATACCACCCTTTGTGTAATGAAGTTGCCATCAGGTTCCTATTAAACCTTTCCCCCCTCATCTTAAACCTTTGTTGCCGGGTCCATGACTTCCCCCACTCTTGGCAAAGGACTCTGTGCATTCATCCTATCTATTGTTCTCATGATCTTATACACCCCTGTAAGATCACCCCTCATTCTCCTGCATGTCAAGGAATATTGTTCAAGAAGGAACTGCAGATGCTGGAAAATCGAAGGTAGACAAAACTGCTGGAGAAACTCACTTCGGCCGAAGTCTGAAGAAGGGTTTCGGCCCGAAACGTTGCCTATTTCCTTCGCTGCATAGATGCTGCCGCACCTGCTGAGTTTCTCCAGCATTTTTGTCTACCTTCCAAGGAATAATGTAATAGCCTGTTCAACTATAGTCTCGCTACAGCTCGGGCCCACGAGTCCTGGCAACATCCATGAATCTTCTCTGCACTGTCTGCAGCGTCCACCCTGGACTGCAGCTGTCCACGTAAAAGGCAATGTTGTCGTTTTTTGATAACCCACCCTTCCTGCCGGCACATTCAATGTCGAAGCTGAGCACACGGAGCGGGGCGATTTTCTGCCACTCGCCCTCAGCAGCATGGCTGACGAAGTCTGTCCAGGCCACGTCTACCTCGATCTGTGCCAGTGTCACCTGCAGCCAACATTGGAAACAAACGCTCATTAGCAATGTGTAGAAGGGGCACCCATCCACCGATCTCCCGGTTGCACAACACTTTAACTCCCCCTCCCATTCCCACACTGACCTTTCTGTCCTGGGCCTCCTCCATTGTCAGAGTGCGGCCCAACGCAAAGTGGAGGAACAGCACCTCATATTTTGCTTGGGGAGCTTGCACCCCAACGATATGAACATGGACTTCAAGTAGCCCTTGCTAGCCCTCTCTCTCCATCCCCTCCCCCTTCCCAGTTTTCCTACCGGTCTTACTGTCTCCAACCACATTTTATCTCTGTACCGCCCACTCCCCTGACAACAGTCTGAGGAAGGGTCTCGGCCTGAAGTATGCTGCCTGTCCCACTGAGTTACCCCAGCTTTCTGTGTCCATCTAAGGTCACCTATCCATTCCCTCCACTGATGCTGCCTGACCCTCTGAATTATTGCAGCACTTTGTGTATTCATTCATCAACAAAAGCGCAGCCAGATTTCTTTTTAAATTTATTCACGGATGTAACCGCACTAAGGAAGGTAGCCTCTACTGTCGACTGTCCATTTTCATTGAGAAAGGTCTCTTGCTTGGACAGCTACAGTCCAGAGTCCAGGATGGATGCTGAACGTTAAGCACACAGTGTTGGAGTAACTCAGCGGGTCAGGCAGCATGTTCGGTGAACATGGATAGGTAATGCTTTGGGTCGAGACGCTTCTTCAGACTGTAGGTGGTCTGAAGAGGGTGCTGACATGAAATGGCGCTTATCCATATCCTCCACTGATGCTGCACGACCTGTCGAGTTACTCCAGCACTTTGTGCTTCTTATGATTCCAGCATGTGCAGTTCCTTGTGTCTGAACAGTGAATGCGCTGGGAGAGGAGGGAGTGTTGACATGACTGTAACAATGCAGGAACAGTCAGGACAGAGTGTGAATGGGAGGGTGGCACATCGTGCACCTGCTGTCTAATCCTTGCAGGCAGAAGAGGCAGCAGGTTTCTGCAGAGTGGTGCAAGAAACCTTGACATCGTTGCTGCTAATTCTGTGCGGCCGCCACACACCGCTGTTGGATTTTCAATTGCACAGAGGCATTCGTAGATGAGAACATCTCTGAAGGTCCCAAGGCACCATGCAGGAAGGTCTTAAGAGAAAAGGTGACACAATGGAAAAAGGCCGGGGCGATACATAAAATAAAATAGTCAGTCTGGGAGTGTACACTCATTCAGCAAGTCACTTCAGCAAGAACAGAAAGTAGCTCAATTCTCATACCTTCATTAATCAAGTAGCCATTACAAATCCCTGAACAGACGCACTGATGATATATTAGCAAGGATTGTGGTTAACCAAGGAGGTCAAGGAAAATTTTAAATCAAGGACTAAAGCATACAAGTATTAGTGGTAGAGCAGGAGTAGGAATTTTATACGAACCAGTAGTGTTAATAAAAAGTTAATGAGGGGAAAGAAAATTGATTATCAGAGAAAGTTGCCAAGTAATATCAACAGCAAAGGTTTCAGTGAATATATACAAATGGAGAGATTAGCCAAGTGTGGAACTTCTAGAGGGCAAGAAAGAGGAATGAATAATGGATACAAGGAGACAGCAGATGAGTGAAAGTAATATTTTGCATTAGACGTCATGGTGAAGGGTATTACAAATATTTCAACCTATCTAATGGGCAAGTTTCAAACACATGGGGAGGAATAACAACAAGCACTATTGTGTGTACAGGTCCACCATTGATTTTCCGACAACTTATAGCCCGGTGCCACCTTTAATCTGGACAAAGTTACGAGAGTACATTTTTGAGGTAAGTCCTCTGAAAACGTGGCGCCTAGGCTGGGTGAGGCGGCCGATCGTGTCCTCATCGGGACTTCCACAGCGATCAGTGGGTGGAATTTTCCCCCTGCGGCCGGGGCTCTGGAACTCCACACAGCCAGAGCCGGCAGATCTGTTTCCATAGCCGACTTCCGAGGCCGACTTTGCGGGCGGTATCTCGCCCCCCCACCTCCATAGGCGGGACGTTCCAGCACCGTTTACTCCTCTTGGAGGCCCTGACCTTTGTTGGTCCGGCAAAGCGGATAAGGAACCAATCGGTGGTAGACCTCTATAGGAAAAACTAAAAACTATTGTGATTATAGACAAAGCGCTGGAGGAACTCAGCACATTTGTGATCCGGACCCTTCGCGAGTCTGAAATGTCATGTGTCCATAGCCTCAACAGATGCTGTCTGGTTCTCCAGCACTTTAATTTTGCTCAAGATCTCAGCATCTGCATTTGCTTGTGTCTCCAGACCAAAGACAGACATTGCCAGGTCCCAATGGCCTGCACACAAGTTTTAAAAGAAGTGGCTGCAGAGAGAATGGAGTCAGCGCTTGAACTTTTCTTAAGATTTTACCGGCTGATATAAAACTGCAAATGTGACACTCTAAAGAAAGAAGACAAGGCACAGATAGCTATAACCTTGTGATGTAAGTATCCGCAAGATTTTGGAGTCCATAATTAAAGAAAATGTAGCTGGTCCTTCAGAGCTCAATATAGTCAAATCTGGTCAATTTTGTCTCGTGAAGCGCAAATAATGTTTGACATATTTTCTTGAATTCTTTGAGATGTATCAAACACAGTCGACAAGGAGGAACCTAGAGTTTTAATGTATTGGATTTCAAAAGGCATTTGACAAGATGCTGCATAAAAGGCTGGTGCATAAAATAAAATTGTTTTCAATTCATCAGATAAGGGAGCACAGGGGGAAATGCAGGGGATGACAATTGGTTATCAAGCAGTAGACTGTGGGAATAACCATGTCGTTTTCAGGCTGCAAGGATCATTTCTTGGCTTCAGTTTGCCATTCATATTCAGTGTAAAGTGTCCAAGTGTGCCAAGGATAGTGAAATAGGCAAGAGGGCAAGATGCAACAGGCTCTTTAGACTCTGCAACAAGATACAGATAGGTTGAGTGAATGGAAAAATACTCGCGTCAATGGAGTTTAATGTGAAGTCATGCCCTTTGTTAAGTGGAATCTAAAGAGACTATTATCCAAATAGAGAAAGATTGCACATGAGAGGTGTTCGTGAGCATAAATTGCAGGAAGTTAGCAGGCAGGTGCATAAAGTGGTGAGGAAAGCAAATTGTCCATTGTTTCAAAAAGGATTGGAGTTTAGAAGTAATTATACAGTGAAATTGTGAGGCCACACCTGGAGTTCTGTGCATTTTCAGTCCCCTTATCTAGGGCGGCACAGTGGCACATCCGTACAGCTGCTGCCTCACAGCACCAGAGAACCGGGTTCAATCCTGACTAAAGGGGCCTGTTTTCTGCGCTATAACTCGAAAACTAAAACTTTTTTTTATATAAGACTTTTTTTTTTGCTTTCACAATAGTTGTTTTATGATATTTTCCAATCCGTGATAATTGTGCCCCCCCCCCCCCGGAAACCCCATGTTAGAGAAAATCACATTAAAATAGAATTATGTCAAATAGAATAAAGGGGGGTCAGAAGCTAGAGTTTCAGACAGACTCAACTCAAGTGACTTTTATTTATATAGCACATATAAAAAACAACTTTTGTTGGCCAAAGTGCGATTATAGGGAATGGTATGGCCAGGTCATTTAGATGCTGCAGACACCAATATATTTATGGAATGAAAATAGAAATATGCCTTTTTTAACCAGTTGTTAAAAGACAAAGGCACTTTCCAAAATGAGCAGTCTGCATCATGTGGGTTGAGAGACAAAGGCTTCTTTTTTTGGTCGGGTTCTGAGACCAGGAATGTCATTGATACAAGTAAACACTGATGCATGTTGAGACCACTGTGGTTTTAACAACCGCCGTTAACATGCAAAACTTGTCATATTTTAATAGATTAATTGGGGGCACGCAACTGAACAATGAACAGAAGATCAGCAAGAGAAAATGGTGGAAGCCCCAAGGCTGGGATAGATTCCAACTTTCTGTTATAGCGTGATAACAAAACAAAAAAGATGAAAAGACTCTGGTCTGTGACAAAAGACGTTGTGAGAAGACAGTCAGGTTGAAGCATCAATCTATTTGGCCTGATATTTATTTTCTTTCACATTTCCAGAATGTTCTACATTTCGCTTTTGCCTCTCATATGAAGACTACAATTGTGACCCTGAGATTTGGATGTTTTCCCCAAATATAGTTACCGCACGGAAACAGGCCCTCGGCCCACCGAGTCCATACGGACCATCACCACCCATTTACACCAATTCTACGCTCTCTCTGCATTTTCGATCAACTCGCCCCAGATTCCGCCACTCACGTATGCACCAGGGACAACTCACTGAGGGCCCTCACGCCTTTGGGATGTGGGAGGGACACCCTGAGGGAACCCACGTGATCACCAGGAGAACTTGCAAACTCCACACAGCCAGCACCCGAGGTCAGGATTGAACTTGGGTCTCTAGTGCTAAAAGGCAACAGCTTTACCCACTGCGTGATACTTCAAATGAATGCACATTTTTCTCCCTCTGATAAGCTCAGCGGACTAACTGCAAAGGAGTGGTGCATATGGGAGTGGTTGAGAGAAATAATCAAATTTAACCTTCCAAGAACAAAAGCTTGCATTATTAACCCACTTTCATAGGCCACAGAGCACTTTGATGCTTTCAAAGTGTAGGTAGTGTTGGAGCAAACTGCAATTTGAACAGTTTGCCCACACAAACAGCAGCGATACAGACCAGATCATATAATCTTGTTACATAAAAAATAATTTAATATCATTTCAACCACCCACCTTACTCCAAACTACCTCATATTCCTTGATGCCCTTCAAATCATATTTCCTCAACAAATCAGTATCCACAATCTTCTTGGGTAGGAATACAGGTATAATCATCTCCATATGCACAAATTACTCATCTTCATCCAAAACTTCTGAACTCTTAATTGATATTGTAATCCCTGGCAATCAACTTTGATCCTGACCGTGGGTGCTGTCTGTGTGGAGTTTGTAAATTCTCCCTGAGGCTACATGGGTTTCCTCTGGGTGCTCCGGTTTCCTCCCATATCCCAAAGACATGCGGGTTTGTAGGTTAATTGGCCCTCTGTAAATTGCTTCTAGAGTCTGGACAATGGATGAGAAAGTAGGATAACATCGAACTAGTGTGAATGGGTGATCGGTGGACCGAAGGGCTGGTTTCCATGCTGTATCTTTCCATCAATCAATCTTCCCCAGTGTCCACTTCATCAAGTCCTTTACCAGCATTGTCATTATTGTGATGCAGAAATAAATCATCACAATCATGGAACAGCAGCTGGCACAGGCTGAAGCTGAAATACTGATCAGGACACTGGGGAGAACACAGCAATTTCAAAACAGGGCCTTCGGATCGCCCATGCCCACTAGAGAAGGCCCAGTCCAAGCAAGGAATCCATAATCACAACAGCTTCTTGGCACGGGAGAATCAATCACCTGGATTCTGTCCCTCGAGTGGGACTTCGTTGCTGCATCAGAGGTGATTGACTCACCATCCAGCCACTGCTGACACCTTATCACCCTGGAGGAGAAACCTGAAACTTAAAAACAATCTCTCTCTCTCTCTCTCTACCCTTCTGATGATCTGCATTTGGTGGCACACACCTTCTTGCGATTGTCCCCTGTGGGTTGGTCTTCCCTTATCCGGTATTTCCCAGCGGGTAATCCAATCCAGTTACAGCCAACGACATCGCAATCCACCATGAATCTAACAAAAATATCAGACAAAATGTACATTTAAGCATGGTAACAAAAATAAGTTCAATCTGGTCCTTTCAACAATCCCTGTCAAAAGCATGAAGAGTTCCTGGAAAAATACCAAACACTCAAGACACTTGTCACCAGATATTAGGGTGAAGTGGATGACTATAAACAACATCTTGAAGGAAGGGGCGGGGAGGTGCACAGATGTCTTGGTGGGAGGGGGAAAGTCCTGATGACATGACCTCGGCCACTGAAAGTTTAGCTCATGATGGGAAAATTAAAATTAGGGACATGCAAGAGACCAGAATCAGAGTCATAGAAACAGCAAGGATGGTGTGGGTTTGGAGAATGTCACAGATAAGGAAAAAGGGTGTAAGAAAGAACTGCAGATGCTGATTTAAATCGAAGGTAGACACAAAATGCTGGAGTAACTCAGCGGGCGAGGCAGCATTGCTGGAGAGAAGGAATAAGGGTGCATCTATGCTAGAGTTTGTAATGAAAGTCTTCATAAATCATTAAATTGAAATGCTACTAAAAAAGGAGCTAGTGTAGGTGCCTCGGTGAGGCTTTACATGTCACTTTTCTTATCTTCCACTATTGGGATAGTCTAGGACTAGAGGTCATAGCCACAGCATTAAAGGACGTTCCTTTAGGAAGGAGATGAGGAGGAATTTCTTTAGTCAGAGGGTGGTGAATCTGTGGAATTCTTTGCCACAGACGGCTGTGGAGGCCAAGTCAGTGGATATTTTTAAGACAGAGATAGATAGATTCTTGATTAGTACGGGTGTCAGGGGTTATGGTGAGAAGGCAGAAGAATGGGGTTAGGAGGGAGAGATAGATCAGCCATGATTGAATGGCGGAGTAGACGTGATGGGCCGAATGGCCTAATTCTGCTCACAATAAACTAAACTATAAATGGTCTGTGGGTTGAGAATGTAAAACAACTGAAAGTTATTTTTCATCAGGCCTGCTGTAGATTAGTCATGATTACTGGCAGCAGGTTTGCTGAATTAACGTGACTTGGCCGATACAGGCAAATGGAGCAAGAATAATTTGACAGAATCTGTATCTCATTTTGCTCTTATGAACACAAGTTGTATGCAGTTTGTTTGAAATCTTCACCTCACATCTGTCACTGCAATGGTGATAGTCAGCCAATTTGGTGAGAACAAGTTGTACAGATGAAGGAAACAGCAAAACATTTAATGTAGTTTGCATACAGAAGCAAAGCACTTCAAAAGATTGCTTGAAAATCTGATCTTGCCTGAAATTATCAGAGCTTTTTAATTTTGAAAGATTTTTTTGAAGTGCACATGACAGACTGAAAACATGTTGAAACTTGACTTTGTTAAAATTATTGTAAAATGTAATTGACTGCTTGTAATAAAAATAAACCATGTAAGTGGTGGGGAACTGTACACTCTGCATCACTGGTACAATCTCTGCCATTCCCATAGTTCAGACACGTCACCTAATGGCAGAAGCACAATACTACAACTGAAAACTAGGCGTTTTTAAATTTTCTGTTGAGTTTGTACGTTCTCCCAGTGACCAAGTGGGTTTTCTCCGGGTGCTCCGGTTTCCTCCCACAATCCAAAGACAAACGGGTTTGTAGGTTAATTGGCTCGCTAAAATAAAAGTTGTAAATTGTCCCTAAGGTATAGGATAGTGCTAGTATACAAGGATCGCTGGTCAGCATGGATTCGGTGTGCCGAAGGGCCTTTTTGAGCGCTGCATCGCTATAGTCTAAAGCACTGTGGGAGTTTGCTATGCACAAATCAGCTACTATGCTTCCCTCATTACAATAACAGCTCACGTCAAAAACACTTTATATTGGATATAATATCCTTAATATTTCCAGATATTGCAATAACTCCCACATTTCTTAATGAATTGTTTTAATGCTCACTCAGTGGTAGGTACCTGATTTCGAAGTCAATGTTGGCCTCATATGACTGATAGTTGCTGATTGGCATTGAACCGAAGTTGAATCCTTGTTCCAGCAGCCGTTTAGCTGGGGCAATTAGGCGAGGCAGTGCCATTGTGATCTTTAGGAATGGTGTCTTCTTGTTTCCTCCGTAGCCGTACATATCTATAATTATACATTCATCCATTGATGGCATTCTCTCAGCAATGTTGAAACATATGTCTCCCCCTATCTCTCCCAAACAGGTTCTGCTGCAAGGACAGGCAGCTCCCTAGCATCTTATTACAATTGACTCACATCCAGCAAATCTGGACAAGACAAATACTTGTTGCTGCAGAAAGGTATTATTAGCAGATCACAGATCATTAGCAGGGTGGCTCGGTGGCACAGCAGTAGAGTTGCTGCCTTACAACGCTTGCAGCGCCTGAGACCCGGGTTTGATCCTGACTACAGGTGCTGGATATATGGAGTTTGTATGTTCTCCCCGTGACCTACGTGGATTTTCTCAAGATCTTCGGTTTCCTCCCACACTCCAAAGACCTACAGATTTGTAGGTTAATTGGCTTTGTATAGTGTAACAATTGTTCCCATTGTTTGTTAATGTGCAGGGATCGCTGGTTGGCGCGGACTTAGTGGGCCAAAGGCCCAGTTTCCGCACTGTATCTCCAAACAAACCCTTTACAACTGTGTGGTCATCTGAGGCTACCCCACTCCCACACGTGCACACACACACACGCGCACGCATACACACACATATACCCACACACACACAAACACGCACACGCGCACATACACACACTCACACACAATGCTCGCTCCTTGAATAAATTGGACAAGTCTCCGAACTGCAGGTCAGGCAGAACCTGTTGAAAGGAACAACGCCAATGACCTCTGGTCAGGACACCAGCTAAAGCATCAACTCTCTGTCACTGCCACAGGTGCTGCCTGACCTGCTAATTCTTCCCTTGAGGGCTGAAAATGTTTTACGCTGAAAAATACTTCATCGGTTGGAAAAAGCTGTAGGATATCATGAAAATGATCGGACACGATAGATGCAGGAAACATGTTCCCGATGTTGGGGGAGTTCAGAACCAGAGGCCACAGTTTAAGAATAAGGGGTAGGCCATTTAGAACCGAGTCGAGGAAAAACGTTATCACCCAGAGAGTTGTGAATCTGTGGAATTCTGTGCCTCAGAAGGCAGTGGTGGCTGATTCACTGGATGTATTCAAAACAGAGTTAGATAGAGCTCTTAGGGATAGCGGAATCAAGGGATATGGGGAGAAGGCAGGAACGGGGTACTGATTGTGCTTGATCAGCCATGATCACATTGAATGGCGGTGCTGGCTCAGTCTACTCCTGCACCTATTGTCCATGTATCTATGAAATGAGAAATTTCCTAGCAGAAGTCATTCTTTTCCTGTGTCCTTTAACCAAAATGTTCCACCTGTCTTTCCCTCCTCCAAGGACGGCTTTTAACAAAATTCAGAAAGACCTTTGGCATTCCTTCCAGACATCCTGATGTTCCGCGTTCTAGGCTTTGCCCCTTTTCTAGATGTCCGAGCCACTACATGGGAGAGAACAAAGAGAAGGCAACAACAGAATGCTGAACTTACTCTCCTTCAGACAGATATCGACTGCCAGTACCACTTGAGAGATGTTATCCTTGTTTGACCTCATGTCCTTAATCACAATGCTGTTCAGCTCCCGCTGAAAGTCATGGAGGTGTTCTGAACTGAAACCTGTCAGAGGAGTGGAAGTTTCAGAGTTATAGATGTGTCCGTTCAGTGCACCATGAGCAATTCAACACATGGCCACAATGGGATATCACCACAGTAGACATTATATTAGTCAGTAGACAGCTATGACAATTGTGCTCGGTAATGGATGGGACTGCGTTCTTTTAGCTGATGTTCAACAACATTTTTAAGATTAGACTCTTCTGCTGCTCGACTGTCTCCAGGCTACGCAGTGTACAACAATAATTCAGACCGAACTGCATCTTGCTCTGCTTCAGCCAGCAGCGCTGGAGGTTGAAGAGAAACAAGACAGAAGCACAGGCAGAAGGTAGACACCAAATGCTGGAGTAACTCAGTGGGTCAGGCAGCATATGTGGAGAACATGGATAAGTGACGTTTCACAGACTGCTGGAGTAACTCAGCGGGTCAGGCAGCATCTGTGGAGAACATGGATAGGTGACGTTTCACAGAGTGTTGGAGTAACTCAGCGGGTCAGGCAGCATCTCTGGAGAGAAGGAATGGGTGACGTTTCGGTTCATAGAAACATAGAAAAATAGGTGTAGGAGTAGGCCATTCGGCCCTTTGAGCCAGCACCCCCATTCAATATGATCATGGCTGATCATCTAAAATAAGTACCCCATTCCAGCTTTTTCCCCATATCCCTTGATTCCGTTAGCCCTTAGAGCTAAATTTAAATCTCTGTTGGAAGCGTCTCGTCCTAAAACATCACCCATTCCTCCTCTCCGGAGATGCTGCCAGTCCCGCCGAGTTACTCCAGCATTAGGTGTCTATCTTTGGCATGAACCGGCATCTGCAGTTCCTTCCTGCACGGAAGTACAGGCACCTTTTGTTTTCTGCGTGCGTGATTTATGCATTTTTGAAATATCCCGTTTGTTTCTTTAATACTCTCGCTTGATTAACGTGCTGGTATTTGTCGAATAACACGTTCAAATTTACCAGACAGCGTAGTCGCGTGGCTCTTTTATTTAGGCGTCAAAATAATTATTTCAAACATGTAACACCCCCCCCCCCCAGATAAAAGAGGTAGATTGGGAATTAATCCAAGCATATTAAAGGGCCATTCAAGTCTGATAACAGCAGGGAAGAAGTTGTTCTTGAATCTGGTGGTACGTGCTTTCAAGCTTTTGTACCTTCTGCCCAATGGCAGAGGGGAGAAGAGAGGATGACCAAGGAATGAGTGGCCCTTGATTATGTTGTCTGGCTTTCCAGAAGCAGCGTGGAGTGTAGGTGGAGTCGATGGGGGGGGAGGGAGGGGGGGGGGGGGGAGAGGCTCCTTTACGTGATGGACTGGACTGCATTCACATCTCTCTACAGTTTCTTCTGGTCTTGAGCTGCACACACATCTTATAGTTTGAGTTCTGCAATATATACACAGTGGCACTATATTGAATTTTGTACACGGAACCAATAAGATATGTCTATGGCCGTGGAGGCCAAGTCATTGAGTATCTTTAAATCAGAGACTGATAGATCTTGATTAAAAGAGGTGTCAAAGGTTACGGGGAGAGGGTAGGAGAATGGGGTTGGGAGGGAAAAATATTGAATAGCGATGGGCTGAATGGCCTAATCCTGCTCCTATGCCTTATGGTCGTTTGCTTGCTGCATAATTACAGCCAATGTTGAGAGGGCAGTTGAAGATACATTTTGGTTGGAAAACACACAGGAGACTTAACAACAGAGGTCTCATGTTATTGCTGATCTGGAAATGTTGATGCTGCTATTTTGCAACTGGACTAAATAGTTGCACAGCCTGATAAACAGGAGCTGAGAGTGTGCGGACATGCAAGAATCTCACCTGCAGGTGCCGGGACATAGAAATAAGGCATAAATCCATGGATGTGACAGCACACACTGTTCCCCTCCATTGTAATTCCAAACATTCGTGTAACAGGAACGGGACCCTGTCTATTCCCAGGCATTCCAGCGACATAAGACCCTACAAAAAAGAAAGGAAGAGCAATTATTAAAATTGAGAATCCATCTACCCCTTCCTTCTTTAGACCATGCTTAACCCAGCATCTGCAGTTCCTTGTTTCTCCATGTCCCTCTAAGCCTGCATACGGATATGTGTAGGAAGGAACTGCAGACGCTGGTTCACACCGAAGATAGACACTCAATGCTGGAGTAACTCGGCGGGACAAGCAGCATCTCTGGAGAGAAGGAATAGCTGACATTTCGGGTCGAGACCCTTCTTCCCTTTGGGAAACCTTGCTTTGCACAGACTGACTACAGGACTTGAATAATTAGATTTCAAAAGCTGATTAACTTACTGGAAAATATTTTTTAACATCCAGCAAATCGGAGGATGAGATTAACGTGAGTTTTTTTGTTCTCCAAGTGTCATTTGTAGAGAGTAGAGAAATAATGAGTGAATCCAACTATAATTGCACAATACCTTCCTTGCAATGTTCCATTTCATTACCTCAACTTTCTCACTCCCCTGTCAGTTTATTGTTCCAAAGTTACACAATTCAAAACTTTTACTAAAATACTACCCTTCCAGTATTCCTGCTTACGCTGTACATACACACCCAAAAGTCAAAGTCAATTTTATTCGTCACATGCACCCTGACACTGTTACCAGTTGAATTGCTCCACTTAATTGTTTTTTTTTAATTTTCTCCAAAGTATCAGATCTTAATCCACTAAATAACGTTTGAACATATATTGGTAAGGATTTGCAAATAATCAAGTTTACTGGAACAATGGCATGGCCATGATGTAGATGTTTCCTTAGTCAAACAATAATTAAAAAACACTAATAATTCTAAAACTTCCCAAACAGTATAGATCTAAATTAAAGATTTCCCACAGCAAACAAATGTTAATGCCAAAGAGGGGGCAATGAATGAGGTGGAAGTCACTGCTGAGCTCAGCTGAAGAAAATACAAAGTTTGCAGAAACTTATCTATTTGGCTCCTCTTTACATATGGAATTCAACTGTTCACACAAAACCTGCTTGGCAAATGAATGAATGTACAAAATAGAATTGGCAACTGTTTAAAAGTACAATGCGGAGACTGGAAAGAGTATAGATTAATATTTTGACAGGCAAAAAAAAATACTTCATGAGTCAGAGAACAGAGATTGAAGAATCTGTCAATGGACTTGAACAAAACAAAAACAAAACATCACACTTTTCCCCACAGGTTCAATGAGCTAAATGGGTTGCCTTTGTACTGCACAATCTTATTGTAAATTATTAATTAAGATTGGAAATTAATACTTAAAAGAATGATGGTTGTTGCTGGCACAATCAAAGATATTGATGGAGAAATAATTGAAAAAGTTCAATCAGAAGGGAACAATGGCCCCATATCAATTGTGGTACAAAATCCCCAGGGTATTCGGACGGCAGTTGTAAGGGGCAGCTTGATTAAAAGACACAAAGTCACAGTGGATCAGGCAGCATTGCTGGAGAACATGGATAGATAAAGTTTCTAGTCGGGACCCTTCTTCAGAGAGATATAAAGATATAATAAGCTAGGTGGCATAAATCTTATGCCGCTACTTGTTCAGCAGTACAACAGATACAGTGGGATTAATGCTAACTAAAAAGGGGAACAGACTAGAGCATTATTAAAAACATGTCCCTTCAAAGCTAGAGATAAGCCTTAAAAAACAAGCACATTCTCTGGAGTGCAATCTGCTCAGCAAATCTCAGCTTCTTTCCTGAATTATAAATTGAACCAAAGAGGCTGTGAGAGATATTTAGCTCATTTGTAATATTTTAAGGCTTTCTAAAAACACATTTATTACATTTTTCTAAATGTTTAGTTTTATTATTATCACAGGTACAGAGATACAGTGAAATGTTTGTTAATTTGTGAGATATGAATTAACTTGAACTGCCAGAACCTAAAACGATACAGACAGTAGACAAGTGCAATGAGCCACGACAGTTGCTTACTAGCTAGCATGAATATGGCTTCAATAGCCTCCCTCTATGCATTAGCCTCCGCTCAGTTCGCAATAACCAACCTGATCTCCCGGTGGCTCAGCACGTCAACTCCCCCTCCCATTCCAAATCGGACCTTTCTGTCCTGGGCCTCCTCCATGGACAGAGTGAGTCCCACCGTAAATTGGAGGAACAGCACCTCATATTTTGCTTGGGTAGTTTACACCCCAGCGGTATGAACATTGGCTTCTCCAATTTCAGGTAGTCCTTGCTTTCTCCCTCTTTCCCCTCCCCTTCCCAGCTCTCCCACAGCCCACTGCCTCTGCCTCTTCCTTTCTTCTTCCCGCCCCCCCTCCCCCTCATCAGTCTGAAGAAAGGTCTCAACCTGAAACGTCACCTATTCTTTCATCCATAGATGCTGCCTCACCCGTTGAGTTTCTCCAGCACGTTTGTCTACCTTCCCCCTATGCAATATCACTTAGCTTTTAGTTGATGATTGCAAGATACAGCATAGAAATGGGTCCTTTGGCCCACCAAGTCCATGCTGAGCATTCATCACTCCCTTACACCAGTTCTATGTTATCCCACTTTCTCACCTACTCACTAGCGGCAGAGAGCCAATTAACCTACAGCCCGCATGTCTTTGGGATGTGGGCAGGAACACAAAGGGAATGTGCAGACTACACACAGTGGCAAAATTGAGCCCGGCTCTTCCAAGTGTACCACTATGCCACCCTTTTTATTACCATTGTGAAAATATGACAGAAATATTACAGTTTGAGGTTTTCACCCAACTTTTTACGACACGTAATCATTCAGCCCCTCACTGCGGTCCTATCCTTCGATTATGTGGGCTTAATGCAAGCGTTATCTTTGGCTTCATGCCCAATTATAATCTGTACACCACAGTTTGGAAGTGTTTAACTTTAATTCAGTTTATTGTCACATGTTCCGAGGTACAGTGAAAAGCCTGCTCTCAAATTGTGGTAGGATATCAGTTGCCTGACAACAGTTTATGACCTGCATGGCCTGCTGACCCAGCCTCAATACCACAACATAAAGTGGAAGGCTGAATTCACATTTGGAGCTGTGTCTAAGCTAAAACTTTACTGATCCTGTCACTTACCCACATAGTACTCGAGCTCCACCTGCTGGAACGTGATGCCGTCCTCTTTCGGGTTGATCTTTGGTACTGGTGGCCGCTGCCATTTACTGTTCTTAACTTCAGAAGGAAACAGGTTTCCTAAAAGCAAGCAAGAAAGTACTTAGTTTACAATCCATATATATAATGTGGACACAAAATGCTGGGGTAACTTAGCGGGACAGGCAGCATCTCTGGAAAGAAGGAACAGGTGCATGGAACTTTTGTTGTTGTTTATTATGGTTTTTACAAAGTACTATATTACATATCTGTTGATTCTAGAATTTCATTGCTCTGTTTAGGGACATATGACAATAAAATAATCTCGAGTCCAGCTGGGGTCAGGGAAGGGGGGTTAAAACTTTTAACAGTTATTTAATATCTCTGAACGTCAGACACCAATACAGCATTTGTTTTCCCTGATGTTAAATGCATCTGGGAGCCACAATAGCTGAAGCAGTACACCAATGTCTCTCTGTAGACCTGCATTTACAAGAATTTCAAGGTTAATTCAAAATTTAATTGATATTTACTACCAAAGTGAATAACCTTCCATGGATATGACAGGTTTGGAGGAATATGGACCAAATGCAGGCAGGTGAGGACTAGTGTAGCTGGGACATGTTGGCCGGTGTATGCCACACAGTATCACTCTCTGACTCTAACCTCACATGAGTACACTCTCTTCTTTACTCACTATTTTCAGCCAAACCCCTTTGCATTGGCCACATAAAACAGCCAGATAGTGAGCTGCAACATCACTTGAGCAAAATGTTAAAAGGTTTGTCAATGCTGCCAAACCACCCAGCAAAGGATAGCCGCCTTCAAGAGGGGAAGCAGCTTGGAAAAGCGTTTAAAATGAGGGCCCTGGCATTCACAGGAACAGCAGGACAGACGTCTGATCACGGCACTGTAACAACAGTAATAGTGTTGATTAAACAGTCATCAGTCTCTTTATCAGCCGATCTACAGCCGACCCACTCGTTGGCTGTGGAGGCATTAACCTGCCACCTACCAATTGGCACAGAGTCGTGCGCTGGCTGCACTTCCTTGGCATCCATCATCATCTCTGCCTCCACCTCATCCAGATAGGCCAGCTCCTCCTCGAACTGCGACGGCACGTCATCCTCCCGATCTCCTCGTGGCCGCTTTGACTGTGGCCCACTGTCGCCACGACCACCGCGCGGTTTCTTCGACTGTGGCCCACTACCTCTGTGAAGGTTCTTTCCCGTAAACTCCATGTCGATCTGCACACAGCAAAAATGTTTTATAAAGATCAGTACGAGAATAGCAGGAGCAGGTAGATTTGTTCCCATAGCCGACTTTGCGGGCCGGTATCTCGGTCTTCCCAAGGCCGGGACTTCTGTTGGAATATAGATGGTGGACCTGTATAATTGAGGATACAATCCAAACAGCATTCAGGCTACTGCAGGTTACACATGGGCTTGTTTTCACAGGCTTCCAGAAGTAGACTTGGTCCATAAGCCCAAAAATATACAAACAAAAACAATTGATACTAGACTAAGTGATATGGTAACCATAACTCCAAGTATAGTAATGAATGACTGCCTCGACACCAGTCTGTCTGTCCTTTCCTTCTTTGTGTTTAAATAATATGTGTTAAATGTATGTTTTTTAGTGTTTAGCTTGTTTTATGTGGGGGTGGGGGGAAGGGCTGGGGAAACCTTTTCTAATCTCTTACTTCAACAGCAATTTTTTTCCGCATCGTATCTCCGTCCGCACTGCTGCCTAACATCGAGAAGTAGGCGGCCTTTGCTGGAGACCGACTTTTGGGATCTCCACCACGGGGAGCCTATGGGACTTTAACATCGTGGAGCCTGCACCCCTTTGCCAGGGGTCGACATCGGAGCTCCAACCTTGGGTGCTTGTGGACTTACATCACGAAGCCCACGGTCTCTGGTCAGAGACGACATCGGGAACCCCAGGCCGTGGGAGTTTCGATCGCCCCATCAAGGGAACTTCGGCCGCCGGCTGCGGGAGCCTTGATCCACCGGTGGATGGTTCAACTGCCCCGACCGCAGGAGAAATAAGGAAGAAGATTGGACTTTTTTGCCTTCCATCACAGTGAGGAATGTGGCGAATCCTCTGTGGTGGATTTTTATGTTAACTTTTATGTATTTGTGTGTCTTGTTGCTTTTTTTTTGTGTGGCTGTATGGTAATTCGCATATCACTGTGCCTTAATTGGTACAAGTAACAATAAAAGACCTTTGAATGTCAGGCAAAGCACATAAGAATCACTAAAACGGTGGATGCTAGCAGAAACTAGTTCTGCATCCGTAAGAACAAAAATATGTAACTGTAGAATTTTGAATTTAATATTATGGGAGCTCATTTATATGTACAGATGTCGGTCTTCATAACCCCAGGAAAACTAGCAACACAATTTTTAAAATCTATTTTGTGCAAATTATTACAGGGATTTAGTTTGTTTCAAAGCTAAATTATGCATTCTCCAATAAATCAAATTAGAAATTGCAGAGGACAATTATTCTCTGAGAAAATGCAGTGAGAATGGTCTTGCTTTAAACTATTAACACTGATTTTCAAGCAGTGTTCAGCCGGCATTAAACTGAGACACAAAAAGCTGGAATAACTCAGCGGGACAGGCAGCATCTCTGGAGAGAATAATGGGTGACGTTTCGGGTCGAGACCCTTCTTCAAACGGAAGGGTCTCAACCCAAAACATCACCCATTCTTTTTTACTAGTTACTCCAGCATTTTGTGTCGATCTTCGATTTAAACCAGCATCTGCAGTTCTTTCATACACATTAAACTGAGAGCGTTGATCGTACAGTCAATCTGAATACCAGCTTGTCCCACTTAGCGAAGCAGTCAGTGTCTTTATTTATCAACTGATTCTTCAAAAAGGTTCAGAGGTCTTTTATTGTCACTTGTACCAGTTAAGGTACAGTGAAACTCGAATTACCATACAGCCATACTAAAAAAAGCAACAAGACACACAACTACATAAAAGTTAACGTAAACAACCACCGCAGCGGATTCCCCACATTCCTCACTGGATAAAGTCTAATCTTCTTCCCTCTTTATTCTCCCGCGATCGGGGCAGTCTAACCATCCGCAGCCGGCGATCAAAGCCCCCGCATCGGGGCGATCGAAGTTCATGCGGCCTGGAGCTCCCAAAGTCAGTCTCTAACCAGGGACCGTGAACTCCATGATGTTAAGTCCACAGGCTCTCGCAGTTGGAACTCCGAGGTTGATCCCCGACAAGGATCGCCAGCTCGACGACGTTAAGTACTGCAGACTCCTGCGGTTGGAGCTCCTGAAGTCGATCTCCAGCAAGACGCAGTGCGGACAGAGATACAATACAGAGAAAAAAAAAATCGCATCTCCATCGAGGTAACAGATTTAAAAAAGTTTCCCCCAAACCCCCTCCCCACATAAAACAAGCTAAAGAATGCTAAAACATACATTTAACGCATGCTATAAAACAACAAAGAAGGAAAGAACGAGACAGGCTGTTGGCGAGGCAGCCATTGCGGGCTCCATCCAGTGGTATTGAAACTGGATGGAACATAAGGAGTGGGGATGAACTATTAAAGTTTGCCCTGGCAATTTCAGATACAAAAACAAACTTTCAATGCTAAATTGATTACAATAATGGACTATTCTCACTATCTGTCATTACATTCATAAGGGATACTGAAAATCAGGACAAAATGTGCAAAATTTGAGACGGCTACAATGACTAGTACGAGGATTGGAAAGGTTTAGAGGGATATGGTGCGACCATTGGGAAATGTAGTTTTAGTGTAGTTTAGAGATACAGCGTGAAAACAGGCCCTTCAGCCCACCGATTCCGCACCGACCAGCGATCCCCGCACATCTCCGCACACTAACACTATCCCACACACACTATATTTCAAATAAATATACTTGGCACTGGAGAAGTCCCAGTACCATGGCCAACATTCACAATACGATACGATAGAATATTTATCCCAGGAGGGAAATTCATCTGCCATCAGTCATAGAAAACACAAAATACATGAAACATGAAATTAAAGTGACGAGTGGAAAGGATTGGGGATGTGCAAAGTTTGGGAATCCCCGTTGGATTGCAACCTTGTCGTGGTCGGGGAGCTTGTGTGTCTCATTGACCCCTAGAGCTATGCCAGTGGGAGATTTGTCTCCTGTTAGGGCAGGTGGAAGGGTAGAGGCGAGACGAAGAGCGATCCACTGGTCCTCCAGGTTAACAACCCTGTCTCGTAAAACAAATATGTTACGGAAACAGCAACTGAAGGAATCAACAGGAGTGCAGGACCTTCGTTGCTGCCCTACTTGCCAGGAGACATAATAGGCGGTAACTAAATAAGTAAAGTTTTGGGGGGGGGGAAGGGGGAGAGTCGGTCTCAGTCTACTCCACGACAGAAGGGGGAGGAGTTGTACAGTTTGATAGCCACAGGGAAGAAGGATCTCCTGTGGTGTTCTGTGCTGCATCTTGGCGGAACCAGTCCGTTGCTGAAGGTGCTCCTCAGGTTGACCAGTGGGTCATGGAGGGGGTGAGCTGTATTGTCCAGGATGCTCCGCAGTTTGAGGAGCATCCTCCCCTCCAAGACCACCTCCCGTGAATCCAACTCCGCCCCCAGGATGGAGCCAGCCTTCCTGATGAGTTTGTTGATCCAAGCAACATCCCAAACAACATTAAAATAAATGCAGTTTATATGGTGTAGTTTGTGGGAACTGGCAGGAATAAAATGATGATCATGTTTCCTTTATAACAATAATAATTGGATTTCAAAAGTACACGACTGACTGTAAAGGCCTTGGAATATTCAAAGGTTGCGAAATGCATAATACGTACGAGTTGTTTATTCTTTATACCAAATAAGAGGAAAGGCACTTATCCCACTAATCCCAGACAAATGCTCTCTCTCCACAAACAACTGCTAGAATCTTGAGCAAAAAACAAAGTGCTTCTGGTCAGGCAGCATTTGTGCAGGGAACAGACAGATGACATTCTGGCTCAGAACCCTTATTCAGGCCGATGGAGTGGGGAGTGGGTGCATTGGGTTGAAGAAGGTCCCAACATTTCCTCCACAGATGCTGCCTGACCCGCTGAGTTGCTCCAGCTATGTACATTTTTCTTATATCAAAACAGAGCATCTTTCATCTCAGGACACAGAGTGCTGGGGTAAGTCAGCGGGTCAGGCAGCATCTGTGGATCGGTGACATTTTGGGTCTTGACCCCTGTTCAGACTCAGGGTGATGGTGATAGCTCAGTGCTGGGGGGGGAGAGAGTGGACTCTGTGGGGGATGTGTATGAGGAGCAAGGTGCAGGTCATCCTCAACAACTCCGGGCACCCCCTCCATGAAATTCTGGAGGGTCCGAGGATCACATGGAACAAGAACCGGCTCCTCTCCCTGCGCTGTAGAACAGAGCGGTTCAGGAGACCCTTCACCCCTGCAGCCATTAGGTTTTATAATACTGACCGTTAAGCTGTATGGGGATGCTTTGCACTTTTAATAGTTATTTATTGGGTTATTTTTAAGTATTTATTACTTTTATGTATTGTCCGCTTTACGTTCTGACTGTGTTGGCTACTGGACATCTGAATTTCCCTGTGGGGATTAATAAAGTATCTATCTATCTGATGGGGTTTTTAGACAGGGATGTGGTCCATGGGAGGCAGAGGAGATTAGTTTAACTTGGCACCAGGTTCAGCACGTACGTTGTGGGCCGAAGGGCCTGTTTCTGGATCATTGAACAGCCGCTCCTCCCGAGGTGTGGGAGTCCCGGGGACGTGCCGGGCGCGGCACAAATGCACCTCCACTCCCCCCCCCGCCTCTTCTCCCTGGGGCCTAGCGGAGCCTGGGCCTGGGCCTGGGGTTCCCCGCTGCCCGCGTGGCGCCGCGCCGCGTTACCTCCACTCCTCCCGCTCCCGCCGAGCGCGCCGACTCCGACCCCCCCCCCCCGGACACGGGTCGCCATGGCAACCGCCGCGCGCCTGACTGGGCGGCAGCGACCCGCGTTCTGATTGGCTGCGACCCCCTGGCAAACCGCCACGGGATGAGACGAGAACGCGGATTGGCTGCGGCCTCCCCCTGGCAATCCGCCACGGGATGAGACGAGGGCGCTGATTGGCTGCGGCCCCCCTGGCAATCCGCCACGGGATGAGACGAGGGCGCTGATTGGCTGCGGCCCACTATGACAATCCGCCACGGGATGAGACGAGGGCGCTGATTGGCTGCAGCCCCCCTGGCAATCCGCCACGGGATGAGACGAGGGCGCTGATTGGCTGCGGCCCACTACGACAATCCGCCGCGGGATGAGACGAGGGCGCTGATTGGCTGCGGCTCCCCCCCCGGCAATCCGCCACGGAATGAGACGAGGGCGCTGATTGGCTGCGGCGGGGCCACCTCCAGGGCTACTCCCCATGGCTGGCGACCACCAGATGTTGGAGCCTGAGCAGATGTTTTGGATGGAGGCAGTGCTGATGCTGGTTTACACTGGAGACAAGCAGTATCTGCCCGTTATCCCTTACCATGTATCTGTACACTATAAATGGCTCAATTGTAATCACGTATTGTCTTTCTTCTGACTGGCTTTTCACTGTACCTCGGTACACGTGACAATAAATTAGACTGAAACTGACCTGAAAGCCTCCTAGAGCAGAGACTGCAGGTCTTGCAGTAGGAACAGTGAATACAAAGAGTGACATACAGGTACTGTAAGATATGCAACACTTAGTTACAAGGTATTTTATGTCAGGACTATGTGTAAGAAGGAACTGCAGATGCTGGAAAATCAAAGGTAGGCAAAAATGCTGGAGAAACTTAGCGGGTGAGGTAGCATCTATGGAGCAAAGGAAATGGGCGAGGTTTCGGGTCGAGAATACGCCTCGACCCAAAACATCGCCTATTTCCTTCGCTCCATAGATGCTGCCTTACCCGCTGAGTTTCCCCAGCATTTTTGTCTACCTTATGTCAGGACTATAGATACACACAAAACATTTGACATCAGAGACCTAATATGGTGGCAAACGTTATTTTGCAAAGGCCATAAATATAGAAGTCTATTTTTAAATGGAGAACTATTTCTGTGAGATATGAAGAGGTTTAGTACTTGCTATATTGGCGCTTCACAGCGTATGTAAGAGTTATAAATATGACATTTTTAAAAAGCCCTCTACAGGGTTCCTATTTAGGGACTACAGAGAAATTAAGTATTCTGTTTGGGTGCCGTATACAGGAGTAATAGGAGCTGTGTCTGGGAGCATGGGCAATCTACATGGGTATCGGTGGGAAGCAACAGTCATTCCAGATACATGGGTAAAACAATAAAGCTGGAGGAACTCAGCGGGTCAGGCAGCATGCGTGGTGGGAAATGGACAGGTGATGTTTCGGGTCGGGATCCTCCATTAGTCTGAAGGGAAATATAATCTGCAAAAACAAGGAAATGCAGCTGCTGGTTCACAAAACAAGACACAAAGTGCTGGAGTAACTCAGCAGGTCAGGCAGCATCTCTGGAGAACACGCATTGGTGACATTTCTGGTCGAGACCCTTCTTCAAACTCCTCCTACGATCTGAAGAAGGGTCCTGACCAGAAACGTCACCTATCCATGTTCTCCAGAGATGCTGCCTGACCCGCTGAGTTACTCCAGCACTCTGTGAAATGTCACCTATCCATGTTCTCCAGAGATGCTGCCTGACCCGCTGCGTTACTCCTGTATGTTGTGCCCATCTTTGGTGTAAACCTGCATCTGCAGCTCCTTCTTACACAATAATTGAACACATCTGTCCATCTCCCTCCACGGATGCTGCCCGACACCGAGTACTTCCAGCACTTTGTTCCCGACTGGATCTTCCAAGCATCTTGCATCTCCAGGTATAGAGGCAACTGTAAAGACACTGGCTGGTCTATCCAGCACCTTCTTCTGCATGGGATCTCTACAGATCCAGGCCAGGGAGATGGTAACTTGCCATTGACAAGCTTAGCAGCTGCTGAATGCTGGAGTAACTCAGCGGGACAGGCAGCAACTCTTCCAATCCTGGGCCTCCTCCACTGTCAAAGAGTATGGCCTAACTCAAATTGCTATTGGGTTAGTTGGCTGGGGTCACCAGTTTCACAACGATGCCTGGAATCCTTGCTGAATTGAACTGGGATGAGAATCAGAGTCTCCTTCGGTTTCTGGAAAGTCCCTGTCGATCCCAGCTAACTTGGAAATTTCCAACTTCCGGGAATCAGACATCCCAGAGGTTGCTGCTGGTGGGAGGCAGTGACACCTGGTGGCAAAATAGAGTGGTGCTGCAACACGCCGACCGGCAGTCTCTGACAGTGCAGAGACAGAGTGATGGAATTCATAAGTGATAGGAGCTGAATTAGGCCATTCGGCCCATCAAGTCTTCTCCGCCATTCAATCATGGCAGATCTATCATTCCCGCTCAACCACATTCTGCCTTCTCCCCATAACCCCTGACACCCGTGCTAATCAAGAATTTGTTGATTTCCACCTCAAAAATATCCACTGACTTGGCCTCCACAGCCTTCTGTGGCAAAGACCCCCACAGATTCACCCTCCTCCGGCTATGGAAATTCTCATCTCCTTTCTAAAGGAGAAACTCAGCGGGTCAGGCAGCATCTCTGGACAACATGGATAGGTGACGTTTCACAGAGCGCTGGAGTAACTCAGCGGGTCCCTTGACCTGCGTGGGTTTTCTCTGGGAGCTCCGGTATCCTTCCACACTCCAAAGACGTGTAGGTTTGTAGGTTAATTGACTATGGTTTTGTGAGAAAAGGGGTTAACAGACATAGTTGATTTAAACTAGGAATAGAAAAATATAGCTTAGAAAGAAATAAGGTTTCAACAAAAGCCAGACTGCTAGTAGAATAGAAAGTAACGATATACAGAACAGAGAGAAATTCGAGATAAAAAGTAACAAACTCACCAGATACTAGCTTTTCAATTAAAATAACAAGAAACTAGGCCAGGTCAGTTACAACAGAGCATGCTTAATGAAATAAATGAATATTACTTACACGCCCCTGGTTGAGAAACTGCTCATTACCATGCACATGGATGAACATGCAATGTATGATGTGGGAGGTACTGGGGGACGTACCTATAGACTGTGCACCTCAGTGCTCTGATTGGGAAGAGCCAGAGGGGAGGTTACGCCAGTAGAATTGTGTGTATAAAGGGGTTTACTTTCCTGACTTTGGTGTGCCTCTTGGGGACAGCAAAGGAGAGGCACCTATTCTGCAGAATATTATCTTAATAAAAGCCTTTGCTGAATTTGTCTCAAACAGTGTTTGTGATTTTTTATATCTCACAGTTTCAATGTAAATTGTCCCTAGTGTGTGTTGGATAGTGTTAGGGTGTGGGGATCGCTGGTCGGTGCGGACTCAGTGGGCCGAAGGGCCTGTTTCCACACTGTAAACTAAAACTTAAACATCCATTCCACTCACCTCAACTTTTGAAAGATAATCCCTCATCCTCCCGTGAGCTCCAGTTCCTGGTGACCATCTTAGAGGAACAGACTCCAGCTGTTCAATGACATTAAAAAAATATTTTGCTTTGCAGATCCCTATTAAGTTTCCCCCTCAGGAAAATAATTCAAACTCGATTACAAAAACTATTGAAAATTAAAGCAGCCATTAAACACTATATTTTAAAAAATCACTTAAGACTTCTAAATAATTCAAAACCATTTAAACCAACACAAATAATCAAAGCAAAATGCAACGCATCTTACTCGCTGGGCAGTGCTTGTGGAATGGATGTGGGATTTGCGGGATTCTGCTGGAGGGTGGAGCTGGGCTGAGTGTAAACAGTGGGCGTTGTTGCGCCTGCCCCACCACTGCAGGACTGGCAGCAAACCGCAGCTAAAGCCACAGCCCGCAGGGTCAGAGCCACAGGATCATACATTGTGGAAACATCTTGCCCCACGCCAACCAACATGTGCCATCTACACTTGTCCCACCTGCCTGCTTTTGGCCCGTATCCCTCCAAACCTGTACCATCCACGTACCTGTCCAATGTTTCTTAAACGTTGCAGTAGTACCTGCCTCAACCGCCTCCTTTGGCACCTCGTTCCATACACCTGCCACCCTTTGTGTAAAAGAGTTACCCCTCAGGTTCCTGTTGCATCTTTCCCATCCCCTCACCATAAATCTATGTCCTCTGGTTCTCCATTCCTATTCTGCACAAAATAATGTGTGTTTACCCGATCTATGGTTCGACCAGCCCCGACGCAAGGTTCGATCGCCCGGCGCGGGGGAGCTGACAAACCCCCGATGCAGGAGCTGAACGCCTCGACTCTGAGGGCCCGAACGCTGCCGGCTACAGGAGTTAAGACCATCCCGTCAACAGAAGGCTCGAGGCCCCCGACCGAGGAAGAACAAAAGGAAGGACTTGAACTTTATTTCGCCTTCCATCACAGTGAGGAATGTGTCGGAGTCACTGTGGTGGATGTTCATGTTAAAATGTGTTTTTGAATCTGTTGCTTTTTAATTGTATGACTGACCTGGCCAGTGAAATTCCCCGTATGCTGCAAAACATACTTGGCGAATAAAATCTGATTCTGATTCTATTCCACTCATGATTGTGTACACCTCCATAAGATCACCCTTCATCCTCCTACGCTGCAGGGACTATCCCTAGCCTGCACAACCTCCCCCTACAGCTCAGGCCCTCGAGTCATGACAACATCCTCGTAAATCTTCTCTATCTCCAGCTTGGCAACTTTAGTTTAGTTTAGAGATAAAGAGCGGAAACAGGCCCTTCAGCCCTTGGGACAGTTTTTACATTTACGCCAATTAACCTGCAAAACTTCACGTCTTTGGAGAGTGGGAGGAAACCGAACATGTCGGAGAAAACCCACACAGGTCACGGGGAGAACGTACAAACTCCGTAGACAGCACCCGTAGACGGGATCATACCCGGGTCTCCGGCGCTGCATTAGCTGTAAGGCAGCAACTCTATCGCTGCACCACCATGACAGTCCCTAGAACTTATTTTCTATAACAATATAAACTCCCATAACCTCTGGTGTTCCAGAGAAAACAATCCAAGTCTGTCCAACCTCTTCCTGTGACAAATACCCCCTAATCCAGGCTGCATTCAGGTAAACCGCGTCTGCACCCTCTCCACAGCCTGCACATCCTTCTTTTTGACTAGAGATACATTGCAGAAATAGGCCCTTCAGCCCACCAAATCCATGCCGACTAGCTAACCCTAACCTATACACTAGAGACAATTTACAATTTTAGCAAACATCTTTAACCTATACGTCTTTGGTGTGTTGGTGGAAACTAGAGCATCTGGAGAAAACCCACATGGTCACAGGAAGAATGTACAAACTCCACACAGACAGCACCCGCAGAAAAGATCGAACCTGGGTCTCTGGTGCAGTAAAGTCGCAGCTCTACTGCAGCACCACCCTGCTGCCCAATTATTTGGCAACCAGAAATGCATGCAATACCTCAAATGCAGATCTACCAAACTGCATCATGACTTCCTGACTCTTACGCTGAATGCCCCGACCTACGAAAGCAATCATACTGCTCTGGGCCACAATAATAGTCTCAATGGTAATGTTGTTATTTAAACTCAAGTTTAAAGGAGTTGTGCTAGGCAAGTGGTGGGTAACAACAGACAATAGGTGCAGGAGTAGGCCATTCGGCCCTGCGAGCCAGCACCGCCATTCAATGAGATCATGGCTGATCATCCCCAATCAGTACCCCGTTCCTGCCTTCTCCCCATGTCCCCTGACTCCACTATTGTTAAGTGCCTGGGGCGGTGGAGGCAGACACGATAGTGGCGTTTAAGAGACTTTTAGAACAGAGGGATGTTGATCACGAGCAGGCACTTGCCACCATGTTCAACACGGACATTGTGGCCCAAAGGGCCTGTTTCTGAGCTATGTTGTAAACTCTGGGGGTAAAATGAGTTACATTAGAATCTCAGAGAAAAGTAGCAAGAACCTCCAAAAGCTGTTAAAACTTGTGATAGTTTTATTCATTCTAAAGTGCTTTCCCAAATGGTACGTTGTAAAGGAAAACAATCAGCCTTCAACTTTACTGTCCTTGTCAAGGCAAACAGATGCAGCGTGTGAGTACAGTATTAACAAAGACCTGTGGGCCGGTTTTACAGCCTGCCTGCCAGGCCTGCTTGTTCACACCGCACCCTTCTCTCACACACAGGACCACATCTCCAACACAAACATATCCGAATCACACCCCCTAATCTCTGTCGCTTCACGCTGGAAGCAATTGAACCGTGCTGTTGCCTCTGGGGTTTAGATGGAATCAGGCCCTTCGGCCCACTGAGTCCACGCCGACCATCGATCACCCGTTCTATGTTATCCCACATCAGCATCCACTCCCTACACACGAGCAGCAATTTACAGAGAGGGCGACTAACCTACAAAACCTGCACGGCTTTGGGATGTGGGAGGAGACCCGAGCACCCAGAGGAAACCCACGCGGCCACAGGGAGAACGTGGAAACTCCACCCGAGGGCAGGATGGAACCCGGGTTTCTGGCGCTGTGAGGCAATGACTCTACCAGCTATGGCTGATCTTAGCATGGAGAGAACATAATCAGATTCTAGTCTTGCTTAAATGGGAGTGGACAAGGGAGGGGTCTGAGTCAACGGTGGTGTTCTTGGTGCTCTGGGTGTTCCTTTGCCAGCCCCCAGGGGGAGGGGGGAGGGGGGTTGCCTGAAGAGATGAGCCCCAATGGTACCTGGCCCCAAACATAGACACAAAGTGTTGGAGTAACTCAGCGGGTCAGGCAGCATCTGTGGAGAACATGGATAGGTGACGTATCAGAGAGAAGTTGTCGTTTGTTCTAGCGTATGGCGAATGGAAGGACGATGATCAGAGGCACAGACACATCATTGCTTCCGTCGTCAATCCCAGAGACAGGGTGTAGTGCTTGCCTTTGTTATAAAACTAAATAGGTCTCTCTCTCTGTTGGCCATTTTACATCTATTCCCTTCACCTAGCACAGGGTGGAAACGTGCAGAAAACCGCACACAACATGCACCCAACACGTGTATGTGTTCAAATACACTGGTGCACACGCCCACACACACACTGGTGCACATACACACTTGTGGACAATCTCACACACACAGGTGTGTATACACACTTGTGCACACGCTCGCTCACACACACACACACACACACAGGTGCATACACAGGCATGCACACGCTCACACGTGTGCAACTCATACACATGGACGTGTACGCCCTCTTGCACACACACATGTACAGACTTGTGCAACACACTCATACAGGGATGTACACGCTTGTGCACACTCAGACACACGGTCCCTGCCACAAACACGCTCCAATTCCAGATTGAATTTGATCTAGGTCTGAAAATTAGCTCATTTTTTTAAAAAACATTGAACTTCACACACATATATATATATATATGTGTATATTATTGGGCAAAAATAATCTCCCAAGTGATCAGTTGAAATCTCTAGGGGGTGGTCAGCGCTGGAGGCCCGACGCAGGATGGGGGCGGGGGCGGGGTGGGTGGCAGCGGCCATTCCCCAGTGCCAGGGCAGCGTGGAGTTCCATCTAGTAAGTGCGTTGATGGAAGCTTCCACAGCTCTGGGATGTCCACTGCTCCAAATACAGAGCCCTGGGATGTCCACTGCCCCAGTCCAGCGCTCACGTACAGTCCGATAGCCATCCTTTGCCGACCGACCAACATACCCGCTCTCCCACATTGGCCAGGACCCGGTTGCGTTTTTTCCCTTTGTGTTTTAGTTTTTCTTTCCAAAAAGACAGGCTGTAGTTTTCCTTCCTCGTTTGCAATTCCAGGTTGGGGCGGGAGGTGGGAGGGGGGAGGGGATAGGACCCCCCCCGGCCGGCCGGCTGCCATGCAGCATCACTCCTCTCTCCGTTACTCATGCACATCCCAGATCTCGGAGAGCAGAGGTGGCAGCTTCTTGTCCTGGAGACGCAGAGCAAAGACCTGCTCGGAGTGGACACTGCTCAAGGTCCGCAGGCTGACCAGCTTCATCAGCATGCGGGGGAACATCAGGTGGTCCTAGGGCACGGGGAGAGGGGGAGGGAGGGAGGGGGAGAGAGAGACCGGAGAACAGGTTAGAGCCAATACACGCAACAGGACAATTACAGGAAAGAACTGCAGATGCTGGTTTAAACCAAAGATAGACACAAAATGCTGGAGTAACTCAGTGGGACAGACAGCATTTCTGGAGAGAAGAAAAGGACGATGTTTCAGGTCAAGACCCTTTTTCAGTCTGACCTGTAACGTCACCCATTCCTTCTCTCCAGAGATGCTGCCCGAGTTACTCCAGCATTTTGTGTCTAGCTCAGAACAATGACATTCTCACCTGCAGCAGCACGACAGACACATCACCCTGGGGCTCTGTAAATAGTCCCTTGGACCAAACGAGACCGCGTCGACCAGCGATTACTCTGTACCCTAGCACTATCCTACACACACTAGGGACAATTTACAATTTTACCACAGCCAATTAACCTACAAAGCTGACGTTTCTGAAGACAGTCTGAAGTCAAGTCTCATCTGCATTCACCCATCTCATGCCAGGTTATCATTGGTCCGAATGGTTGCATTCAGCTGGCTACAAGTGTCTTGTCTGGTTGCTTTCTCTCCCCACCCCACTACAATCAGTCTGAAGAAGTCTCGACCCAAAACCTATTCATGTTCTCCACAGATGCTGCCTGACCCGCTGAGTTACTTCAGCAATGTGTGGGTGTGTGTACGTGTCTGTGTGTTGTCTGTGTACGTGTGTGTGTGTGTGTGTGTGTGTGTGTGTGTGTGTGTGTGTGTGTGTGTGTGTGTGTGTGTGTGTGTGTGTGTGTGTGTGTGTGTGTGTACGTGTGTGTGTACGCGTGTGTGTACGCGTGTGTGCGTGTGTGTGTGCGTGTGTGTACGTGTGTACGTGTGTGTGTGCGTGTGTGTGTGTGTGTGTGTGTGTGTGTGTGTGTGTGTGTGTGTGTGTGTGTGTGTGTGTGTGTGCGCGCGCATATGCATGTGTTTGGGTATCCAGCACCTGTGGTTCCTGGTGTGTACGGAGGAGGTGGTGAGCTGGGTCGTGTGTCGCAGAGACAGTCCCGTCCCGTTACAGCGCGGAGCGGGTGCGGTGCAGCCACGGTGTAGCCAGGCTTGCCGGAAGGCCGGCCGGCCACATCTTACCTTTGGTCGCTTGATCCGCAAGTACGAGTGAAGTGCCTCGACGTAGGGCTGCTGCCGCCGCTCCACCAGCTCGTGGTCCTCCACATTGGGCCGGTCTGCAAACACAAGCACACCTCTCGCTCAGGAAGGAACTGCAGACGCAGGTTTAGACCAAAGATAGACACAAATTGCTGGAGTAACTCAGCGGGACAGGCAACGTCTCTGGAGAGAAGGAAAGGGTGCCGTTTCGTGTCGAGACCCTTGTCTGAAGAAGGGTCTCGATCAGAAACATCGCCCATTCCTTCTCTCCAGAGATGCCGCCTGCCCCGCTGAGTTACTCCAGCATTTTTAATCACATTCAAAAGAAACACAAAATTGTGGCTAATTCAACAACAATATTTAGTTTTTACACTGTGCTCTCACTGTATGTCTTTTTCTCTTTTCCAATTTTTATCTCACTTCCATTTCCATTTTCCTATTTTTAATAATGTTAATCTGTATTATCATTTTTAACCAAAAGCCCTACTAGGGACAAGTGTTGCGAATTAGCTTTGGCTAAAAACACTATGATGCATACATCAGATGACTGTTTCAAGTGTATCTATGTTTTTGTATCTGTCCCTATTTAAATAAACCTTAATCAATCAATCAATCTCCAATTTTAGTTTGGAGATACAACATGGAAACAGGCCCTTCAGCCCACCGAGTCCGCACCAACCAGCAATCCCCGCACACTAACACTATCCTACACACACTCGGGACAACTTACACATTTTTTTTTTTTAAATATATATTTTTATTAGAGTATGTAGGCAGTTATTTAGCAAACACATAGTATGATAGCAATATTTCGTGTACAACAGTCATACATTATTAATATTATCAAGTGAATCATTTTGACTAATAATTTATTTTTTTTATAAAGAGAGAAAAACAGAAAGAAAAAGAAAATCAAAATCAAAAAAAGATCATAAAAAATGGAATAATTTACCATTAATACATCATTGGAGATACAATCAAGGAATATAAAATATAACTTTTCATCTAATCCCGAGTCCAAGTTTCAGTTAGGGTTCCCTGCCGAACCATTCTACCCTTTTAAGTAATCAATGAAAGAAGACCATATTCTAACGAAAACTTCTTGTTTGTCCATTAGGGCAAATCTGATTCTTTCCAGGTGTAGGGTCCCCGACATTTCCGTAATCCACATTTTAATTGTGGGGGATATAGGGCCTTTCCAAAATTTTAATATTAATTTCTTCCCAATTATTATACTGTAATCTAGGAAATTTCTTTGACTTGTTGTAAGAGTTAAACTTTGTTTTGATATTCCAAGTATTATTAATTTTGAATCCGGATCCAGTTTAGTATTAATAACTTCAGAAGTTCAGAAAAATCTCAACCCAAAAATTCTTCATTTTTATACAATTTGCAAAAGTATGTGTTAAATTATCCTCTGGATGCTGACATTTATCGAAGATAGAGGAGACCTGTGGAAAGATTCTATTCAATTTAACTTTTGAGTAATGTAATCTATGTAATACTTTGAATTGTATTAAAGCATGTCTGGAGTTTAACGAGCATTGATGTATATATTGTAAACTTTTGTCCCATATATCTTTGGTTATGGGTTGGTTTATTTCATTTTTCCATGTACGTCTATGTGTTTCCGTTGATGGTATCTCACTATCTAAAAGGGTATTATAAATATAAGTTGTTAATTTTTCTGTATTAGGATGCTTATTCAAACATTCATCAAGGATTTCTGGTTCCTTATTCCTATAATCTTGTGTATTTGATTTAACATAATCTCTGAGTTGCAGATATCGAAAAAAATTATTTGAGTGTAATCCATAAATCTGTTGCAGTTCCTGAAATGAAAGATAAATGCCTTTCTTATAAAGATGTTCCATCTTTTTGATTCCATAGTTTTTCCATTGTATAAAGCCTTTAACCAGCATGGAAGGTTTGAATAAGGGATTGTTTACAATAGGGAGACAGAGTGGTATATTATCCAATTTTAAAGCCTTTTTAAGTTGTTTCCAGATTCGTGTACCACTATATATTATAGGGTTTTCCCTATAGGTTTTTTTATGCAATTTTGTCGGTGCAAATATAATCAAACCTATTTCAAAAGGTAGACAATCCTCCTTTTCCATCCTTAACCAGTCTGGTTGTTGATCCATTTCTTCCAGCCAAAAATTCATGTTTTTAATATAGACTGCCCAAAAATAAATAGGTGGGAAATTTGATTTAAATAAAGAACTATACGCCTTAGTTACATAAATACCTAGATATTTAAATTTTTCTTCAACTATTTTAAAAGGTGATTGTTGTAGTATATGTAAATTGTGATCCGTTATTGGCATGATTTCGCTTTTATTCCAATTAATTCTATATCCTGAGAACTGACCGAATTGAGTTATTAGATTTAATAAATTTGGAATACTAATTTCTGGCTTTGTAATATATATTAGTGCATCATCTGCGTATAGAGAAATTTTGTTCATTGTATCTTTAGTATTGTACCCATGTATTTCTGGATTAGATCTGACATTTTCTGCGAGTGGTTCAATTGCTAAAGCGAATAATAACGGAGAGTAACGAGCATCCTTGTCTACAACCTCTAGAAAGATTAAATTTAGTTGATAACATTTGGTTTGTTAGTATTCTAGCTGTTGGGTTAGAGTATAAAAGTTTAACCCATGTACAGTACTTCTCTCCCAATTGAAATGTTTCCATCACTGAAAATAAATATGGCCATTCTACTTGATCAAAGGCTTTTTCAGCATCTAGCGAAATAATTGCTAGATCTGCATTAGCAATTCTATTTGAATATATAATATTAAATAATCGTCTAAGATTGGAAAATGAGTGACGTTATGGGATAAAACCTGTTTGATCAGAGTGTATTAATTTGTTAATTACTAAGCTCAATCTATAAGATAGGATTTTAGTTAATATTTTCTGATCAGTATATAATAGAGCTATTGCTCTATATGAGGCCGGGTCTTCCAGATCCTTATCAGTTTTAGGAATAAGTATTATTGTAGATTCGTTTAAAGTTTCCGGGAGTTGCTGTTGAGTATAAACTTGTTTATACAGTGTTTGTAAGCGTGGAGAAATCAGATCATAAATTTTTTAACTAAAATTCAGAACTTTGGCCATCAGGGCCGGTGGCCTTTCCATTTTTTAAAGATCTAATTGACTCTTCAATATCTTTAGTCGTTATTTCAGCTCCTAATAATTCTAGCTCTTGCAGATCTATTTCAGCTCCCAATATTTCCTGCATTCCTGTTGATTGTTCTGTCACTTTAGTTGAGTAAAGATTTTGATAGTATTGTAAAAATCTGTCATGAATATATATTAATAAATATCAATTTACACTTTTACCAAAGCCAATTTGTTTACGGTGCTGCATGGGTACAGGCCATTCGGCCCACTTCATCTGACTAGACATGAGGCCAAGTGAAATGAAGCTTGTTCTATCCCCCTATTGCACCTGCCTTCACCAGGTACCTTACACCTGTGCGTAGTCTGATTGCCCTCGTGTGTAGTATGATTTGACTGGGTAAGAGGCAGAGAAGATTTTTCACTGTACTACGGCGCGTGTAGCAATGAGAAACCAACACCGATACCAGTAACGGGGCTCCGGACTCTGCTTGTGGGGCCCCAGGTTGAGATGGTTGTGGCAGGGACAGAGTAAGGGCCACTGACCTGCGGAGAAGATATTGATGGCGATGAGCAGAGCATACTCCGCATCATCCAGTTGCAGCTTCCTCATGCCCTTCGAAAATTCGAAGATCGGGTTAATGAACCCAAACTGCAACCCTGAGAGAGAGAAAGCCATTAGACGCAGGGGCAAAATTAGGCCATTCAGCCCATCTAGTCTTCACCGCCATTCGATCGTGGCTGATGCATCGTTCCCTCTCAAACCCCATTCTCCTGCCTTTTCCCCATAACCTTGGACACCCATACCACTCATGAATATGGCACGCAGCAAAAGCTTTTCACCCACGATAGACACAAAGTGCTGGAGGAACTCAGCGGGATCTCCGGAGAGAAGGAACGGGCGCCGTTTCAGTCTGAGACCCTTCTTCGGACTGAGAGTCAGGGTAGCTTTTTGCTGTACCTCGGTACACGTGACGATAAACCAAGCTCACCTGCCCGTGCGAAGTCGGCCTTGCTGTAGGTGAAGTCCTTGAGGAAGGTGATGCATTCTGTCTCATGGTTGTATCGCCGCGCTGTCTCCAGCAGCATGATCTGGGAGAGGGAGGGAGGAGAGACAGGCCCACATCAGCACCAGTCTGCTATCCCCACCCAACTCAAGGCCGCCTCTCCCCCCTCACACTGCACCGGTCCAGCTGGAGATGCATCTCCCCGTGAGCTAGAGGGGGGAGTGCCGCACTAGCCACCATGTTTCCTAGAGAGAGCTAGATAGGGCTCTTAAAGATAGCAGAGTCAGGAGATACAGGGAGAAGGCAGGAACGGGGTACTGACTGGGGATGACAGCCATGATCACAATGAATGGCGGTGCTGGCTCAAAGGGCCGAATGGCCTACTCCTGCACCTATTGTCTATCATTCTACAATATAACATGACGGAACGGCAGAATAGACTTGATGGGCCGAATGGCCTAATTCTGCTCCTATCACTTATGAACACACTTCATGATATAAACACAACTGGCACATGTTTCTCTCCACATTTAATGTATCGTCAAATCAGACAAGGTTTTGGGTGGGGAGAGTTTTTCCAGACTGATAGTAGTTGGGGGGAAGAAAGCTGGAAAAGAGAGGTTGGGGTGGGGCAACGCCTGGCAAGTGATAGTTGGATACAAGCAATGGGGTGGCAGGGGTGACCGGTAGATGGGTGGGGTAGAGATATTCAGAGACAGAGATACAGCACGGAAACAGGCCCTTCAGGCCAACCAGCGATCCCCACATTTTGGCTCTGTCCTACACACACTGGGGACAATTTTACATTTATACCAAGCCGATTAACCTACAGATCTGCACGTCTTTGGAGTGTGGGAGGAATCCGAAGATCTTGGAGAAAAGCCACGCAGGTGACGGGGAGGACGTGCAAACTCCGTACAGACAGCACCGGTAGTCAGGATTGAACCCGGGTCTCTGTCTCTACCTGCTGTGCCACCATGCTGGTCCCTTGTTGCAACAGGGTGTGAGGCTACCTGGGTTCAAGTGGGCCTGGCAGCTGGACATGGAACAATTATTGATCGCTGTTACAGACTCGAGGGTCAGTCACCTGCTCACCACATGCTGCAATGGCAGCAAACCTGTGTTTGACGGGCAACTTCACCTTTCCAGGAATCCCCTGACAGGCACGGTGGTGCAGCGGGTAGAGCTGCTGCCTCACAGCGCCAGAGACCCGGGTTCCATCCTGACTACGAGTGCTGTCTGTACGGAGTTTGCACGTTCTCCCCGTGACCGCGTGAGTTTTCTCCGGGTTCTCTGGGCCTGTTTCAGCGCTGTATCTCTAAACTAAAAACTAAACCCTCGCCCTTTGACTCCTTCCTCTAAGCCACTGTTGAATCCCATTAGTTGGCTCTCCTTGGATTCCATGCGATCTCCCCTTCCAGATCTGCCCAGCATACTGGACGTTGGCCAAGCCTTGCTGACGTCCATAAGCCCTGTCCTCTTCCTGCTGTTATGCTTTCCCCTAACATTATTTATTGATCCGAATATCATGGGTGTCACCGACAAGGTTGGCTGTTTATTGCCCAGCCGTACCTGCCCAGGGAAGGCACGCCACCTTTTGGAACAGGTTTTCTTCCTCAGCTATCTACATATGTACCTGGCTCATTCCCTACCCACCAACGCCAGGCTGGCTACCTCTGCTTTATAGCCGGATCCCTCTAACATTGTTTGTGAACTAATACTTCTAACGCGGAGTTCTGCATTAGAACACCACCCCAAGCCCCACCCCTTCTCATATCTGCAGCATATTGGAAGATTCTTTCTTAGTGCAACTTGTTTTGAATTAAACACACTGCTAGCAGGAAGCAAGCCTAGGTAGGGAACAAGCCTTGTGTGTGGGAAGGAACTATATATGCTGCTTTAAACTGAAGATAGACACAAAAAGCTGGAGTAACTCAGCGGGACAGGCAACATGTGTGACGTTTCAGACGGAGATATTATTATTTTTGCAGAAGGACTTTGTAGTGCAGGCGTGGGTCATTAAAAGGGCGATGGTGTAAGTAGATAAGACCATAAAATGACAGAAAACAGAAACATTGATGGTTCCTTAGAGCCCAAAATACTTAAGCAATTGGGTAACATTAGCAGTGCCCAAGACTATAGCAGAGGCACTGTGTACCAGGTATGCTAGAGGAAGGGGCAAAACAATGCTCTGATTCACCACAGCATAAAACCAGCGAGCTTTGTTTCCACGAGAGCTTAGTGGGTTAAGGGTGACCTGATAAAGGATTATGAAAGGTTATTATCCTGTAAATAGTGGGAGATTGGGTCCAAAGGTCCAGCACAAAATGCAAAATAGAATGACAGCAGTAGTTGAGGAAATCTGTGGTCAGAGTGTGAAACTGACTGACTGCCACATGGGCATCTGCTGGAGCAGAATGCAGTCACACAGACAGGCCCTTCGGCCCACCTTGTCCATGCCCACCAAACTGGCATCCTGGGCTCATCCTATTTGCCTGCATTTGGCCCACATCACTGTAAACCTTTCCTATCCACATGCCTTTTCAAAGGTGTAATTGCATCCACTATAGCTTCCTCTGGCAGCTCGCTCCAGACGCTGACTCCCCTCCGAAAACAGAATTGGCCAGGGGTTGGAAAAGATGATTAACAGTGCTGGCCATGGGTCAGATCACCAGCACCTTCACCTCATTAAAGGTGACAACAAGCGGAACCACTGGCCTTTTAACGTCACACACCCTATCCACGCGTGACTCCATTTTCAGGGCCCACCCGCTAATTGGAAGAACAACCTCATATTTAGTTCGGGCAGCGCACAACCCAGCGGTGTGGACGTTGGGCCTCAGCGCCGCTCTCAAATGGAATGATTGGGAATCAATAAACATGGTCAAGATCATTGATTGACTAGTTATTCATCTCTCTGCTCGTAGTCCTACAGAGACCCACACCACCGATGTATTCAAGAGAGAGTTTGATATTGTGCTCAGGGCTAACGGAATCAAGGGATATGTGGAGAAGGCAGGAACGGGGTATTGATTGGGGATGATCAGCCATGATCATATTGAATGGCGGTGCTGGCTCGAGGGGGCGAATGGCCTACTCCAGCACCTATTGTCTATGTTTCTAGCTGGGGGGGCAGAGCGCATCCACAGCTCACTGAAACACTTGGGTCAGGGTGCTGTGGGTCAGGGAGCTGTGGGTGGGAGTGTGGTCAGGGTGGCATGTGTGGAGGGGGGTAGGGAAGGCAGCATTTGGTAAGCTTGTCGTTATAGCCCAAGGTAAGCAAGTATAAGAGTAGGGATGTCAATTTGCAATTGTACATGGCATCATTGTCCAATGTGATACAGTATAGACAGTATTTGGGAAAGAACGGCAGATGCTGGTTTACATCGACGATAGACACAAAATGCTGGAGTAACTCAGCGGGACAGGCAGCATCTCTGGAGAGAAGGAATGGGTGACGATTCGGGTCGAGACCCTACTTCAGGGCTCCACCATTCACTGTGCCAGTCCTGCCCTGGTAGGACAAACCAAAGTGCAACACCTCACACATCAAAGTTAAATTCCATCTTCCCAATCAATCTGGATCCATCCTCACTATCTATAGTACCACAAATGCTGGTGTCACCCATTCCTTCTCTCCAGAGATGCTGCCTGTCCCGCTGAGTTACTCCAGCATTTTGTATCTCGGCCATATTTTGATTTTTTTTCTCGGATGCTCCACCTTTGAAATCAGGAGCCTTGCCTGAAATGGCTGTGGATTCTCAAAGTGGATTTTCCAAGACTAAAGTGAGAAGATTGTTGTTGAGCCAGACTAGTCAGGGTGTACAAGTGAATCTGGGGTACAGAGTGACGCTAAATAGCAGAATAGACCTGAGGAACTGGAGGGTTATTTATTCCAATTCCCATTGTGCCGCATTGGCAATCGTGTCAACTTATCAGAATTAGGAAATGCAGTGGTCAAAGACCCACACCACCCTGACCCACACCTCCGGCCACACCACCCTGACCACATCTGGCTGCTACCATTGGGAAGAAGGTACAGGAGCCTGAAAACCGTGACCTTCAGGTTCAAGAACAGCTTCTTCCCAACAACCATCAGGCTCTCAAACACGGCACAACAGTAACCCCAGCAACTGTGATCTTCTGTGGACTGTGTCTGTGGTGGCACTACTGAAGTTGGTTTTGCACTATTATGGTAAGCATGTGTTACGTTGATTAATTTATTGTATTTTTGATTATATCTTTATCATCTGTGCATTCTTTAACAGAACAGTGCTAGAACAGAACTAGGCCATTCGGCCCATCGATTCTACTTTGCCATTCAATCATGGCTGATCTATCTCTCCCTCCTAACCCCATTCTCCTGCCTCTGTCCTTAACCCGACACCCTGAAAAGAACGACTGACAGATCTGAAGTGTACTGGCTTCAGGTTCTTGAGTAAGATGTGTAGGAAAAATGTCAGAGGAACTCAGTGGGACAGGCAGCGTCTGTGGAGAGAAGGAATGGGTAACGTTTCGGGTCGAGAAACCTGTCAGAATCAGTCTGAAGAAGGGTCTCAACCTGAAAAGTCACCCATTCCTTCTCTCCAGAGATGCGGGCAGCATTTAGTGTCTATCTTCATGAGGAAGGTCTCGGTTTTGTCTCACCTCGATCGTGGATGCCTTCAATAGTGCAATCTGGTCCTCTCGCGAGAGGTCGAGGAAGCCCGGAATCTGTTTGGCAAAGTCGACGATCTCTTGGACGGAGATAATCGCCAGCTCGGTGAAGTGGGCAAAGCGTTGCTGCCGTGTCTCTCGGTTGTGGGGATCATTACCTTGTGGCCAGGGCTGGGGGCGAGGAGAGGAAGGCAAGGCTTTAATGAACATGTTCAGGAAAGATCCTCGACATTAAACCAAACTCACCGTTCACAAGTAGCAAGCAAGTCCAGGCCCAGGTGAAGACACCAAGTATAGACACAAGGTGCTGGAGTAACTCAGTGGGACGGGCAGCATCTCTGGAGAAAAGGAATAGGTGACGTTTGAAGTTGTGACCCTTCTTCAGACTGAGAGTCAGGGGAGAGGGGAACGAGAGATATAGATAGTAATGTGGAGAGATGCAGAAGATATGCAAAAAAGTAATGATGATAAAGGAACCAGGTCACTGTTAGCTGTGGACTAGGTGAGGCACAGGAAATGTGACTCAACCAGACGACTGAGGCTGGTACCACTTGTGTGGGGGGGGGGGAAGAGAAAAAGAAAAAAAAAAGAGAGAGAGAGAGAGAGAGAGAGAGAGAGAGAGAGAGAGAGAGAGAGAGAGAGAGAGACCACCTAAAGATACCGAGTACTGGAGTAACTCAACAGATCAGTCAGTGGACCTGGCATGGGAGAGGGCTGCCAAGAGAACCATTGGGGACTACATTGGACATTTGCAGCTCAGTCGGCGCCCTTTACGTGGCCACTCTTTGCATACTTTGTGTATGGCATGCAAAACAAAGAATGCTACTGTGACTTGTCCACGTGACAACGTGTCATTCATTCATCTCTGGAGAGCATGGATAGACGGCATTTTGAGTCGGGAGCGGTGCAGGGTGGGGTGGTGTCGCATGGTGATGCAGGGCGGTCCTTTGCGGGGTGGTGGTGCGGTCCAGGGTGGGGTGGTGTCGTGGTGCAGGGTGGGGCGGTGCTGTGTGGTGGTGCGGGGCGGTGCAGGGTGGGGTGGTGTCGTGTGGTGGTGCGGTGCAGGGTGGGGCGGTGCAGGGTGGAGTGGTGCGGGGCGGTGCAGGGTGGGGTGGTGTCGTGTGGGGTGGTGATGTGTGGTGGTGCGGGGTGGTGCAGGGTGGGGTGGTGTCGTGTGGGGTGGTGATGTGTGGTGGTGCGGGGTGGTGCAGGGTGGGGTGGTGCAGGGTGGGGCGGTGTCGTGTGGAGTGGTGCGGGGCGGTGCAGGGTGGGGTGGTGTCGTGTGGGGTGGTGATGTGTGGTGGTGCGGGGTGGTGCAGGGTGGGGTGGTGTCGTGTGGGGTGGTGATGTGTGGTGGTGCGGGGTGGTGCAGGGTGGGGTGGTGTCGTGTGGGGTGGTGATGTGTGGTGGTGCGGGGTGGTGCAGGGTGGGGTGGTGTCGTGTGGGGCGGTGATGTGTGGTGGTGCGGGGCGGTGCAGGTTGGGGCGGTGTCGTGTGGTGGTGCGGGGCGGTGCAGCGTGGGGCCGGGACTCACCGTGACCTTGGGCTGGTCACTGAAGGAGCGCTTGTTACACTGCTGCTGGGCGGCCACCAGCTGCTGGATCATCTCCTCCTGTTCGGCCGTGAGCCGGGCCTTGTCTGTCACCTCGGGCAAGGCCTCCACCGCCGCCACCTCTGGGGCCACCAGCTCCTCCTCCCGCTTCCTCTGCTTCTTACTGCGGATCTGCTCCTCCGACAGGACGCCTGGGGGCAGCAACAGGCACAGTGAGGGGTAGTGGGTCTAGCGGGTACAAGGCACTGCCCTCTGCCTCAATCCTGAACGGTTATGAGGTAGCGGCAATGGGCAGTGAGGGGTAGCAGGGACAGCGGGTACAACGCACTGTCCTCCGCCACAATGGGCACCGTGAGTGTGTGTGGAGTTTGCACGTTCTCCCTGTGGCCACGTGGGTTTCCTCCCACATCCCAAAGACGTGCGGGTTTGTGGTCAACTGGCCGCTTTACCACTATCTAAATGCACGGGATTCAGACTCGATGTGATCGGATCATTTAGAA
The DNA here is from genome assembly GCA_035221665.1 of Okamejei kenojei. NCBI lineage: Eukaryota > Metazoa > Chordata > Chondrichthyes > Rajiformes > Rajidae > Okamejei > Okamejei kenojei. The sequence goes on along the minus strand of CM069167.1, from coordinate 1,135,937 downwards.
AACGAGACTCGGTCTTGGCATCACGTTCAGCACAGACATGGTGGGCCGAAGGGCCTGTTCCTGTGCTGTACTATCATGTATCTGTACACTGTAAATGGATCAAGTGTAACCGTGTATTGTCTTTCCGCTGACTGGTTAGCACGCAACAAAAGCTTTTCACCGTACCTTGGTACAGTGGCAATAAACTAAACTCGACTGGTAACTGATAAAATTGTTTTGAAAGTTGGCTGTGTTGTACCGTGACCCCATACAGAATTCCTGCGAGAGTTTCACATGATGTAACGCTGACTTACAATGGTCCCTCATCCCAGCTTCGCGGCACTTCCTCAGCCGGCACTCCTGGCACTTGCGGCGCATGTACACGTCCATCTCACACTTGCCGCTGCTCTTGCACGTGTACTGCGCGCTCTTGATCACGCTGCGACGGAAGAAGCCCTTGCATCCCTCGCAGCTCAGCACGTTGTAGTGGAAGCCGGACGCCTTGTCCCCACACACGCTGCACACCTCGTTCCCCAGCATCTTCGGTGCAGGGCCCTTCTTGCGCTTCACGCTGGGCTCGTCCCCTGAAAGGCACAATTGCGGGTCGGTAACTGACTGCCACACACAGAGTCAGGGTCGCACAGCCCTTCAGCCCATCACGTCCACAATATCCCATCTCAGCTCGTCCCATTTGTCCCCATAGACAATAGGTGCAGGAGTAGGCCATTCGACCCTTCGAGCCAGCATCGCCAATGTGATCACGGCTGATCACCTCTAACCCTTTCCTATCCATGTACCCATCCATGGAGAAGGGTCTCGACCCGAAACGTCACCCATTCCTTCTCTCCAGAGAAGCTGCCTGTCCCGCTGAGTTACTCCAGCATTTTGTATCTTTCTTTGGTTTAAACCAGCATCCTTCTCACCAATCCAAGCATCTTTTAAGTATCCTTAAAAATAAAGGCGGCAGACACACAAAGTAAACAGACAAGAGACAGGTTTAGAGACATTATCTTCAATAGATAATGAGTTTAGAGACAGACATCATTGATGGATTGTGTAGAAAGGAACCGCAGATGCTGGTTTATACTGAAGGTAGACACAGAGTGCTGGAGTAACTCAGCGGGTCAGGCAGTATCTGTGGAGAACATGGATAGGTGACGTTTCAGGTCAGGACACTCCACCAGTCAATAAAATAGATATCCACCTATCCCCGCTCTCCAGAGATGCTGCATGATCATCTTTTCAATATAAAACATGCCAGAGTTTAGTTAAAAATGAAACTTTTCTAAAGATCTTTAAAGATCGTGGTGACTTTAAGGAAACGTACCGCTGATGTAAAGCAAGCCGTCGGACTCAGCGGAGAACGAACCATTGTGGACGGTGGAGGCTGGGTCACGAACCTCCTCCACATCATCCTCCTCCTTCACACGGTACGGTGCGACGGCCCTGCTCTCCCCCGACACAGCCTCTGCAGCACCTTTGTCATCTTCTGAAACAAGCATGGGATAGTATTTAACGCATAGGAAGAAACTGGTTTTAATACTGGTTTAAACCGAAGATAGACATTTAAGAAACAGTTACCGTCCAGGTCACTTTTACAGTTACCGGACTCGGCCCGTAACATCACCCATTCCTTCTCTCCAGAGATGCTGCCTGTTCTGCTGAGTTACACCAGCTTTTTGTGTCTACCTTTGGGATAGTTTTTTGTTTTTTTAAAAGATAAGTGTGTGGAAACAGGCCCTTCGGCCGACCGAGTCCGCGCCACCAGCGATCCCCGCACACTAACACGAGCCTGCACACACCAGGGACTATTTACATTTATACCAAGCCATTTAACCTACAAACCTGTACGCCTTTCAAGTGTGGGAGGAAGCCAGAGATCTCGGAGAAAACCCACAGTTAGGGTGAATGAAAAATAAAATCATAATTAACCAAGTAAAACAATTCAACAAAGCTTGAGGATTGTACATTTATCATAGTTTTAGTTTGGAGACACAGCATGGAAACAGGCCCACCTAGCCCACGCCAACCATCGATCACACTAGCTAGATTAGATTAGATAGATTAGATTCCTTTATTGTCATTCACACTTTTCGGTCTGAACGAAATTTTGTTACCTTGCAGTCATAACATATAATAAATTAAAACAAAACACACAATAAACACATATTTAACATCCACCACAGTGAGTTCACCAGACACATCCTCACTGTGGTGGAAGGCAAAAGTCTTAAAGTCTTTGTCTTCTTCCCTACTTGTTTTCCCTCTGTGCTGAGGCGATCCAGGCCTCCGATGTTATCGTCCACTAGGCCCGCGGCCGAGCCTCCGAAGCCGGGCTGCCGCCACCGCCGGCGCCGGAATGCTGGAACCCCGCCACAGCTCTTAAGCAGGGTCTGCTGCTGGAACACTGGTGCGCCGGAGCTCTGAAGACGTGCCACCGATGGAGCACCGGAGCTCTGAAGCTGGGCTGCCGCTGGAGCACCGGAGCTCTGAAGCTGGGCCGCCGTTGGAGCACCGCTGGAACGCCAGAGCTCTGAAGCCGTGCCACAGCTGCAGCACCACCGGAGTGCCGAAGCCGGACTGCTGCCGCCACTGGAACGCTGGAGCTCTGAACATTTGCCACAGCTCCGAGGCTGCCAGCTCCACCATTAGGCCTCAGCACAGACGGAGATGGGGGAAACGACAAGAAAAGGTCGCAACCCCCCGAAGGGAGAGACTAAAACCTTGTTTCTCCCCCCCTCCCCCACACACAAACACAACCTAATAAACCAAAATTCTAACTAAAACAGACACAAAAAGACAAAAAAAGAAAAAAAAACCAGACGGACTGCAGGTGAGCCGCAGCTGCCATGCAGCGCCGCCACTTCCGGACAAGGATGCCTGTGGGCTAACATGGAGCCAATTAGCTCCATGTTAGCCCACTTTCTCATCCGCTCTCCACACACTCGGGGCAATTTACAGACGTCAAGTAGTCAACAAACCCGCACTTCTATGTGATGTGGGAGGAAACCCACGCGGTCACAGGGAGAGCATGCAAACTCCACACAGACAGCAGCCAAGGTCAGGATCAAACCAGGATTTCCGGTGCTGTCAGGCGGCGGCAGCAGCAGCTCGACCAGTTGCACCACTGTGCTGACCAAGTCACTTTTTAAAATTAATTTGAAAAATCTTTACCAATTTGTATTTTACTCTGGTAATGGAAGAGGCCCAGGACAGAATCTGTGGAGATCATGGATAGATGACGTTTCACAGAGTGCTGGAGTAACTCAGCGGGTCAGGCAGTAGCTGTGGAGAACATGGATAGGTGACGTTTCAAGACGAGACCCTCAACCCGAAACACCACCTATCCATGTTCTCCAGAGATGCTGCCCGACCCGCTGAGTTACTCCAGAATCTGTCGTTGACTGTGTTAACCAGTATGTGCAGCTCCGTTTCCACAAACCACTGTCCGGTGGTGCCGCGGTGGAGTTACTGTCTTACAGCTCAGTCAAGGCCGGGGACTCGGGTTCGACTTTGAGTGATGTCTGCACGGTGTCTGTACATTCTCCCCGTGACCGTGTGGGTTTTATTAGATCTTCGGTTTCCTCCCGCACTTCAAAGACATACAGGTTTGTAAGCTAATTGGCGTGGTAAAACTCTACATTGTCCCTACTGAGCAGGATAGTGTTAGTGTGCAGGGGTCGCTGGTCGGCGCCAACTAGATGGGCCAAAGGGCCTGTTTCCACGCTGTATCTCTAAACAAAACTAAACCAAATTAGTGTCTAGTCAAAAATGAAACTTTTCTAAAGATCTTTAGAGATCGTGGTGACTTTAAGGAAACGTACCGCTGATGTAAAGCAAGCCATCGGACTCAGCGGGGAACGAACCGTGGACGGCGGAGGCTGGGTCACGAACCTCCTCCACATCATCCTCCTCCTTCACACGGTACGGTGCAACGGCCCTGCTCTCCCCCGACACAGCCTCTGCAGCACCTTTGTCATCTTCTGAAACAAGTATGGAACCGGGTGAACAGAAAACGGAATCATGATTAACCTATGTCAATGAAACAATGAAAACTCTACTTCCCCCCTCTCTCTCTCCTCCCCTCCCCTTCATCTCTCCCTCTACTTCTACCCCTCCCCTCTCTCACCTCCCCTCCCCCTCGCTCTCTCCTCCCATCCACCTCTCTGGTCCCGGCTTCTACAGATCAACCTACCGCGGCCAGGGTCCAAGCCATTCACAGCCGGGAAGGACATCTTCCATCACGGGCTCCTCTGCATTGTGAAAATACAAACCCAGAAGCAATCTGCGAACAGGAATCAAAAACAGCTTGTTAGTAGATCAAAGACAGACACAAAACACTGGAGTAACTCAGCGGGACAGGCAGCATCTTTGGAGAGAAGGAATGGGTGACTTTTCGGGTCGAGACCCTTCTTCAGACTTGTGTCAGGGGAGAGGGCGATACATAGATAAGGAAGTGCACGGTGTGAAAACAGGACAAAGAAAATCTCACTTCTGTATATCTATATCCGAACACATTTACATATATATCTCACCTGACACACACACACACAAAAAAGGGTTGTAGAGAAGGGAATGATTCAGAGTTACGTGGGCTAAACAAGGGCTATTGGGACTATCTGAAATGGGGCACCTTGGGCTGAAGGGCCTGATTCTGTGCTGAGTGACCATGACTCAAGGTGGTGACGGACATTTTGCCAGCAAATGTTCTCTTATTGTGCCCAGAACCCAAAACAACAGCTGCTGTAGGTGGGTTGAATTGTGGGGACAGCAAGTGGCCAACTGACCGAGGGCAGTCTGGCCTTTGGCCACGTGACCCACAGTGACCCTGACCTTGTGACCCACGGTGACCCTTGCCCTTGTGACCCTGGTCTACGTGACCCACGGTGACCCTTGCCCCTATGACCCTGGTCTACGCAGCCCATGGTGACCCATGCCCTATGACGCACGGTGACAGGCCACGTACCTGCAGCCACGGCTCGGCTCGGCTACCGGGACTTAGTGCTTCATGGATGCTGCTTCGTTCAGTCCCGCTTGGCAAACACCTCTGTGCTCCTTCCCCCACCCCGACTTCCTCACCCCAAACAATCCTTGGTATCGGTATCGAGGCCAGGAGTCTGTTCTTGCTCTTCTACCCTGGAACCAAACGATGGTGAGAATATGGGAAAAACAGCAGGGGCCATTCAGCCCTTCTAGCCTACCCCACCATTCATAGAAACAAGGTGCTGGAGGAGGCCATTCGCCCCTTCGAGCCAGCACCGCCATTCAATATGATCATGGCTGATCGTCCGCTATCAATAACCCATGCCTGCCTTCCCCCTATATCCCTTGACTCCACTAGCCCCTAGAGCTCTATCCAACTCTCTCTTAAATCCATTCAATATGAGCATGCCTCATCCACTCTAGACCTCATCTCCTGACGTCCCAGTGCTCTCAGCTCACAGATCTTCCAAACATTTACCCACTTGCTCTATCAAACCCATGACTCAGCCTGGGACTCGAGTTTGTCCCAGTATTGTCTCTTGGCATTCCTGATGTCTTGGTGAAGATCATAGCGAGCTTTCTTGTATTCCATGCAGCTCCAACCTCAAGCACCGCCTGTCCATTCCCCCCACACATGATGCCCGACCCGCAGAATTCCTCCAGTACTTTGTGTTTTGCTCCAAATGTTTGCATCTGCAGTCTCTCCAGAATTAGGACACAAGACTTACTGAAGGTCTATGAGTTGGAGAAGGTCACAGAGATAGGGAGGACCATGAGGCAATCGAGACATTTGTAAAGGAGAATTTTAAAAGGCCAAGACGTCTATAGGGTTATTTCCAGCCACATAATCGTCTTTCTCTATTCCATCCAAGGAATCACATTGGATGCCTGATTCCCATCGGTGACCCTGACATCTTGGCATGGGGGAAATACGACTGGAGACTGCTCGTTTCAAAACGCATTCCTGAGGAATGAGTCTCGTCACTGCCAGAACAGCTTGGAAAAACGTGCAATTGTAATATGGTCCTCCTGAAGAGCTGAGAAATCCAACATGCATGGCGAGAGGCGATAGGGTCTGCTCTACAATCAATACCTCGTGGGGCTTCAGACATGGAGTATCTGACTGTGAAGTGCTGTCCCCACCACCTGCCGAGGGAATTCACCTCACTATCCAGACCGCAGTCTACACCACCACACACACCCACAGATGTCAAGCTTGCTCTGAATGAACTCAAACTGTACTGCATCTGCATCTAGCCTGTCAAGAATTTTATGTTTCTATAATATCTCCTCTCATCCTTCTAAATTTAAGTGAATATGCTCGGCATACAGGGACAATTTCTGCTGAAGAAGGGTCACGATCCGAAACGTCACCTATTCCTTCTCTCCAGAGATGCTGCCTGTCCCGCTGTTACTCCAGCATTTTGTGTCTATCTAGTTTCTTCCCAGTTGTCATAAGGCAACTGAATGATCCCAACACAAGCAGAGAACAGACCTAAACTACTATCGGACTATCTTTGATCAGACTTTACTGGCTTTACCTTGCTCAAACCATTATTACCCTATCGTGTGAAGAAGGGTCTTGACCCAAAACGTCTCTCCAGAGATGCTGTCTCGCTGAGTTACTCCAGCTTTTTGTGCCTATCTTTGGTTTAAACCAGCGTCTGCAGTTCCTTCTTACTGGCTTTACCTTGCGCCAAACGTTATTCCCTTATCATGTATCTGTACACTGTGAATGGCTCGATTGTAATCATGTATTGTCTTTCTGCTGACTGGATAGCACGCAACAAACGTTTTTCACTGTACCTCGGTACACGTGACAGTAAACTAAACCCAGATGGCGAGACCCAAGGTGACTTCCACCAATTCCAGACCCGCTCAGTTACTCCAGCAATGTGTGCCTATTTTCGACCAACCTCTACAAACTGCCTAGCTTGATACCCCACTAACACATCAGTCCAATTAGCAAGCATCAGAATCACAGAATTACAGCACAAAGCAGGCCGCCCAGTTTGTAGAATCTGTGTCGGCAAACTAACTGACGCAGGAACAATACAGCTAGCCCGTCTCTCTCTCTCCCACCCTCTCCATAGTCCTGCAGTTTAGTTTTCTTTCATACTAATCCAGTTCTCCTTTGAGCACTTGAATTAATCCTGCCTCCTCCATTCTCCCCAGCAGCACATTCCGGATCCCAACCACTTGTCATGAAAATATGTTTTACTTTCTACCATCATTTATGTTCCTTTTGCCAATCACCTGGCTTCTCCCTGCTTCTCGACTCTGACACTAATGGGAGCTTTTCTTTACCATCTCCTGTGTCTGTCCCTGCATGGCACTAACTACGTTTAACTGAGACACCTGAAGTCCACCCAAAAAATGGGTGGCACAGTGGCGCAGAGGTAGAGCTGCTGCCTTACAGCGTTTGCAGCGCCAGAGACCCAGACTACGGGTGCTGTCTGTACGGAGTTTGTACGTTCTCCCTGTGACCGTGTGGATTTTCTCCGAGATCTTCAGTTTCCTCCCACACTCCACAGGCATACAGGTTTGTAGGTTAATTGGCTTGGTGTATGTGTAAATTATCCCTAGTGTGTGTAGGATAGTGTTAATGTGCGGGGGATTACTGGTCGGTGCTGACTCGGTGGGCCGAAGGGCCTGTACTGTATCTGCACTGTTTCTCTAAACTAAACTAAACCAAACTACAAGAGATTCACCTGCGATCAGCAGAAAAAACACATCAATTCTTCATCTTCCTTGACTGAGAAAACCAAGGATCTCTGCTGGGAATGCCAAGTGCTCAAAAACATAACACAATGAACTTGTTTGTGTTCAGTTAAACATTGCAGCAAATTATTTATGTACGGAACTCTCACAACCAGCGATGAAAGGGAATTGATTTTATTCTAACCCCAGGGATCAGATTGAAACCAGACCCAAGAGGTTTCATCGCAACATGTCACTGCATCGTGCTGCCTTCCAAATTTGAAGCTCTCTTGGAGTACATTTTCTTGTAATCAAGTCATATCCTAACTATGCACAAATCACCATTTAGCCATATCCTCGTCATTAAGTAGAAACCAAAAGTCATTCAAAGGACAGAAAGACATAAAGTGCTGGAGTAAGTCTAAAGAACATACTGCATATGCTGGTCAATACACAAAAGGACACAAAGAACTGGAGTAACCCAGCAGGTCAGGCAGCATCTCTGGAGAACATGGATAGATGACGTTATGGGTCAAGACCCTTCTTCAGACTGTTTGTAGTGGGAGAGAAGAAAGTTGGAAGAGGCAGGACAAAGCATGGCAGGTGAGGGGTGTTTTGATAGGCAGATAAGGATGCAAGTCTAACAGGGTTGATTTGTATGGAGCCAGTCCAGATTAAACTGACATCTTGCATAGGAAGGAACTGCAGATGCTGGTTTACACAAAAAGCTGGAGTAACTCAGTGGGTCAGGCAGCAATTCTGGAGAAAAGGAACAGGTGATGTTACGGGTGGAGACCCTTCTTCATACAGCCTTAATCTTCCTCTATTGTGATAGATCCATGTCCCACTGAGACAGATGGTCACGCACACACACAAAAACAGACACATACACACACACACACAAAACCTTTTTGTGCTCCTTTAAAAGGCAAACCATTGAAGCCTGGCCTGTGCCCCCTCTCTGGTGGAGGGGAGGACCCCAGGCGTCACGTAAACAGGAAATAAACACCCTCCCCTTCACCCCCTCACTCCGTCCCCTACTCCACTCACTCCTTCACCCTCCTCTCACTCTCCCCTCCCCTCACCCCCACCCCCCACTCTCTTCTCCCACTCCCACCCCCTCTCACCTCCAGTGTGGGGCATCATTTAAAGCGAGAGAGGCGCCCACACGCGCCGGCAGTCGGCGCTCCCCACAGCGGGCGGCGGCGGGGGCCTGTGGCGGGGGCCTGCAGCGGGCTGGGGCCGGGCCGGGCCGGGCTAGGCGCTGCGTGAGGCGGCGGCGCTACTCTCCATGTCCCGGCCACTCTCCCCGCTGACAACTTCAGGGCGACTCCCGCGCAACCTAGCCTGCTGCCTGCATGCCCCGCCCCCCTTCCTTAGCGCCCGCCTCCCCGCCCCTCCCATTGGCCCAGCCGCCCCTCGGCCTCCCTCCCACTGGTCCGGGCGCCCGTCAATCTCCGCCGCGCCAGCAAGCTTGGTTGAGGCGAGGATGACACAACTTCCGGCGGAAGGCGGCGATATTATGCAATTTATCTCCAACAAAACAGGGCCTTTGGTCTTTTATTTAACGCACGGCTGCGGGACAGGAGGGCAATTAAAAACATTTAAAAAATCTCACCTTGAAAAACGACTTTCCGATTTATTTTTCCTGACTGACTGATCTTTGCCCCGCTGTGTTGCGTCATTGGGCGCCATCTTTGTGAGGGGCAAATGTCCAGGCCATCACAGCCCAGTGGGGCCAAATATATACATACAAGGAGCTTGCCTTGATGCTTTGCTCGCAACTAACACCACGATATACAGTAGACAATTACAAATAAAACTTTATAAGTTCAACGTGTGAAGACAATAGGTGCAGGAGTAGGCCATTCGGCCCTTCGAGTCAGCACCGCCATTCAATGTGATCATGGCTGATCATCCCCAATCAGTACCCCGTTCCTGCCTTCTCCCCATATCCCCTGACTCCGCTATCTTTAAGAGCCCTATCTAGCTCCCTTGAAAGTATCCAGAGAACCGGTCTCCACCACCCTCTGAGGCAGAGAATTCCACAAACTCACAACTCTCTGTGAGAAAAAGGAAGAATAAAATAAAATACCATAGCAAAAGGAGACTACGGACTTTTGGCTGTTGAGCAGAGCTGTGGTGGCTTTGACAGTCTGGAGTCACCTTCCTTATTGTCATGTGTCCCTGATAGGACAATGACATTCTTACTTGCAGCAGCACAACACAATATGGAAACATAGCACACTGTAAACAATATAATCTATACACATACAACTTATCCTACTCAAATTATCTTTATCCCACCTTTCTCATTATGCATCTTTTTCTTCCACCTGAACACAACCCTTCCAGTTCTTCTATCTCTGGCCTCACCTCTATCCACCTATCATTCACCATATTTTGTCCTGCCGCCCTCTCTTCCTCTCTTCCAGCTTTCCCCCACCCACCAAAATCAGTCTGGAGGAGGAACCCGATCTGAAACGTCACCTATCCATGTTCTCCAGAGATGCTGCCTGACCCGCTGAGTCACTCCAGCACTCTGTGTAACTTCACCTGCACTTCCTCGAATCCCCATTTGACAATAAATTCAACTTCTTCCTCCAACATTAGCAGCTGTCTCCAGTCTGTTGCCATTTAACCTTATGCTAGTTACTTCTTAATCCATTGAGAAAACAGCAATGGTCCACTTTCTTGACTTGCTACAATCCATGTGGTGAAGCACTCCCAGAATGTTTAGTTTGGGGATTTCTGCATGGAAACAGGCCCTTCAGCCCACGCTGACCATCGGTCACACTAGTTCTATGGTAACCCATTTACTCATCCACTCCTTACACACTAGGGTCAATTTATAGAAGCCAATCAACTTACAAGTCTTTGGAATGAGGAAGGAAACTGGTGTATGCCGAGGAAAACCCGTGCGGTCACAGGGAGAACATGCAAATTCCAGACAGCACCGGAAGCTAGGACTGAACCTGGGTCTGAGGCAGCGACTACCAGCTGCACCACTGGATCTATGCTGGAAATACTCAGCAGATTAAGAGGGTTAAGTGTCAAGAGTTAAGGCTTCTGCTGTGCCTCATAGTGGTGGAGACATTTCACATTAGGAAGCGAGTCATGTACTGTAGTTTATTCACATGATGCAAGAACTGGCAGCAGCTTCAGCAGTTTTGTTTCTCAAGTTGGGTTTACGGTCATACGCATAAGTAGTGATTTTCACAGGTACAATAAAAACCTTGCTTCCAGCAGCACAAGCACAGACTCAGACAACATTAAAATATAAACACAAAGATCTGGAGCAACTCAGCGGGTCAGGCAGCATCGCTGGAGAAAATGAATAGGTGACATTTCGGGTTGAGACCCTTCTTCAGCAACCAGATAAGGGTCAACCCAAAACATCACATATTCTTTTTCACCAGAGTTGCTGCCTGACCCGCTGATTAATCCAGTACTTTGTGTCCATCTTTGGCGTAAACCAGCATCTGATGTTCCTTCCTAAACACAAAAATATAAAATGGATACAACAGCAGTCACTGGTTTATAAAAAAACATGCTGGAATAACTCAGCAAAAATATTAAGTGTATAAATTCTGTGACAGTGAAAAGAAAAACTTTTTTTTTTTAAATTTATAAAAGACATTAGTGCAAGCAATTAGAAATCGAGGCCATAAGTGCAATAGGTGGTCTATACTGTTCCAGAGCTGAAGTAGAATTAGGGTTATGCAGACACAAGGAACTGCAGAAAATTGATTTTGAGTAAAAAACAATGCTGGATTAACTCAGGTCAGGCATCATCCCGGGAAGGGGGGGGGGGGAGAAAGGGGGCATGGATAGGTGACGTTTCAGGTCAGGGCTCAAGAACCTGATGGTTCTAGGAAAGTAGCTGTTCCTGCCCGATGGTAGCAGTGAGAAGAGGGCACGGCCTGATGGTGGGGAGGGCTGTGCCCGTGATGGACCGGGCTGAGTCTACCACTCACTGCAGCCTTTTGCGTTCGAATTGCCATACCAGGCCCTGATGCAATCAGTCAGGATACCTTCTGCAGTGCAGCTGCAGAGCTTTGTTCGAGTATTCACCAACATTAAGTTCTTGGAAAGTATTTGCTGAAAAGGATGTTGCACTAATGTCTTAAGGGGTTGGACAGGCTAGATGCAGGAAGATTGTTCCCGATGTTGGGGAAGTCCAGGACAAGGGGTCACAGCTTAAGGATAAGGGGGAAATCCTTTAAGACCGAGATGAGAGACTTTTTTCACACAGAGAGTGGTGAGTCTCTGGAACTCTCTGCCACAGAGGGTAGTTGAGGCCAGTTCATTGGCTATATTTAAGAGTGAGTTGGATGTGGCCCTTGTGGCTAAGGGGATCAGAGGGTATGGAGAGAAGGCAGGTACGGGATACTGAGTTGGATGATCAGCCATGATCATATTGAATGGCGGTGCAGGCTCGAAGGGCTGAATGGCCTACTCCTGCACCTAATTTCTATGTTTCTATGTTTCTGACCCGAAATATGACCAATCCGTGTTCTCTAGAGTATTTGCATGTCAAACATGTTTGCAACACCAAGACTCACTTTTACTTTAGATACAGCATGAAAACTGGTTCTTCAGCCAGAGTCCACACTGACTAGCAATCACCCTAAACACTATCCTACACACTGGGTATAATTAACCTACAAGGCTGACAATAACTCAATGTTCTCCGGAGTCGATGAGTTTAATTGCGGGAGTAGCCTCCGAGAGCCAACATAAACTTAACTAACCGAATGCGAGAACTAATTTACCAGTCTGTGGGTTGATAATTCACTGCGGTCCTGCTCCTCGGAACGGATGGCACCAGGAACTGCCATAATCTTGAGTAAAGCAAAGTTCCAGAGGAATGCAGCTAGACGTCGCAACAAGAACCATGGTGACTCCCGAATATGGATCTTACCTGGAATCCAACTCCAGAAATAAGAAAAGTAGAAATATATGGGTCTGAAGGCAGGTCACAACTTTAAACACCCATTCCTTTTCTCCAGAGATAATAGACAATAGGTGCAGGAGTAGGCCATTTGGCCCTTCAAGCCAGCACTGCCATTCCATGTGATCATGGCTGATCATCCCCAATCAGTTCCCCGTTCCTGCCTTCTCCCCATTTCTCCTGACTCCGCTATCTTTAAGAGCCCTATCGAGCTCTCTCTAGAAAGTATCCAGAGAACCGGCCTCCACCGCCCTCCGAGGCAGAGAATTCCAGACTCACAACTCTTGTGGGGAAAAAGTGTTTCCTCATCTCCGTTCTAAATGGCTTACCCTTTATTCTTATACTGTGGACCCTGGTTCTGGACTCCCCCAACACAGTGAACATGTTTCCTGTCTCTAGTGTGTCCAAACCCTTAACAACCTCATCTTTCAATAAGATCCCCCTCATCCTTCTAAACTCCAAAGTGCACAAGCCCAGCCGCTCCATTCTCTCAGCATGACAGTCCCGCCGCCCCGGGAATTAACCGTGTAAACCTACACTGCACTCCCTCAATGCTGCCTGACCCAAGTTATTCCAGCATTGTGTTTCTATCTTCTAGAAATACGAAACACTGATTTCTCCAAAATGGTTTATAGAGAAAGATTTTGTATCATGGTTTAAACACAAAGGTAATAAGGAAGATTCTTCCCTAGAAATCAGTTGACAGATACAATTACAATGTTTTAAAGTTATTTGGGCAGGTAGTGATACACAGGCAAATGGGACGAGATGTGGAAACAGCAGATAGGCACACAAAGCTGGAGTAACTTGATGGGACAGGCAGCATCTCAGACAAGCGGATAGAAGGAATGGGTGACGTTTTGGGTCGAGACCCTTCTTCAGATACTGGTTTACCTACTTATGTTTTGCAGAGATGCAGTCTGACCTGCTAAGTTCCTCCAGCATGGTTCTGTTCCAGATTCCTCCATCCGCAGTTTCTGGTCTCTAAATGGTATTGCGGGCTGCTCAGTAACAGTGGGTCACAAGGGCCACCATCAAAACCATTGCTCGTGATTGTCTGTCTTTGGTATGCATCTAAAGAGTTTGCAAAGTGCTGGATTAACTTGGGTCAGGCAGCATCTCCAAGGAAAAAGTATGGGTGACGTTTTCGGGTCAGGACCCTTCTTACGTCACCCATTCATTTTTGCTAGAGTTGGTGTCTGACCCACTGAAAGTTACTCCAGCACTTTGTGACTATCTTTTGTATAAACCAGCATCTGTAGTTTTGTTTCTATCCTTTAGTATCATGTTCCCTTTTGGTCGACCGGAGCCGTATAATGCAAACGAGACACCAAATACTTTTAAATAGTTTATTTTAAAAATTACACAGCAAAAGCACACCTAGTAAATGTTAAAATTAATGATCTACTTACATCTATTAATACATTTGCCGATTAAAGCCCGCTGCTTGAGGTCACAAATGCTCCAGCTTCCCCCAACATCCAAATGTGCCCATCAAGTAGATAAATTGATCGAAAGATACAGCACGGAAACAGGCCCTTCTGCTCAATGAACCCACGTCGAACATCAGTCACCCATTCACACTGGTTCTGTTATTCCCACCCTCTCATCCACTCCCTACACACTAGAGGCAATTTACAGAAGCCAATTAACCGACAAACCCGCCATCTTTAGGATGTGGGAGGAAACCAGAGCACCTGGAGGAAACCCACACGGTCATAGATTGATGAAGTGGGGATCACAGCAAGACAACTTAGAATTTCACAGCAACATCTTCAGCCCACTCACAACCCCAAGCAGTAAGACGCACCCACTATCCAGCCCACTTCATCGGGCAATGGGTCTTGATGCAAAACCAGCGTTTATGATCACCTGGAAAGGAAATGAAGTTGTTACTACAGCCACACATCATCATTGCATGTAACAGATTAGCTACTTCCTTCACCCCACAGCTTCAATGATTCTCCACACAAGTTGTGGAGCTACAACTGCACTCAGCAGTGGTCATCAATCCCAAACTGCAGACTCCACCCCAGGACCAGGACTTAATCGATTGAAAGATACAGCATGAAACAGGCCCTTTGGCCCACTGAGTTTTCATGCAGACCATTGATCACCCGTTCACACTATTTCAATGTTATCCCACTTTCTCATCCACTCCCTACACAATAAGGGCAATTTACAGAGGGCTGATTAACCTACTACCTCGCACGTCTTTGGGATGTGGGAGGGAAAGATAGATGGCTGAATTGTGCTTCTATTGTTACATGTGCAAAGTACTAAGAGTGTACTTATTTTCTTACAAGCAGTCCAGTTGAGTATTAGCAAGTATCAATTCCTACCAATTAGCAAGTGTACAGAATAGATTATTGAGCACATGCATGCCACCATTTGAATGGCCTAAATTCTGCACCTATGTCTTATGGGATGAATCAATAGTAAATCAGCTTACCGCCACAGGCCTGTCTGCCAAATGCCCAGCACCGGACGACTTCAACCTGGGAAGGAGGCAAAAAAGTTATTGTACTTTAGCAGCAACTATACAATACTTCACTGCCGTACTACATATTAACCTCCCAGTTAACAGACTGATGTCGTGCTCTTTACTCCAGTGAGAGCACAAACAGAAAACATTTCCATGAGACCAAAAGTCAATACTATACACTGGAAGCAAAGTTAAAAAAATGCTGCAGAAACACAGTAAAACTGACAGCATCTGTTGGAAGCATTTGAGACCTTGCACCAGAACAGTCCCACACTGATCTACACATATCTGTCAAGATAACTAGAAATAGAATATTGCAGCACAGCACAGGTACCCACATAGTCTGTGCCAAACAGGATGCCAAGATCATCACTTTATTTCTTTCAATAGGTCAAGAGCTCAGTGTTACACTTCATCACGCAGTGCAAAGCAGTTAACCTGCTCACTAATTAAACAGCTTGCTTACTAATTAAACTAAAACCTTAAGAGAGAAAAAAATGAATGCAGAAGCTAAATGGCTGTTGCAACCACATGCAGACATGCCAGCCAGCATTGGGTACTGTATAGTATTGACTTTTGGTCTCATGGAAATGTTTTCTGTTTGTGCTCTCACTCACGACATCAGTCCATTGGGTACTGTGCCCCCCTCACCTCCATCAACCTGGCTTTGTCCTAACCCACCCTCTTTCTCTCCCGCTCCCCATCAGTCTGAAACAAAACGCTACCCATCCGTGACTTGACGCTGCCTAACCCGCTGGGTTACTCTAGCGTTTTTTTTTAAATAATAGTTCAGGAGTTAAATTAATTTAATTTAAGAATTCATAGTTTCATCACTAAATACAAAGCAGCCGACTTGCTTAATGATTAGATTATAATCCAAACAAAAAATGGTCGGTTGGAGAAGCTAAGAGGCTGATATAAGCACATGCAGACACAAAAAGCATGCACACACACACACACACAGACAGTGTCCCCGCGTTGAGGACGGTCCCGGGCAGCGGCCAGCCTCACTCAGGCACCCAGCGTGTCAATTCACTGGGCGGCACTTGTATCGCTCATGTACAATCGGAGCCCAGTGCTAGCATCAGTGTGAAGGGCCGAGCTGACGCCGGGACCAAAAGTACCACACACATAATCACTCACCCCGCTGTGTCCACGTGCAGCGGCCACTCGGTGCCAGCGCCCGTCGCAAACCCTCCCCCAGTATCTTTCCCCACCCTACACCCCTGACAATGTCCCCCCCTCCGTGTTCCACCCCCTGGGGGCGAGTTGCAGCCGCTCCCCACCCCTTGTACTAGCCCAACACATGGCCCCGTCTTTATACAACCAGCCCCATCTCTCTATCGCCCTCTTCTTCCTATTCCCGTCTACTTCCCTCTTGCCCCCGCATCCCGATCTTCTTTACCACAGGCCCCTGCCCCCTCCTAGCCAGCAGGAGCCCCAGTACCCCAGCCCCTTCTCTCCCCCCACACACTGGCCCCTACCCACCCCTCACCTCCCTCCCGCATGCTGTAGTCCCTTAACCCACCAGCCCCCAACCCCACATCTCTGCCCATGTTCCCTGCACCCCGGCCCCGGCCCCCCCCCCCCCCCCCGCACCCCCCCTCTCCTCGCACTCCCCGCCGCCCCGGGCCCCCCGCCCCCCCTCTCCGGGCCGCTCCCCGCCCCCCCACTAGGCCCGGCCCCCCCCCCGCACCCCCCCTCTCCCCCCTCCCGCCCCGGCCCCCCACTAGGCCCAGGCCCCCCGCTCCCCTCCCCGGGGCCGCAACCCCCCCTCCCTCTCCTCCACTAGGCCCGGGCCCCCCGCTCCCCTCCTCCCTCTCCCTCGGCCCCCTCTCCCTCTCCCCGCCCCCACTAGGCCCCAGGCCCCCCGCTCCCCGCCCCGGGCCGCACCCCTTCCCTCCCCGCCCTCCCGCCGCCGACACTGAGACCGCGCTCCCCGCCCGCCCCGCCTTTTATAGCCGCGTCGCCAGGACCCCCGCCGCCTGCCCGCCGCGAAAGCCCGTCTGCACCACTGCATTTACCAAGCACAAAGATGCAATGTAATGTGTTCCACTGCTTCATTTAAGATTTAATTCATTTTTTAAAAAACTGAGCATGATACTGCGGCACTGTAAAGGCCTGACCCACCTGGGCTATTTGTTCGGCGACTACAGGCGACTCGTCTGTCGTCACATGGTCGCCGGGGTGAGGCCTGTGTGGTCGTCAGTCGTCCCTCAGTCGCCAAACAGTCCTAACGTCTGAAGAAGGGTCTCGACCTGAAACATCACCCATTCCTTCGCTCCATAGATCCACTCTGCTTTTTATCTACATTCCATTATTTCCAGCATCTGCAGTTCTTTCTTAAACATAACGTTTTTCTTGTCGCCGCTGGATTTTGTATTGTTCAAAACCTTTTGGCGACTGTGGGCTTGATGTAGGTTGTCTTCTCCTGCCGTAGATCGCCAGGTGACGTTGGTTGTCACCGGGTGGTGACCGAATTCCATTGGCGACCCCTACGTCAACCGGCGAGTGGTACCGGCGTCAAGAGAAGTCAAGTGACGACTTTTGAAAACAAGTGCGCAGCTCCACGCGATCAGTATATGGTGCGCAGACATTCACATTTTTTTTTGTTCGTTGGCAACGGTGAGCATCACGAAATGGTTCCAAGAAGAAGGAAGGAGCAGCCCCCACTCATCTGGCAGGTTAAGACTGAGGAGATCCAGGAGATTGTGGTCCAGGAGGTTGAGGTCAAGGTGGAGGAGGACCTGGAGGAGAACGTGGAGGTGGGTCATGTCCACACCACCACCCCACCGTGGACTGACCGCCCTTTCAAGGCCATAGGTGCTGTTTCTGCCCCAGACTCACACTATGCACAGGTCACTGCTTCCTCACGAAGGGTGAAGAAGCCCTGGAAAATCACTCCACCGTATAACTTCAGCAGGGAACAAGAGGAGGAGCTGGTAGATTGGTATCAGGCAAACACTGATTTATACGATAAGAACAGCAATCATTATCGTAGCAAGACAAAAAAGAGCGCACTGCTTCACGCCAAGGCGAAGGAGTTCCCTGGCTGCACCTGTAAGTAACCACTTACTTGGTTCTTTGTCTGTACTTCTGTTAATAATAATTAAAATAAACATTTGTTCCACATTGATCTTCATTTCTTTTATGTTTTTACAGATGCCCAACTGTGTCGATGGATCAAGGGCCAGAGAACCAGGTACGGCAAGTTGAGCAGGTCTGGGTCTGGTGGCAAACAAATTACAAAGAGGGAGCAATGGATACTGGACAAATGGGCCTTTATGGAAACTCACATTATACGACTGGAGAGGAGGCGGAGCACCAAGAGGGTAATCATTATAAAATACTTATTGCGACATTGATCATTTGATTGTCATCTTGCTAGCCACGTCCTGATGGTCCTGAAAGTTTGTAATACACATTTATTTTCTTCCAGTTTGAGAAGACACTGCCTAGAATCTCCAATGAGGATGCTCTTGATGCTCTTGAGTTTGAGTTTGAGAAGAAGACACTGCCTAGTGTCTCCAGTGAGGATGGTCTTGATGCTCTTGAAGTAATCTCTGAACCCACCCCCTCCACCAGTCAGCAGCACAACACGAGGAGATGGATCACTGCCAGCCCCACTGTCGGCTCCACCACAACTACAGCTGAGGAAGAGGAGAGACAGGCGACTCAGCGGGAACTGATCAAAGAGGTAAGGGCCTGTCCCACTTGGGGATGATCAGCCATGATCACAAGGTGCTGGCTTGAAGGGCCAAATGGCCTACTCCTGCACCTACTGTCTACTGTCTATTAGGATATTTTCCGGTGACTGCCGGCATAATTGACTGACGTATCAGGTCACCGAAAAATACGCGGCGTGATGACATATGATGCGGCGGTGACGCTGTGTGATGACGTATGATGCACGGTGCCTTTTCAAGTGTCGCAACATTTGTTTTGTCGCCGCTGGATTTTGAAATGTTCAAAATCTTTTGGCGACACTGATATGATGCCGGCAGAATCGGCAAGTGGGCATCTCATCCATCCATCTTCTTCTCCTTTTTTTCCAAAATTGACTGACCTGCATCGTACTCATTTATGCTGCAGCTCGTGCAACAGGCAACAGGAGCCAGGGAGGCCAGACACTGCATGATACAGCCCCAGACATCACACGAGAGGGCTGTTGACACCTTCTTGGCCTTCTTAAAAACAGAGCTGCTGAAGATTCCCGAAAATGTATGGAATAACTACACCATCGACGCCTTGTCGAGGGCCCAAAGCTTCTCTCAGCCGGTAAATCTTTTCACTACATTTTGTGGAATTTTGGAAACAATTGATTTTAATATCTGACCTTAAAATTAATGTTTTTGTATGAAATATTCATAATGAATTCATTGGTGTTGCAACTCTGCAGCAAATGGCATTCTTGGGTCATGTGGGACTGATGGTACCACAACATCAGCTGGCTCACCAGCTATCTAATGTTATAATACCTTTTGTGAATTGGACTTGAAATGCTTTTGTCACACACTGCTTGTGAAAAGTTTTAATTTATTTGCCTTCCATTTCATATGGATAAGTTTCAGATACGGGGCAGTATCACATAAGGAAGTGGCCCAATGCACGCGATGTAAATGAACTATTTGTATAAGAAAGAACTGCAGATGCTGGAAAAATTGAAGGTGGACAAATATGCAGGAGAAACTCATCCGCTGAGTTTCTCCAGCATTTTTGTCTACCATGTAAATGAACTAAATCAGCAATATTTACATTGTGGTTTTTACTGCTAAAAATATAATATTAAAACTAGTCAAACATCCTTGACAACTCCTATCAATTTTACCATCAACAAAGTGGACAAAAAAGAAAACATATTTGAGCATTGTTATCCAATTGTTTTAGTTGTCCAAATCAAAAGGCTTGTTTTGAAGAAACTTCAATATTTATACTGACAATAATGACACCGCATTTTTTGTACGCAGTGCCAACCAATTTCAATGAAGAAGGAAACATAATTGAAATTTGTGGACTACATTCAGTGGCTTGAAGTTTATAAATTTTTGTATAATATCCTCCGTGCGTGGAATGTACCAATGTGCGTGGAATCCCAACATCCCGTGTCTTCTCCACAATCACAGCTGGATTCCCAGTATATACCAGCCTTGGTACACCCATACGCACACCACTGACACCAAGGGATGCTAACTGATCAGAGACCCAGGACTCTCATGGGGACTTGAGTCTAAACCTCACGGATTTATTGGTCACAGATCACCAAGTGTAATGTGTCCATAATTAATGTAAAGCCTATTATTAAGAACAACTAAAATCATGTTCTTTCTAATGTAATGTTAAATAAATAAATTATTTTTTGTTAGTTATGGTTATTTATAGATTTATTATAGATTTCAATTGTAATGTGATTATTATATTTCAGTATGTACTGCAGTTAAATAAAGAAATTATTTTTTGTTAGTTATGGTTATTCATAGATTTATCATAATTTCAATTCTAATGTGATTATTATATTTCTGTATGCACAGTAGTATGCTTCTTGTGTTAAAAAAATTTGTTTAAATATCAATAAAGGAAATGCTTGAAATTTTTATGACAATTGGTGTGTGAAGATCTTATTTTTCAGGATTGTTAATCATAGCATTAATTTCAAATATATGAATTTGATATATTTATATCAATAAAGCAAACACCAACATTGTGCTGCATTGGAAAACAAAATATTTTCATATAATGTGATCAATAAAAGAAGCACAAACACAAACAGTGCACTGCATTGAAAATTAAACTCTTATGGGAGGATTATTGTCTGTTGTGGGCTCTCTTCCTGGAGTGGGGGACTTCTGTTTGTGGTGTGGGCTTCTTGCTGCTGGTCTTCAGATCATGGCAATCTCTCCAGTGCCACCATGGGTGCAGCCTGGCCTCCAGCTCTCCATGAGCCTGGTGTGACGTTTCCTGTCTGGTTGTCCACTCCGTCGCCCTCCACCATGGCTGCTGCTGCTGCCGCACGTCTGGTACGGATCAGGTTGTGGAGGACACATACTGTGTAGACAATGGTCTCCACATTCTTGGGCTCCTGAACCATCGTAGTCAGCAAGCATCTGAATCTGCTGGCGAGGATGCCAAAGGCGCTTTCCACGACCCTCCTAGCCCTGGACAGCCTGTAGTTGAAGATCCTCTGCTCCCTTGACATCTGCCTGTGAAGGTATGGCTTCATTATCCATGGCCTGAGTGGGAAGGCGTCATCACCAACCAGTGCGTAGGGGATTCAGGGTTGTCTTCTGGCTGAAGTTCTGGATCAGGAAAGCCTTCTTCCAGTGCCTGCCCAAGGGAGGTCTCTCTCCAGATCCCACTATCTTGTTGCGAGTAACTCAGCGGGTCAGGCAGCGGATAGACTTGTTGGGCCGAATGGCCTAATTCTGCTCCTATCACTTATGAATTAATGACCATTTATGGTGCTGTAAGGCCTGGAAATAAACTAACGACATAACCCATCTATGAGGCATAAGTCTAGATACTGCCATAATCAACCATTTGAATGTGCCAATGTCTAAATATATTTATTAAACCACGCTGAACAAATTGTTAGAGGAATTTCTTTAATCTGCCGGATAAAATGTGCAATTTTGCACGGTTCCCGGCTGTCTGCATCAATCTGTAACGCCGACACTTTCACACGATGAGCCGAACAGAGACTGCACTCCTCCCCCACACCACATGGCTGATCCCACAAACTTCCAGCGCTCCTCACCGACTGAAGGGAAACAAGTCCAGTGTCAAGTAAAGACACAGAGTGCTGGAGTAACTCAGCCGGTCAGGCAGCATCTGTGGAGAAAAGAAATACGTGACGTTTCTGGTCGAGACCATTTCTTCAGACTGAGTCTGAAGTCTGAAGAAGGTCTTGACATGAAATGTTGCCTCTCTGACTCTGGACTGTAACCAGAAGCAGCTGCTCTGCCCATCGTGCCTCTGGTGGGATCTTGCTGTGTAGAACAGCCCTCTCTGTCTCCTACTGTACTGCTGGGTCGCCTCGGTGCTCAAACTAATTTCGGACTGCACGCACGCAGTTGTCAAGAGTGAGATGCAAGCACAAATCTTCCTTTCTTTCTGGGGAGACCAGAGGAACGGGTCATGTCACGGAGAGAGAAGATTGCCGCTTTGTTCTCACAATCTGAAAATAGTCTTGCTCCGAATGGCCAGGCAGTGATAATGCCTGTTATTGAAGGCTGCTACTGATCTCCTGACTAGTTCTCTGCCTTGCTTCTTACGTAAGAGATTCCAAGCTTCGAGTTTGTCCTGAACTTTAAATGAGGCACTGCTTCCGTTCCCAACTGGATGTGAACAAAGTTGTTCTGTTGTGAGAGAGATGTTTCCTCTGGGGGCTCTGGCCTGGAGCTGCTGACGGAAATGATCCAGCTGTGTTGTCAGAACCGCTGCATAATACATGCAGATGTTTCTGATGCAATTGGAGTCTCAGGGACAGTGACAAAGACCAGGGTATGATGGAGCAGGCATGAGGGGACCAGGTACGGGGTCAACTCTCGCCCTAACCCTAAAGTGTGCTGGAGTATCTCAGCGGGTCAGGCAGCATCTGTGGAGAATATGGATAGGCGACGTTTCACAGAGTGCTGGAGTAACTCAGCGGGTCAGGCAGCATCTCTGGAGAACATGGATAGGTGACGTTTCAGGTTGGGATCCTTTTTCAGACAGAACTTATGCAGTAAGTTCATAAGTGATAGGACCAGAATTGGGCCATTTGGCCCGTCAAGTCTACTACACCATTCAATCATGGCTGATCTATCTCTCCCTCCTAACCCCATTCTCCTGCCTTCTCCCCATAACACCTGACACCCGCACTAATCAAGAATCTGTCAATCTTCGCCTTAAATATATCCATTGACTCAGCCTCCACAGCCACGGGGTGGGATGGAGAAAGCTGGAAAAGAGGTGGGGTGGGGCACGATCCAAAGTCTGGCGAGTGATAGGTGGATACAGGTATAGGGGGGAGGGGGGGATTGGCGGATCGATGGGTGGACAAAGGCCAGAGAGGAAAGGGAGACAAGGAAGTGTGAGATAAGGAGAGCAGTGGGGAACATGGAGAAGATGGAGAGGTGATTTTTTGGGGTCTCTGAAAGGTCACCTCTGAGGTTAAATGCAGTAAATCCAACCTCCATGATACAACTTCCAATTTTCTTGATTTAGTACGGGTGTCAGGGGTTATGGGGGGAAGGCAGGAGAATGGGGTTAGGAGGGAGAGATAGATCAGCCAGGATTGATTCTCGGAGTAGACTTGATGGGCTGAATGGCCTAATTCTGCTCCTATCCCTTATGACCTGATGATTACAACCCTCCATGAACCTGGTGAATGTCCTCCATTTCAACGACATCCTTCCCACTGTGTAGAGACCAGAGCTGCACACAATCGCTCAGTGCATCAGCCAACGTTTTGTACAACTGCATTCCACAATCATTTGCCAGGATTACTAGATAACTCTCCCTGTAAAGTAATCACGGGCTTCCAAATCACATGGACTTATTCCCAACTTCAGCAAGATGTTTATTTTATTATCGGGCTGGCCAGCAGAGGGAGCAACAGATTGTGTGGGAAGGAACTGCAGATGCTGGTTTACACCGAAGATAGACCCCAAAAAGCTGGGGTATAAGAGCATAGTATGGAAACAGGCCCTGCAGCCCAACTTGCCCCACCGGCCAACAATGTCCCAGCTACGCTAGTCCCACTTTCCTGCGCTTGGTCCATATCCCTCCAAACCCGTCCTATCCATGTACTTGTCTAACGTTTCTTAAAAGATGGAATAGCCCCAGCCTCAACTATCTCCTCTGGCAGCTTGTTCCATGCACCCACCAAGATTCAAGATTCAAGAGAGAGTTTATTGTCGTGTGTCCCAGATAGGACAATGAACTTCTTGCTTTGCTTCAGCACAACAGAATATAGTAGGCATAAATAAATACAGATCAGTGTGTCCATATACTATTGAATATATATACACACATAAATAAGCAGATAATGTGCAATGGGCTATTAATGTTCAGAGTTTTGTCCGAGCCGAGTTTAATAGCCTGATGGCTGTGGGGAAGTAGCTATTCCTGAACCTGGTCGTTGCAGTCTTCAGGCTCCTGTACCTTCTTCCTGAAGATAGCGGGGAGATGAGTGTGTGGCCAGGATGGTGTGGGTCCTTGATGATGCTGGCAGTCATTTTGAGGCAGCGACTGCGATAGATCCCCTCGATGGAAGGGAGGTCAGAGCCGATGATGGACTGGGCAGTGTTTACTACTTTTTGTAGTCTTTTCCGCTCCTGGGCGCTCAAGTTGCCGAACCAAGCCACGATGCAACCGGTCAGCAAGCTCTCTACTGTGCACCTGTAGAAGTTAGAGAGAGTCCTCCTTGACAGACTGACTCTCCGTAATCTTCTCAGGAAGTAGAGGCGCTGATGTGCTTTATTTATAATTGCATCCGTGTTCTCGGACCAGGAGAGATCTTCAGAGATTTGCACATCCAGGAATTTGAAGCCCTTGACCCTCTCACCATCGACCCGTTGATATAAACTGGACTGTGGGTCCCCATCATACATCATTCCCCTTCCAAAGTCCACAATCAGTTCCTTGGTTTTGCCCTCTGTGTGAAATCGTTATGCCTCGGATTCCTATTGAAATCTTTTCCCCTTCACCTTGAACCTATGTCCTCTGGTCCTCGATTCCCCTTCTCTGGGAAAGAGACTCTGTGCATCTACCCGATGTATTCCTCTCATTATTTTGTACACCTCTATAAGATCCCCTCTCATCCTCCTGCGCTCCATGGAATAGAGACCCAGCCTACTCAACCTCTCCCTATAGCTCACACCCTCTAGTCCTGGCAACATCCTTTTCTGAACCCTTTCAAGCACCACAATATCTTTCCTATAATATGGTGCCCAGAACTGAACTCAATATTCTAAATGCGGTCCCTCCAACGTCAGCTTTATGTGTCTGAGAGAGAGCAACAGGATCTTACAATAGACTGACTTGGATGTAAAATCAAGACACAAGGAACTGCTGATGTTGGTTTACAAAAAAAGACACAAAGTGCTGGAGTAATTCAGCAGGTCAGGCAGCATCTCTTCTTCTTATTTCGTGTGGCGTGCACAGCCTAAAGTTGTAGGACAACTTGTTCTATTTGATCTTCCGTTTGTGCACGTCGAGTTGATTGCATGAGTCGAAACAGGGCGGCCCACGTGAAGGTTGCAATCTCCCACCCCAGGCAGCATCTCTGGAGAACATGGATTGGTGACGTTTTGTCGGGACCCTTCTTCAGACTCTTGTAAAATCACCTGTTGACAGGGTCATGGAGCAGAGAATGGCGGCATGTTGGCGCAGCAGCAGAGACATGGGTCATTCAGTAGGCCATTCGGCCCCTTCCAGCCAGCACCCCCATTCAATATGATCATGGCTGATCATCCAGAATCAGTACACTGTTCCTGCTTTTTCCCCATATCCCTTGGTTCAGTTAGCCCCAAGAGCTAAATCTAACTCTCTCTTGAAAATATCCAGTGATTTGGCCTCCACTGCCTTCTGTGGCAGGTCATGGGATGAACGTACAAACTCCGTACGGACAGAACAGGTAGTCAGGATCAAATCCAGGTCTCTGGCACTGTAAGGCAGCAACTCTACCGTGCTGCCCCTTACTCCAGCAACTTTGTGTCTTTTTTTGTAAACTAGCATCTGCAGTTCCTTGTGTCTTCAGTGTGTGAAATCTGGTGTCTGCAAGGAGATGTTGCAAAGCTACAAAGCTGGGACAACCTTCCTGTGGCTTCAGCAGAGAAACCGTCCAGAATTATACTTCCTTTACAAATCAAAGCAGTGAAACACAAGCCTGCAGGACCGTCCCACACAGACTCCCACATCCCTTACTCCCCTCACACTTCCTCTCCACTCACTTCTCCAGCCTGCACATGCTCACAGCACTGATACCTCTTGGCATTCTCTCTGAGGCATCAGAGAGAGAGGGAGGGTGTGAAAGAGGGAGAGAGAGAAAGAGGGGAGAGTGAAAGGAGAGAGAGGAGAGGAGAGAGAGAGGGAGAGTGAAAGAAGGAGAGAGAGAGGGAGAGAGGGAGGGAGAGTGAAAGAAGGAGAGAGAGAGAGAGGGAGGGGAGAGGGAGAGAGAGAAAGAGAGAGTGAAAGGAGAGAGAGAGAGAGAGAGAGAGAGAGGGAGGGAGGGAGAGTGAAAGAAGGAGAGAGAGAGAGAGGGAGGGGGAGAGGGAGAGAGAGAAAGAGAGAGTGAAAGGAGAGAGAGAGAGAGAGAGAGGGAGAGAGAGAGTGAAAGGAGAGAGAGAGAGAGAGAGAGTGAAAGGAGAGAGAGAGAGTGAAAGGAGAGAGAGAGAGAGAGAGAGAGAGAGAGAGAGAGAGTGAAAGGAGAGAGAGAGAGAGAGAGAGAGAGAGAGAGTGGGAGAGAGAGAGAGAGAGATGAAAGGAGAGAGAGAGAGAGAGAGAGGGAGAGAGAGAGTGAAAGGAGAGAGGGGGGGGGAGCAGGACAGGACACACACGACCACTGGGCTGGTTCGGGTCCCGCTGGCGTTGACAAACCGCTCTCTCACTGTCCGCTTGTGGTTTTGTTTATCAGTCTGAAGACCCGCTGCTGAAACACCGACGGTTCTGAGGAAGTTGGCAAAAGATTTGGGTGAGTCTTGCTAAAGATTTACGTCTGTGTGTGTGTGAGTGAGTGTGAGTGTGTGTGTGTGTGTGTGTGAGTGTGGGGGGAGCGTGTGTTTGTGCTTCTGTATGGGAGAATGTTGGCGTGAGTGAGGGAAAATATTGGTGTGTGATGTGGGGAAAGTTGGTGTGTGAGTGTGTTGGGGGAATCTATTACTGTGTGTGTTAGTGTGCACATGTGTGTCTAGTGTGTGTGTATAGTATGCTTGTGCACGTGTAGCACGTGTAGTGTGTGTGCCTGAGTGTGTGCGCGTGTGTGTGAGTGTGTGTGAGTGTGTGTGAGTGTGTGTGCGTGTGTGTGAGTGTGTGTGAGTGTGTGTGAGTGCGCGTGTGTGAGTGTGTGTGTGTGTGTGCGCGTGTGCCTGAGTGTGTGTGTGTGTGTGCGCGTGTGCCTGAGTGTGTGTGTGTGTGTGCGCGTGTGCCTGAGTGTGTGTGTGCGTGTGTGCGTGTGCCTGAGTGTGTGTGTGTGTGTGCGCGTGTGCCTGAGTGTGTGTGTGTGCGTGTGCCTGAGTGTGTGCGTGTGTGTGTGTGTGCGTGTGCCTGAGTGTGTGTGTGTGTGTGCGTGTGCCTGAGTGTGTGTGTGTGTGTGTGCGTGTGCCTGAGTGTGTGTGTGAGTGTGCCTGAGTGTGTGTGTGTGTGTGCGCGTGTGCCTGAGTGTGTGTGTGTGTGTGCGCGTGTGCCTGAGTGTGTGTGTGTGTGTGCGCGTGTGCCTGAGTGTGTGTGTGTGTGTGCGCGTGTGCCTGAGTGTGTGTGTGTGTGTGCGTGTGCCTGAGTGTGTGTGTGTGTGTGCGCGTGTGCCTGAGTGTGTGTGTGTGTGTGTGCGTGTGCCTGAGTGTGTGTGTGTGTGTGCGCGTGTGCCTGAGTGTGTGTGTGTGTGTGTGCGTGTGCCTGAGTGTGTGTGTGTGTGTGTGCGTGTGCCTGAGTGTGTGTGTGTGCGTGTGTGCGTGTGCCTGAGTGTGTGTGTGTGCGTGTGTGCGTGTGCCTGAGTGTGTGTGTGTGTGTGTGTGTGTGCGTGTGTGCGTGTGCCTGAGTGTGTGTGTGTGTGCGTGTGCCTGAGTGTGTGTGTGTGTGTGTGCGTGTGCCTGAGTGTGTGTGTGTGTGTGTGTGTGCGTGTGTGCGTGTGTGCGTGTGTGTGTGTGTGCCTGAGTGTGTGGGTGTGTCTGTGTGTGTGTATGTGTATGTGCGTGTGTGTGTGTGTGTGTGTGCCTGAGTGTGTGTGTGAGTGTGAGTGCGTGTGTGTGTGCGTGTGCCTGAGTGTGTGTGTGTGCGCGTGTGTGTGTGCGTGTGCCTGAGTGTGAGTGCGTGTGTGCGCTGAGTGTGAGTGTACATATGTGGATTGCTGTCGCCTCCGTTATAAATAAACGCATGAAGTCAGTGCGTGCATGGAGCAGCAGAGACTGGCAATAACTGAGCACCGCTCTGCCCATTCTCTGCAGCTATCATTTTACAGCCTTTTGTCAGCGGTTTACAGTCTGGACACGGGCCAAGCGAGCAGGGAATACTTTGCCCTTTCCCCAGCAATTGTGGAGCGGATGATAAATCGTGGAACAGCTCTGGCAGCGAGCGGCTGGGCTGGAAATGGAACTGTTCCCCTTCCTGCCTGAAAGAAATGAGTGGTTCCTTAACGGGACGCGTGTGCGTGGGGTCAGTGTGGAGGGGGCGCAGGAGAGAATGGTGTTGCCCCCCCCCCCCCCCCAACCCAGGCAACTATTTGTGTGCCAGTCACAGGGGCATCCCGTGGAGGCCGAGTCAGTGGATATTTTTAAGGCAGGGAGAGACATTCCTGATTAGAACGGGAGTCCAGGGTTATGGGGAGAAGGCAGGAAAATGGGATTAGGATGCTGAGATCAGCAAAGATTGAATGGCGGAGTAGTCTCGATGGGCCGAATGGCCAAATTCTACTATAACTTGTGAAGCAAATCCACATTCACATATTCCAATCGCTCCACTCTCTTAAAGCTCTGCTTCTGTATCTACACTGTAAACGGCTCGATTGTAATCATGTGTTGTCTTTCCGCTGACTGGTTAGCACGCAACAGAAGCTTTTCACTGTACCTCGGTACACGTGACAATAAACTAGACTGAACTGTACTGTTCAAACTGTCCACTTACGTTTTGAGTTTTAGTTTGAGATGCAACATGGAAACAGGCATCTTAGGCCCATGGATAGGTGACGTTTCACAGAGTGCTGGAGTAACTCAGCGGGTCAGGCAGCATCTGTGGAGGGAAAGGATGGGTGTCTTTCAGGTCGGAACCCTCTTCGGACTGGCAAAGGAAAGGTTTGTAGGTTAATGGGCGACTGAAATGGCCAGTCTGAAAAAAGGGTCCCAACCCAAAACGTCGCCTATCCTTGTTCTCCACAGATGCTGCCTGACCCGCTGAGTTACTCCAGCACTCTGTGAAACGTCACCTATCCATGTTCTCCACAGATGCTGCCTGACCCGCTGAGTTACTCCAGCACTCTGTGAAACGTCACCTATCCATGTTCTCCACAGATGCTGCCTGACCCGCTGAGTTAATCAATTGAGTTACTCAGTCTGCACAGTGAATGAAGTCAACTGCACTCAATCCCCTGACTAGCAAAACACAAAGGTTCTGAAGGAATTTTAGTTGGGCACAGTGGGGCCTCACAGCGCTAGAGACCTGGGTTCGATCCTGACCGTGGGTGCTGTCTGTACGGAGTCTGCACGTTCTTCCTGTGACCCGCGTGGGTTTTCCCCGAGTGCTCCGGTTTCCTCCCACACTCCAAAGTCGTGCAAGTTTGTAGTTTAATTTGGCTTTGGTAAAAATTGTAAATTGTCCCTAATGTGTAGGACAGTGTTAGTGTACGCTGGTTATCACGGACCCGATGGCCTGCATCCCTAAAATCGAAAGTTGAAGTAATTCAGGCCTCGATTCCCGTGCTGTTTAGCTGGGAAATAGTCAGAGAGAGGCACAGGCCCTTTTGCCCAACTTGCCCACAACAGCCAACATGTCCCAGCTACACTAGTCCCACCTGTTCGCGTTTGGCCCATACCCCTCCAAACCTGTCCTATCCATGTACATGTCTAACTGTTTCTTAAACGCTGGGACAGTCCCAGTCTCAACTACCTCCTCTGGTAGCTCGTTCCATACACCCACCACCCGCTGTGTGAAAACGTCACCCCTCAGATTCCTGTTAAATCTTTTCCCCTTCACCTTAAACCTACCTCCTCTGGGATCCTATTTAGGATGACACTGGGTCTCTGCGGTAAGGCAGCAGCTCTACCCGCTGCACCACCGTACCAGCACAGGAGAGCTGGAACCAGACACCACACGGCCAGAGAGAGCGGATTATCGGAGCCTAATTGTACAGAGAATAAACTCATTGCTTCCATGGCAATGAGAACAACAGGTTAAGGTTTCCCTCTCGCCTCAGTTACAGGATCACGGTGTTTACAACACCTGTTTAGAGGCATCTCCTGTACCTCCTTCACCCCCTGCCACCTGAGACAGGTACAGGTGTCTAAAACTGTAACGTCCGGATTCAGGAGCGGCTTCGCACCAACATCCATCAGGCTGTCTTCTTTCTTTCGAGTCCATCTTGTTACAAATGTTGACATCGTCCGCCCTGAAAAGGACGCGAGCTTCCGTCGACAATCAGCGGGAGCCATCACTGTCGCGAAAGGTGGTGGTGGTAGCAGGATTAGCTCAGGGTACGTCCAGTGTCCAGCCCCCGCGATGTGAACGCTTCTGCCCTGGGGCCGTCAGCTATTAAACCCCACAACCTCAAAATAATCTCAAAAGACCCGGGTTCGATCTCGAATATGGGTGCTGTCTGTACGGAGTTTGTACCATTTCTCCCCGTGACCTGCTCCGGTTTCCTCCCACATTCCAAAGGGGTGCAGGTTTGTAGGTTCATTGTCTCGTTGTAAATGTAAAAATTGTCCCTAGTTTGTTTAGGATAGTGTTAGTGTGCAGGGATCGCTGGTCGGTGCGGATCCGGTGGGCCGAAGGGCCTGTTTCCGTGCTGTATCTCTAAACTAAACTAAACTAGAGGGGCAGAATGGCCTCCCTCCCTCCCTTCCCTCTAGTGCAGGGCTTGACGGTAACACAACCACGCCTGTCCATTGGCAAGGTGGGGGGGGGGGGCAGGAAATATTCCGTTGGAAAAATAAAGAGCCTTCCACTGCCACGATCTACGTTGTCAGTTTTGCTGCCAAGTGAACTCCTCTGGCTCCTTCCCCGATCTGAGGCGATGCTTCTAGGAAGGGATTCAGCCCAACCTCCCCACACCACATCAAACCGCGGTGGGGGGGGGGAGAATAACCGGCACACAACGTGAAATTAAAGTCGGCTGGCTTTTAAATATTATGTTTCATTGCAGTCTTCACTTTAGAAACATGTCTCTGCACCAAGACCTAATGCAGAAAACTTCTGCTGGTTGGACACAGAGTGCAGGAGTAACTCAGCGGGTCAGGCAGCATCTGTGGAGAACATGGATAGACAATAGACAATAGGTGCAGGAGGAGGCCATTCGGCCCTTCGAGCCAGCACCGCCATTCAATGTGATCATGGCTGATCGTCCCCAATCTATACCCCGTTCCTGCCTTCTCCCCATATCGCTTGACTCCGCTATCTTTAAGAGCCCTATCTAGCTCTCTCTTGAAAACATCCAGAGAACCGGCCTCCACCGCCCTTTGAGGCAGAGACTTCCACAGACTTACAACTCTCTGTGAGTAAAAGTGTTTCCTCGTCTCCGTTCTAAATGGCTTACTCCTTATTCTTAAACTGTGGCCCCTGGTTCTGGACTCCCCCAACATCGGGAACATGTTTCCTACCTCTAGTGTGTCCAAGCCCTTAACAATCTTATGTGTTTCAATGAGATATCCTCTCATCCTTCTAAGCCCAGCTGCTCCATTCTCTCAGCATATGACAGTCCCGCCATCTCTGGAATTAGCCTTGTAAACCTAATCTGCACTCCCTCAATAGCAAGAATGTCCTTCCTCAAATTAGGGGACCAAAACTGTACACAATACTCCAGGTGTGGTCTCACTAGGGCTGTGTACAACTGCAGAAGGACCTCTTTGCTCCTATATTCGATTCCTCTTGTTATAAAGGCCAACATGCCATTCGCTTTGTTCACTGCCTGCTGTACCAGCATCCTTACTTTCATAGACTGATGTACAATGACCCCCAGATCCCGTTGTACTTCCCCTTTTCCCAACCTGACGCCATTTAGATAGTAATCTGCCTTCCTGTTTTTGCTACCAAAGTGGATAGGTGACGATTCACAGAGTGCTGGAGTAACTCAGCGGGTCAGGCGCATCTGTGGGCGAGAAGGAATGGCTGACGTTTCTTCAAAGTCTGAAGAAGGGTCTCGACCCGAAACGTCCCCCATTCCTTCTCTCCAGAGATGCTGCCTGTCTCGCTGAGTTACCACAGCATTTTGTGTCTATCTTCAGTGCAAACCAGCATTACATCTGTAGTTCTTTTCCACACTCACAGCCCGACCGCTGGCAGCGAGATTCCTTTCAGGAAAACTGACTGGGAGAAGCGGCAGACAGCCCAGCCAGTTGTTGTTGGCACGGGGAGAGGTTACAGTGGAGCTGATGTGGTGGCCGCCTCTTAGTACAGTCTGAAGAAGGGTCTCGACTCGCAACGTCCCCCACTCCTTCTCTCCACAGATGCTGCCTGTCCTGCTGAGTTACTCCAGCCTTTCGTGTTTACCTCCGCTTAGCACTGGGCAGGATTAGAGGATTAGAGGGCAGGGCAGCTCAGACCAAACTCCCACTGTAAGTATGGGTGAAAAACATAAAAATAGATCAGCTTTCTGGGTGGAGATTTTAAATGGAGAGCATGCTGGCAGGAAAATCTCATTGCTGGAGTATCTGGAGACAGTGCTTGTTGTTTTAAGTGCTATGTATCTTCATACACATATTTCTTTTTTTATTGTCTTGGAATAAGGAATTCGGCCCATCGAGTTGATGCTAGCTCCCAGAGCAATGGCATCCCATCATTTATTTCCCTCTAAGCCACTCTCTCTCTCTCTCTCACAATTCTCAAGATTCTACCACTTGCCCACAGAAAGCTGTGGAGGCCGAGGTCAGTGGGAATTTTTATGGCAGAGGTAGATAGATTCTTGATTAGTACGGGTATCAGAGGTTATGGGGAGAACATAGAAACATAGAAAATAGGTGCAGGAGGAGGCCATTCGGCCCTTCAAGCCAGCACCGCCATTCATTGTGATCATGGCTATCAATAACCCGTGCCTGCCTTCTCCCCATATCCCTTGACTCCACTAGCCCCTAGAGCTCTATCCAACTCTCTTAAATCCATCCAGTGATTTGGCCTCCACTGCCCTCTGTGGCAGGGAATTCCATAAATTCACAACTCTCTGGGTAAAAAAGTTTTTTCTCAGCTCAGTCTTAAATGACATCCCCTTTATTCTAAGACTGTGGCCCCTGGTTCTGGACTCACCCAACATTGGGGAACATTTTTCTTGCATCTAGCGTGTCCAGTCCTTTTATAATTTTATATGTTTCTATAAGATCCCCCCTCATCCTTCTTAACTCCAGTGAATACAAGCCTAGTCTTTTCAATCTTTCCTCATATGACAGTCCCGCCATCCCAGGGATCGATCTCATGAACCTACGCTGCACTGCCTCAATCACAAAGATGTCCTTCCTCAAATTAGGAGACCAAAACTGTACACAATACTCCAGATGTGGTCTCACCAGAGCCCTGTACAAGTGCAGAAGAACCTCTTTACTCCTGTACTGAAATCCTCTTGTTATGAAGGCCAACATTCCATTAGCTTTCTTCACTGCCTGCTGTACCTGTAAGCCAGCTATCGGTCTCCGGTGTACAAGGACACCCAGATCTCGCTGTACCTCCCCCTTACCTAACCTAACCCCATTGAGATAATAATCTGCTCCTTTGTTTTTGCCGCCAAAGTGGATAACCTTACATTTATCTATATTATACTGCATCTGCCCACTCACTCAACCTGTCCAGGTCCCCCTGCAACCTCCTAACATCCTCTTTACAGTTCACACTGTCACCCAGCTTTGTATCATCCGCAAACTTGCTAGTGTTGCTCCTAATTCCCTCTTCCAAATCATTAATATATATGGTAAACAGTTGCGGCCCCAACACCGAGCCTTGCGGCACTCCACTCGCCACTGCCTGCCATTCTGAAAAGGACCCGTTCACTCCTACTCTCTGCAGGAGAAGGCAGGAGGAACGTGTGGGAGGGAGAGATAGATCAGCCTTGATTGAATGGCGGTGTAGATGTGAAAGGCCAAATGGCCTAATTCTTCTCCTATCACTCATGAATATTACAGAGGGCCAATTAACCTACAAACCCGCATGGGATGTGGTAGGACAAGTTACAACAGCCCGTGTGCTCTGGCGCTGTGAGGCAGCAGCTCTGCCCCTGTGCCATCCACCGCGTTCGACTGTGGTTTATGGTAAATAACATGGGACTTCATGGCCAGCAGCAGGGAAACAGGCCCTTCGGCCCATCATGTCCATGCTGGTCATGATGTCCCATGTTATTTACTACAAAACACTGTCAAACATGGTGGATGGCACAGGGGCACAGCTGCTGCCTCACAGGGCCAGACACACGGGCTGTTGTGTCCTGTCCTACCAACTGCCCTGGTGTGTGTAGGATAATGTTAATGTGCGGGGATCGCTGGTCGGCACGGGCTCGGTGGGCCGAAGGGCCTGCTGAATCTCTAAACTAAACAAAAGGGAAAATAAATAGATTTTGGCGGGTAATGTCACAGCTGCAGAGGAAGTGCAGATATGCAGCGTCACCACGGGGTAGGTCGGAAGATCAGGAGTTAATTCTTAGCAGATGAAAGGTCTGTTCACAGAAGCTGTTCCTGAGTCTGGTGGCACTTGATCTCCAGCTTTGGTATCTTCTGTGAGAGGGGAGAAGAGGGAATGACCGGGGTGTGAGTGAGTGGTCTGGTGCTTTCCCGAGGCAGCGTGAGGCGCGGCAGGGAGTAGTGGACATCCCGACAAGAGATGGCGGGGAGAGAGGGGGAGGGGGTGGTTGTGAGGGGGAGGTGGAGACATCCAAGCCAAACAGAAGGCACATGGACAGTATTTATCTTGTTATCTTCTGAAACAGCGCTGGCCCAGGACAGCAGGGATTGGGGCCTTAACGCTGGCAGCGCCATCAGCTGTAATTTGAAGCGATGCTTTGTCTGGCTCGGCTGGAGAGATGTTAACTCGGCCTCCAACATCTGCCTTCAATCTGTGTCGCTTTCGTAGTTCAGCTGGAGGCGCGGAGTCTAATTGGAAGCACGTTAGGCAAGGTGGTCTGGTAGCGCTGTGGTCACGATGGAAGCCAAGGCCGGGCTGGGGAGGGAGGAGATGGGAGGGGAGGTGAGAGAGGAGGGGAGTGATTTTGTAGACTTAATATTGTCACGTATACTGAGGTACAGTGAAAAGCTTTGTTTTGCATGCAATCCAAACAAGTCAAACAATACCATACATAAATACAATCAGGCCAAACTCCAGTACAACAGATAGAGCAAAGGAGAAGATACAGAGTGCAGAATATAGTTCTCAGCATTGTAGCGCATCAGTTCCAGAGCACTCCAGCACTCTGTGAAACGTCACCTATCCATGTTCCCCACAGATGCTGCCTGACCCGCTGAGTTACTCCAGCACTCTGTGAAACGTCACCTATCCATGTTCTCCACAGATGCTGCCTGACCCGCTGAGTTACTCCAGCACTCTGTGAAACGTCACCTATCCATGTTCCCCACAGATGCTGCCTGACCCGCTGAGTTACTCCACGAGGAGTTGCAGCAGTCAGCTCCTCACTCTCACGAAATGGCCGCTGTGGTGACTGGCCAGGGCTCTGAGATTGAAGAATGAAACTCGATGCAGCAACTGGCTGGGTCCCCAGTAAAACGGCAGCTCCCACCGGCCAGGGCTGGGACTCAGGCCGTGACAAATCCTTCACTCAACAACAGGATAAATTTAGCACCCTTCCCTGCAGCAGTTGTCTCCCTGATAACAGGAGGCACCTTGTTCACTCGCTGCCAATGAGGGGCATGTCCATAGATTCTAGGAGCAGACATAGGCCATTCGGCCCATCGAGTCTACTCCGCCATTCAATCATGGCTGATCTATCTCTCCCTCCTAACCCCATTCTCCTGCCTTTTCCCTGTAACCCCTGACACCCGCACTAATCAAGAATCTATCTATCTCTGCCTTAAATATATCCACTGACTTGGCCTCCACAGCCGTCTGTGGCAAAGAATTACACTTTGGACTAGTAAAGGTTTAGATAGATAGGGGCCAAATGTTGGCAAACGGGACTAGTGTGGATGGTGGGGCATGATCATATTGAATGGCGGTGCAGGCTCGAAGGGCTGAATGGCCTACTCCTGCACCTAATTTCTATGTTTCTATGTTGGCAAACGGGACTAGTGTGGATGGTGGGGCATGTCGGAGTGCAGGGACAGGTTGGGCTGAAGGGCCTGTTTCTGTGCTGTGGGAGCCTATGTGTTGAGCAGGCAGGGCTAACATCAGCCTGTGGCAGGGATCAGAATAGCGATAGCTCTGACGTTGTGGTTGCTGTAAATATTTTGCCAGAAACATAGAAACATAGAAACATAGAAATTAGGTGCAGGAGTAGGCCATTCAGCCCTTCGAGCCTGCACCGCCATTCAATATGATCATGGCTGATCATCCAACTCAGTATCCCGTACCTGCCTTCTCTCCATACCCCCTGATACCCTTAGCCACAAGGGCCACATCCAACTCACTCTTAAATATAGCCAATGAACTGGCCTCAACTACCCTCTGTGGCAGAGAGTTCCAGAGACTCACCACTCTCTGTGTGAAAAAAGTCTTTCTCATCTCGGTCCTAAAGGATTTCCCTCTTATCCTTAAGCTGTGACCCCTTGTCCTGGACTTCCCCAACATCGGGAACAATCTTCCTGCATCTAGCCTGTCCAACCCCTTAAGAATTTTGTAAGTTTCTATAAGATCCCCTCTCAATCTCCTAAATTCCAGAGAGTATAAACCGAGTCTATCCAGTCTTTCTTCATAAGACAGTCCTGACATCCCAGGAATCAGTCTGGTGAACCTTCTCTGCACTCCCTCTATGGCAATAATGTCCTTCCTCAGATTTGGAGACCAAAACTGTACGCAATACTCCAGGTGTGGTCTCACCAAGACCCTGTACAACTGAAGTAGAACCTCCCTGCTCCTGTACTCAAATCCTTTTGCTATGAAAGCTAACATACCATTCGCTTTTTTCACTGCCTGCTGCACCTGCATGCCTACTTTCAATGACTGGTGTACCATGACACCCAGGTCTCGCTGCATCTCCCCTTTTCCTAATTGGCCACCATTTAAATAATAGTCTGAATCGGCCACCATTTAATTATAATAGTCTGATAAAAATATTTTGCCTGTTCACGTTTGTCCACTTGCTGTCAAAGGGGCGTTTTAATAGAAGTGAACTCAGGGGAGGGAGAGAATGAGGTGCAAGGTCAGTGCTTGGAGGCTCACTTTTAGTTCAGTTTAGTTTAGAGGCACAGCCTGGAAACAGGCCCTTCGGCCCATTGAGTCCGCACCGACCTAGCCCTAACCCACACACCAGGGACATTTTACAGAAGCCAAACCTGTAGACACAAAATGTGGATTCTCCAGAGAAAGGGCAGTACGGTGTTGCAGCAGTAGAGCTGCTGCCTCACAGCGCCAGAGACCCGGGTTCCATCCTGACTACGGGTGCTGTCTGTACGGAGTTTGCACGTTCTTCCTGTGACCGCGCGGGTTTACTCCCACACTCCAAAGACAAGCAAGTTTGCAGGTTAACTGGTTTTGGTAAAACTGTAAGCTGTCCCTAGTGTGTGTAGGATAGTGCTGGTGCACGGGGCGATCGCTGGTCAGCGTGGACCTGATGGGCTGAAGGGCCTGTTTCCACGCTGCATCTCTAAACTAAACTAAATTGCATCTATGCAATTTAAACACAGCTACTCCCAGCTCTGTAGAACTATCATTAAATATCAAAAGGCATCCCATCTAACCCGCTCATTATTTCCATAACCCCCTGATCAAGTCTCCACTAAGTCTATGTTGCTTTAGCGTATATTCTCCGCCCCAGCTGTGCAGTCACCAGGGATGGTGGTCGATGCAACTGCAGCACATCACAGGGACAATCTCAAACCCTCCCCGGCACGGAGGTGCAGCGGGTAGAGCTGCTGCCTCACGGCGCCGGAGACCCGGGTTCCATCCCGACTACGGGTGCTGTCTGTACGGAGTTCTCCCCGTGACCTGCGTGGGTTTTCACCGGGTGCTCCGGTTTCCTCCCACACTCCAAAGACATACAGGTTTGTAGGTTAATTGGCTTGTTATAAATGTAAATTGTCCCCTTAATGTGTGTAGGATAGTGTTAGTGCCCGGAGATCGCTGGTTGGCACGGACTTGATGGGCCGAAGGGCCTGTTTCTGCGCTGCATCTCTAAACTAAACTAAGCTTTAAAATGCAGGCACAACCGTATCCCATTGCACATTCGTCTTGAAATTGCAGTATTATTCTCACTCAAGCACTGAGGAGATTTAGTTTAGTTTAGAGATACAGCGCGGAAACAGGCCCTTCGGCCCACTGCGTCCGTGCCGACCAGCGATGCCCGCACACTAACACCAACCTACACACAAGGGGCAATTTACAGAAGCCAATTAACCTACAAACCTGCACGTCTTTGGAGTGTGGAAGGAAACCGGAGCTCCCGGAGAAAACCCACGTGGTCACGGGGAGAACGTACAAACTCCACACAGACAGCTCCCGCAGTCGGGATCGAACCCGGGTCTCCGGCGCTGCGAGGCAGCAGCTCTACCCGCTGCGCCACCGTGCCGGCCCACAGTTTACGTACAGGCATCCTCTCCGCACAAGTGTGGCTGAATCTTTAATTTGTTCGT